>JARKHS020029789.1:0-184551 GCA_030143305.2 Amblyomma americanum | reverse complement strand
TTATTGTGCAGCGATCGATTTACCTCAATTCTGAGTTTGAAGGTTTCTTCCAAAACGCGAAATGTGCTTCAACAATGAGAACTCAGTGCTGGGAACGTCAGGGCAGTTCCCTCTTACAACACGGAGTCCCTGAAAACTGTCTTCCGAAAGCGGTTTTTGTGACAGCAGCCTTCAGGCGTATGACGTAATGACCGAAGTATACGGACTTCGGAATTCTTCGTTGTCTGTAGTATGTATATTTGATTCCTGCACGTTGTCACGATCAACCGTGGTGATGTCCGCCTTTCAGTGCCTCTTCTATTATAGACAAACGGATAGATTGCCGGGAAAACAAAGGTTGATGTAAACGCACACCATGAAGAACAACTTTCCATTAAATACGCGGCTTAATACATTGCGCAATTACTTGACGTGTGCTCGAGCCCTGGCCTTTTCCTAGTGTTTAAAAGCAACGCCAATCTAGATCTGGGCTCTAGATCAATGCTCCCAAACCGAATCTGGGATTCTTCAACAATTGCATTGAAATTTTGCCAGAGGAGAAGCTCTGTTAAGTCTCAAAGAAATAGCCGGTGATTTGTTTAACGTTCCCACTCTTGACTGCAATCGCAGGAGGAGCAGTGTACAGTCCTGATGTCAGCTTCATGGGTTCGGCTTCCGGCTCCGAGTTGGACGATGACGAGGCTGGAAGAGGAGCGAGTGCCGTCAGCGAAGTCTTCTGTTCCTCTTCTCAAGACAAACAGGGCGGACTTCAAGAGCAAGGACCGCTCTACAGCTGCACCTACTGCTCGTACACTTCGAGCACGTGCTCTAAAGTTACGAGGCATGTCCGATCTCACACGGGAGAGAGGCCTTTCCCATGCGCCTACTGCCCAGCGGCGTTTAAGACCAACTTCCACCTTATGAGGCATACGCGCTGCCACACCGGAGAGCGACCGTATAGGTGCGACATGTGCCCTTTTGCGTCTTCTCGGTCCGGCCCTCTAAATGAACACAAGTTTAAGCACACCGGCGAGAAACCGTTCAAGTGCGACTTTTGCTTTTATGCTGCTACCAACCGATTTAAAGTACAGCGTCACAGGCAGAGCCATATTAGGGAAGGGGGCTATCGTTGTTTTGAGTGCCCATTCGTGGGCTCAAGCTGGGACGGTCTCAGAGCGCATATGTCCTACCACGGGATGTAAAACCGTGACATTTGGAAACGCACGCGTATTGATGCTGACAAATCCGATGTGCATATCTTGCGCGGCAGTACACGCTTATCTATTTTGACTACTGGCTCAAACGTGAGTACTATTATGCTTCCCATCTGGCCGACAGTTACTATTTTCTCGCCCATATCTCAACCAGAGACCAATGGAAGGACGCTGGAGTAGAGTAAGGTCGGCCGCGTACTGTCGCATGCTCCTCTTGAGCCACGCTATTTGAGTATTGCACTCAGAATCGGTACTCCTATTTCTGCCGGAACAGCACGGGGTTGTGTGCTGGAGGACACCTGTACGAATAAAGTGAAGGCCACGACCACTTATCCTCTGTCACCTCAGCCTCCCCCCTTTTATTTTCTTTTTTGACACAAACACTATCGCTCCGCTGCAAAATACTCAACATGACCACAGCCGAGAGCGTTTCCTGGGAGGCCAAGCGCTGGTCACTTTTATTCCCTACTTCTGAAGTGAAAGACAGTGAATTCTGTTACCGCTTTTGAGCTCTCGAAAGCAGATTACCGCAGGAATTTAATTAACTACTGTAATTACGGTAGTTACTGTCCGAATTAAAAACAGAAAACGTTTGTTGCAACACCAAGTCTTGTGCTCAAATTTAAGGACAAGTTACACGTGCCTAACCATAACTTCAATTTAAGTGCGGATAAAATTGAATAGCCAGCTCGGCCATCGAAGTAGGGCGGCTTCAAGCTGGCATTTGGCCCGGAGAATGGTTTGGGTAGGTATAACTCTAATGCGGATATCCTCTGTATGTTCACTGGAAGGGGGGGGGGGGGGGTGTCCTTGTTGTTGAATATAGAATGGTTTGTGTAGGCAAAGCTATCCTTCTCTGTATTTTCAAGAGGGGGGGGGGGTCAGTATCGTTCTCGTTGTAGAACAGCGGGCGGCATAGTTCTGGTAACGGTCGGCGAAGGAGAAGTAAGTTCGAGCCTGCAGGGCACTTTTACGTACGTCATGGCCTGAAGGGAGGTTGTTTATCGGTTGTGTATGCGCTCTTTGAGGACTGCCTTCGAATGGTCCTGAAGGAGCTTTCGACGTGCTTGAGGTCCATGGCCATCGCTTCACAGGAATGTACGTATAGATATGCTTTGATGTCGCAGGTTAAGCCATGTGCTGTGCATTCCTTACAATCTTGGAGCGTCCAGTTTGTAGCGATGGATCAGTGTATACTGAAACAGGCCGGGAAGAGAAAGGAGTAAAAAGTTAGGAGGCAGCAGAAAAATATAAAACGATGTAAAGAAAAAAAATACAACTAATAGACCATGCTGAACCAAAGAAAGCTGCGGTTATGCCAGGAAAGGGCCCTTGCACATGGAGAGAGATTGATGCGTTAATTGTGTCATTAATGGAGCGTTTCTGCTACCCTGCCCCTCAAAGATTGAGTACGATAGTGCGGGTACCCCAAGGTGGATATGACGCCGCGTGCTGGCTGAACCAAGCCACCAGAAACACAGCACGCCAGCCGCTACGAGGGAGAGCTGGCTGCGCTGCCTGGGAGCGCAGCTTCAGAATCATCATCATCAGCACCAGCAGGACAAAGGTATTTCGCCCGTATATCTCCAACGGTGTCTCTTTTTTTCTGGTCAGTGTCTTATGGGGTGATGGAAGTATTCTTGCCCCCCTCCCCAGCCCAAACTACACATCTAAGTTCATAAATGAGGATATCAATCCCTTCTGCCGCTACTGTGGTCAGAAAGATAACTTCGACCATATGATCTTGGCACGCAAAGTCCATGAGCCTCCCCATAATTTTTGCCTGATCCCTCTAAATAAGCTTTGGGTAAGCTAAGGTCCAGCGATGACCCGAACATTTAGTCGAAGGCCATCGAATGTGCCGCCGTCGCCAAAGACCTCCATGGCCTGCGGGGCGCTAACTTGCTTCAATTTCCTATCCCTGTGGTCAATAAAGTTTCGTCATCCTCAGCCAACAGTGCCTCCTCCCTCCAACCAGCCCTGTCCTGTCCAGCTGCGGCTACCTTATATCCCCTCGGTTTCCTAATCTTATTAGCACACCTGACATCCTGCTGGACCCTGATACCCTCCTTTGGAATCCACTCCGTAGCCACTCAGTAGCCAAGCCCCCTAACCACTGAGCTACATCGGCGGGTGAGCGCATCGTAGGTGTTTAAAAGGTGAATATCAGGGGTAAAGATTGCTTCTACATAAGTCCTCTGCCCCTTGGAAAAATGTTGCGACATCCCCATGTGGTATGGTAGGCATTGATGTCTCCACAAAGTAGGAGGTTTTTTCCCAATGGTGCTGACCAGTTTGGCTAGAATACCGGGCTGTCAAGAGGCGATGGGCCGAATGTAAATAAAAGACGCACAGGTAGCACAGGTGTGTACTGCACACATGCGGACTTTCACAACGACGCCCTCGTTGTTTCTGTGGGGAATGTGGTCTGTATCTATGAGGCAGTGCTGTAGGTCTCTTCGTATGAAAAGTGCAGCACGAGAGGGGCCTTGAGGATGAGAGTCGGCGAGACATGCGGCTGAGGAATTCTAGGTGGCTCTGGCCGAGGAGCAGTCGATGCGAATGCTCTCTATGCGACTGCTATAAGCAATATAGCCAGACAGAGAGGCATCGACGGATTGGATTGTAAAACGTTTATTGCGTCGAGAGCAGGTTGCAGGAGACACATACTAGATGGCTGCTAGCCCATGGCTTGCGGCAACCTCATTGGCCCTCTAGATTGCCCGTACTGGAATCTTAAGGTCCGAGCTGACCAGAACGGCCTCCCACCGCTTGGGAGAAGGGAGCTGTATCAACTACGCTGGAGGCGGATCATTTGAGCAGTTCCACAGAGTGTGGTCGTATGTGGCCCTTTCGCCATATTGATGGCAGTCTTGGTCGTACTGCCCAGGGTACATGAGGGCAAGCACTGCCAGATTCAGAAGGGAGCGTGTTTTCAGTCGGCGCCAGGTAACTTCCTGCGCTTTTGTTAACGATTTGTGGGAAGGGGATATGCGCACCTCTCCAGCCAAAAGAGATGGGTGATGTCATGAAATGAGATCAACCTGTCCCTCGTGAAATTCGGGTCGGAGGGCGCGCTCACTGCCCGGTCGACGAAACTCCGGGGTTGCGCGTGAGCCGCCTCGTTCCCTGGATTGGACGAGTGGGCCGGGACCCAGATTAGTTCAACTTCCCTAATCGGAAGAGGGGTGTTTTGAAGGATGCGAAGTGAGGTAGATGTGGTACGGCCACTCACGAAATTGCGAGTGGCTGTTTTGGAGTCGCTGAATATAATACAAGCAAGCGTGTTTGCTGTAGTTAAAGCTATTACCACTTCCTCCGCCGTCCCGGAGGAGGTGGTTTCTGCCGACGCGGCCGCCAACGGGTCGCCGTTCCCGTTCACCGCGACCAGTGCAAACGCTTCTCTCGGGGTTTTTCGGTATTCCGCTGCGTCTACGTACGCCACATTGTCGTTTCGGCCGTATTTGACGTGTAGGGCGCGAGCCCTCGCTGTGCGTCGGCCTGCGTGGTGCGTGGGGTGCATGTTCTTGGGTAAGGGTTTGATCAAAAGAGCTTTATTGGTGTGCATGGGTAACTGCGTTTTAGCGTCCATCTCTGGGAGCTGTTCGAACATCTTCTGTCTGTATAGGATGGCCCTTCCCGCTTTCGTGCGAGTGAGACGTACGAGCTGGGAAATGGTGTGCGCCTCGCACGGCTCCGAGAGTTTGTTGTGAACCCCAAGGGCCAGCAACCTTTCCGTGGACGTACTGTGCTGGAGCCCAAGGGCCGCCTTGTAGGCCTGCCGGATTGTAGCTTCGACTTTGTTCCTTTGCGCGAGCTGCAGTTGCAGGTAATTAGGGAGTGTGCGCTCTGCTGTGCAAAATTTTCTTCAAGAAACGCAGCGACTCCCATTCTAATTTCTTTTTCCTGATCTCTGTCAGTAAGACATTGCAACATTACAGGCATTGTGTACTATTATGCACATTAAGCAATTGTCCCGTCTTCGATCTCCAAGTTAACTGGACCCCTTTCCTTCCCTCTTCCAATCTATCAGACTACATACTATTTCCACTGCTTTTCCCGTCAAAAATTTCCTGTATCCAGTAATTAACCGCCTGTGTCTTGGCCACTCCCCCGTAGTGGGTATGTGCCAGCAACGTCTGAGGCCTTCCTTCCTTCCTTCCATTAGGGAGGGAGTAGACGATCCTGCGCAACACGAAAGCCTGCACAAGTCGACATAGATCTTTCTCTTTCATGTCGCGTCTTTTGCCGGAGATCCGTGTGATTAGCCGCACAGTCCGATTGACCGTGGCCGTGAGTCTGTTGATTATTTCGGTGTTTTTGCAATTGTTCTGTATGTAAATGCCCAGTATGCGTATGGTTTGGACCTTCTTTACCGTAAGTCCTTGCACATATACATTCAGAGGGGTCGGCGAGGCCAGGTATGCATTTCTACCGCGTGGCTTGGCCCTAAGAAGCAGTAGTTGCGATTTCCAGTGCGAGCATTCAAGGCCCGCTCCAGACGCGTAAGATTCAATTACGTGAACCGCCTGCTGCAGGGTATCCTCTATTTGGCCGTCATTCCCAGTTGTTACCCAGAGGGTGATGCCATCCGCGTTTAAGGTGTGCTGCAGCCCCGGCAAGGCGCCGAGTTAGGGGGGTATAACGTAATGAGTGCAAGGTTAAAGAGGAAAGGAGAGGGCATCGAGCCTTATGGTGTGCCTCGGATTTCCGGAGGAATGGGCTCCTATTTGAGGCCACCTAATGCCAGCTCTGCGGTCCGCTCGGATAGGAATGATCGGACGTAATTGAATGTCCGTTCTCCCGGGTCTATTTTAGAGAGGTTCGTGAGGATGACCTCATGCGAGACGTTGTCGAAGGCCTTGTTCAGGTCTAGCCCGAAGCGAGGTAGAATTCTTGGGGGGAGAGAAGCTCCAACAACAGACAGACCTTCCAATCTCTCCTCCCATTTTCTTTCTTTATAATCAAATACATTGTAGGGGGGGGGGGGGGGGCTTAGGTCAGCGCTGAGGCGGCGGCGCAAAACACGGCGGTGATAGAGCCTCTGGTCTGTCCAGGTCAGCAGGCTCTTGCACTGAGCAATGGCAGTGCGGCTAGGATAATGCCCCTCTTCTTCATGTGGCCCCCGGGTTGTAGTACGGCTTGAGTCGTTGGACATGACCAGTCTCGCGACTACGTCGGCGGAGATCGGAAGATGGTGTGAGGGGCTCAATAGTGTAGTTGACTGAGGATGTGAGCTCCAGGACGTGGTAGGGGCCATAGTATTTCGAAATAAGTTTCTTTGAGAGGCCGGGAGCAGAGGAAGGGATCCACAGCCAGACGAGTGAACCGGGTGGGAAATCCGGATCAAGCAGACCATCGCCGCGACAGTGTTTTTGGCGCCGCTGAGTGTCTGCCGTGAGCGACCGTGCAATCTGGCAGCAGTCTTCTGCATCCTGGGCAGCTTCAGAAACAGTTGTGCACTTGGATGAAGCAGGGCGGCATGGGAGAACTCTGTCGATGGGAGTGAATCGATGCCGGCCGTAGAGCCGAAAAAATGGGGAGAAACCGGTTATGGACTGAGTAGCAGTGTTGTAGGCGTACGTAATATAGGGTAGAACGAGGTCCCAGTTCGTGTGGTTGGCTGCAACGTATACATAGCCAGCATGTCGCCCAGAGTGCGATTAAATCGTTCAGTTAGACCACTTGTTTGCGGATGGTAGGCTGTACAAGCCCGATAAAATTCCATTGCACTCAACGAGTAGAGCTTTAACGACGTCAGACAAGACGTCACTGTATATATATAAAGTACGGCGCATGGTAGCCCAGATTGCGCGAAGAGGAAAGCGGAGGAGCAGGATACGGTGGCAGCCTCGATGCAAGCCTTCGTTTGTTAGTGGCGAGCGGGTCCTCCGAGATGGCGCCAGAATGTCGCGCGCTGTAGAACTACTACATAAGTACCTAGAGTTGCACATAGGTCTGCCAAGTTACTGTAGACAGGATCCAAGCTATGCGGCAAAGCCGCAGAGCGAGACAAGCCTTCCGAGCCTTTTACTCGGTATAATTATATAAATCAGCAGCGTGCACGAAAGATTTGAGGAATATTGCCGAAGGTAATCGCTCGATGATTTCCCCGTCCGCGTTGCGCCGTATAGCGTCTCTTGCAGACTCACAGTGTGGCTTTGCCACATAACTTGGATGATTTCTGCGGCAACTCTGCAGATCTATGCGCAACTTTCGCCCCTAGCGGGCTGGGGTCTGGCCACAAATATTTGGACACCTACTCTCGAATTTTGCATTATCGAGTATCGTAATCGTCGGCCATTTTTTTTATATACTCATGGATCTTTCTTTTGGCAGTATGAGCGATACAGCGATGGGGTCTGGGTAGGTACGTGTATGTACGGCAAAGCGGAAATTATCGCCGTGTTAGAGAGAAATTAAACTTCTCAAGAGCGCAAATGTAAAGGGGTATAGACACCTAATTTTGGTACGCGGATGAGATTAGGAAGTTTGCAGGGATACGGTGGTCGCAACTGCCAAATGACACGGTTAATTGGAGAGACACGAGGGAGACCTTTTCCCGGTAGTTGGTGTAGTTAGGCTGATGGTGGTGGTGATGATGACGAATAAATTTTTTAAAAGCTTGGCTTCAGTGCCCAACAGTATATAGCTTCAAAATTTTAATTTGCATTGTGATTTGAAACGTGGAACGTTAAAGGAGTACAGAAATCACTTTTGGGTGCGTCGTTATATATATATATATATATATATATATATATATATATATATTATTGATGCGTAAAATATTATTATACATGGATTTCTACGTGGTACTCTCCTACGGCCAGAAAATATCTATAATCAAATTTATTTCTCGAGGTGTTTCGATTTCGGTTTCAACAGCCGAGCGATGACTGTGATATAATGAACTACAATCATTGTAACTACGACGTCAACATGTTCTTATAGCTCACGTGAGGCATGGAAAAAAACTCCGCTATAATCGCTGCTTCATCATTTTAATACGCTACAAAGCTAAAGTTAGCCTTTCTCAAGAAAAGGAATGACAACGAATGTAGACGCAGCGATTCGATTATATTGTAGTTTTTTTCAATGCCACACGTGACTTGTAAACGCACACTGATGTTAAAAACCTCATACGGCTGTTGAAACAGAAACCGAAACAGCACGAGAATAATAATTATTTATTTAGCGGTCGTAGTAGAGTAAATCCATGTATGATAATGCCTTACGCATCATTACAAACAAGAACACACACCAAAAAGTTAGGTGCCTATACTCATTTAAGAAATTGAACGTTCTACCGCGATCCAGTAGCTTCGGCTTTGATTCTGTCCTAGATTTTAATGACCCACTCTTAAATCCAGCAAGCGCTGTGCTGCTTCACTGTATTTTGTGTGAATATCTCTGCCTGCAATTTCTTTTTCCCATGCACCTGTTTCGAAGAGCCAGTGCCTAAAGCGGTCGCAGCGCCACCTCCTGGCTAGTGATGGCGCGGCTGGTCAGCCCGCATTACGGCATTGCATTACAATGCACTACTAAGTAATACGATGCCCAGCCAGCTGGAGTCGGTTTGTTGATATAGACGCGGCTGGTGTCGAGGTGAGCGCGAGCTTTGGTTTTACACGAAAACGGCGACCGCCCGGGGTAATAGCTGAATCTGCATTATTCTTAAATCTTCAGTGCCGTTCTCGGCATAGATTTGTGCATCAGTCAAGGAACATCTAGTGTTTGACAGTATTCTACGCTGAGGCCACAGAGCGTCGTGTGTTTCGTGTACGTAAACCGTTATGACAACTTGTGGGTATTTAATCTCTCTCTGAGCCCAGGTATCTGACGCGTGAAGCACTGCTGATCGATTTCTTCAGCTAGTGGAGAAAGTTAAGTGTTTCTGTGTGTCGTATTTGGTATGTGTTTAGTCACTTACCGTCCCGTGCAAGAATTTTTGCTGTATGCGAGCTCATCATATGGTCAATGTGTCGTCTGACATTTTTTTGGAGTCCTGCGCGACAATGAAGTGTTGAGACACGAGCAAACCAGTCTGATTCCATGTCAGCTTTGCATATTTCTCGTTTTCTCGGGAACAGTAGCCAACAATAATGCAAGATTATAGCTTGTTTGTTTGCTTGTTTATGTACGAGTGTGTTTTTTTCCATTTCATCTGGCGGTAAACGTGATGTCCGGCGGCCCTCTATAACTAACCAATCCATAGTTTTGCTCCAGATTTTGAGATTTTTTATATGCAAAAAGAAATGAAGCATGCTTGCGTGCTTGCGTGTGTGCACGCGCGGGTTTGTTTGGGGGGTAGTCCGCGCTGTTAATCTGGAAGGTTAATATATTGTTCGGTCGCCTTCAGGTTCGGCGCGAACAAGTCATTAGTTGAAGAAATGAGTTAACTAGCAGTCATGCTTGCTCACCAGGCTACACCTTCCTTTGTGGAATTCAGGCGATGTCCATCCAATGTTTAGAACTAGATTTTGAGACGCTGTCAGTGCTTCAAAAACGAGGCTAGTCTATATTGGTCGTCATACTCTCGCCTTTAGTTTATTCTGCATTGTAATGTAATGCTGGTGATATTAATTTAGGGAGTTTCATTAAGGGGATCATGAGGGTTTAAAAAGTACTAAGAGAGTAAAAAGACTACATGGACACCAAATTTTTGCCTGCGTGTTTTTTTCTTTCAAATGATGCATTAAGACATTGGTATACATAGACCATCCCATGGTATTTGCCTATGACGGCTAAATCAGTTATAACTGAATTTATTCTTGCCACTGCTTCAGTTTCGGTTTCATCAGCCGAACGATGGCTGTGACATGTAGTTGAACTCTAGGTAATGTGAGACACTATAAAACGGCAGTTTAACTGTTGATATGTCGTTTGTTGAAATTCTAGCTCTAAAGGTAGGCTGGTTTAAGTGCTGTAGTGAGTTAAAACTATGTATCCGCATTTATATGCAGTTTTTTTCGTGCCTCACGTGACGTAAAGCTTCAACTCCTCTTCACAGCCACCGTTCGGTTGATAAAACCAAAACAGCATGAGAAAAGAAGTTCAGTTATAAATTAGTTACCACGAATACCACCTGGTGATTCATGTATCCTAATATCTAACGCTTGATTTGAAAGAGGAAAACACATAATAAAATCAGGTGTCTATATTCCTTTAAAGCTAACTTATGTGCAAAGGGAGTTAATTCTTGTAGATTTTAGAGTTGTCTAAACATCTGATCTGGGCTCAGTTCAGATGGCGTAGTACAGTACGGTGAATCTGCAAACTTTCCATGTAGTTAGGCCTTCGATATTCACATATTCTTCTACTGTAGTAACTTATTTATTTTATTGATGTGCTGCTGCATTAATTGTACTGTTGCAAGATGGAAAGCTGGGCAAGTTGCTATGCCACAGGACCATCGCTCATCCCGTGTCTTTCGTCGTCTGGACCTGCATCGTTTAGCGCAGTTTCTTTTATAACAAAGGCATTATTCAGGGGCGCAGGTACTTATTGCTGTTATGTTCAGTTGCGTTTTTTATATTGAAAGGGGTGAAGAGACTAAAATTTTCCTAATGTGTTTTTGCTTTGAAATTGTGCATATAACATTAGTAAACATGGATCACCAAGTGGAGTTTGCCTGCACTCAATAAATAATTTGTAATTTATTTTTTTTACTCTGCGGTTTTGATTTCAGATGACCAGGTGATGGTTGCGACGTCACAAATCAAAATGAGATTACGTGAGTCATAAAAAGCTGTAATATAATCGCTATTTGCTCGTTTTAATTCATGCCAGCTTTTATGCTAAACCTCTCTAGAAACCGCAATGAGAGTAACTGGACAGATATATTATACTGCAGTTTTTGTGTGCCTTACGTTATCATTACTCACTTAGACATAGCAACCATCGTTCAACTACTGAAACCGAAACGGAAGCTGTATGGGAGAAGAGATTGAATCAGAAATTATTTACTGAGTGCAGGCAAATTTCACACAGTGGTCCAAGTTTAAGAATGTCTTACACATGATTCCATAGCAGACTTACACGAGAAAATTTTGATGTCTCTACTCGTTTAAGGCGTGCTTTGTTGAGTGCAAGTTCTCTTTTGCTGCTGTTTGTGGCAGTCGTTACCGATCATTAGCGTTTCCAGATGGTGCCTCAGTGCTCGGAGACTAGCTGGCGGTGCAGCATAAAATTTGCTGGAAGTCTACCGGTAAATGCTGATAATGCATTTGCTGTTGTGACAGCTTGGTTAGGGACTTGTTTCCAGGACGCCCTCTCACACTCCACTGTGTGCCACTGCTTAGCGCTGCTGGAGATAAGAGCCCGCAGAGCGCATTTGGACGTTTCAAGATGAATACTGGGCATCGTGCACATATCTATGTTGCCTTGTCCATACCCATGTCAAGTGATTTTTAGTGCACTCTAAAGTGAGGCAGGAAAATGGCAGCTAGCACCAGGGTTATGGCATCGCTGAAGCGGATGGCGGGTGTGCTTGTGGGCCATGTGGCAGCGAATCACTGGTGATGAGAGTTTGTGAGCATCACATTTTGCGGAAAGCCCCCTGCCTCAGGGGATGAAAGCTCTACTGAGTTGGATCTCATTTGAGTGATAGAGGAATTGATGACATTAGTCATATGGCCACTTTTTTTCTGTTTATTTTCAAGTGTAGTGATGAAGTTTTGTGGGTGACAGGAGAAAAAATATTTTGTTACCAGCTTCAGCATGAGCTAGAAGGGTTATGTTGTCCACTTACTGGTTCACAATTTGCAGCTTCATCATGTTCCCATACTCCGAAAGCCTCAGTAACTCCCAAATAAGCTGCATGTCTCCTCTTTGGTGCTGTTAAAAAGATTATTTTGTCCTAATACTGGTTTATAATTCAAAACAAAAGCCTACTGCAGCCCTCACAAAGCCTTGATAACCACTAAACAAGTTGCATGTCTTATGCTGAGGCAGCTAGAAGAGTGATGTTCTTTCGTCTGCTTATCGGTCCAAAGTTCACATGAAAACCTTATTCCCACACTCATTAGGCCTTGATAATTGCTGAAGAAGCTGTGTGACTTTTGACGAGACAGCTAGGAAGGTTGTTTTGTCCTTTAATGGGCTTGCAGTTTCCACTGAGCTAACAAGATGGGC
Source organism: Amblyomma americanum (assembly GCA_030143305.2). Classification (NCBI taxonomy): domain Eukaryota; kingdom Metazoa; phylum Arthropoda; class Arachnida; order Ixodida; family Ixodidae; genus Amblyomma; species Amblyomma americanum. Next base: position 172,225 of record JARKHS020029789.1, on the reverse strand, counting down.
TCACAAAAGTCTTGTACTGGCCCTCACATAGCCTAGATATCTGTCAGTGCAGCTGCATTCATCTTGTCCAAGTGGCTTGCTAGTATATTTGGTGTACTTTCTGGCCAGAAAAGCAGTCAGTAGAGGTGGGCCTTCTCCGGCCTTCTTGAGTAGTGACTTGATGTAGAGCCAGTGGCAAAATAAGTTTGGGCATGCGACAGGCGGTCAGAATCAGATAAAACTGCATCGCCATGCCGTCTGACGCTGCACTTCAGGGGTCGAGACATCGCAGTGCGCAGTGTCATTTCATGCTCCCAGCCGTATCTTTTTTCTCACCTGCAGTGGACTAGCTGATTGCATCGCTGCGTTTGGCGGGAGGGGCCACTTTTTTTATTCACAACCTCATGCTTGCACTTTGACGTGCGCCCGCCAAACTGCGAGCGTCACACTGCGAATAAAGAAAGTGACCGTTACTGCCAAACACCGCATGCAATCAGCTAGTCCAGTGCAGGCGAGAAAAAAGATACCGCTGTGAGTATGAAAGGACGCGCACGCACACTGCGATGTCTCGACCACAGAAGTGTAATGTCAGACGGCACGGTGATGCAGTTTTATCTGATTCTGGCTGCCTGTCGCATGCCCCACTTATTTTGCTGCTGATTGTACATATTTTGGAAACAAGGCAACAAGTAAGTGCATGAAAGGGAAGACAGCATGAGTTGATGGCGTGTGAAGTTTTGATGAGTGAACTGAGGTCCTTGAAAGCAGTGCTTACTATGCTTTTCTGTTACTGCTATGCAAGGTGTAGGCCATATATATTCTTAGTCATTTGCACAAATGAGAGGAGAAGTTTGACGCACAAAATAATTTTTATTGCTCGTGAGTGCAAGCATGTATTGTTGATCTACACAAAGCCTAAATCAGGGCTGAGAAAAATGCTAGGAAGGCCAGGGGAAAGCTTGTACCCACTGGTGCTTCCAATGGATGCAGGCTTTTTCGTGGTCTGGTGCTCGGCTTCTATGGGGGGAAATCCTTGAATAATGGGTAGTGGGCCACACTTTGAGCAGACAAAAAAAAAAAAACATTGTGTGACGTGGCACTCTTCGGCCAAGTTTGCCCTTGCACCACTAAAATCTATCATCATCATCTTCAGGGAAAACTTGCTGCATAGGCACAAACTGAGCGTTCACAGAGTGTGGGCAGGCTTAAGCCTTCTCACACGTAAGCAGTCTTGAGTGTTTGCCGACTTTTTTTTGTATTTCTTACAAATTATACTTTAAATATAAGGATATGCATGACAGACTTCTAGGTTTGGTAACTAGGCATTGCAAGTGTCTGGTTAATTAAATTATTGAGAAATCATTACCATGTGGTTCATTGGGGTATGTTTACATCTCTTTTTCCCACTTTACTACGGTGCATTTACTACCAGGCTTTACATAGCGGAACGATTGGAAGCTAGTAACGTGATAACAATTTGTGATGAAAGAAAGCTTAGAAATTGTTGTAATTCTCTTGTGGGGGCAGCCATATTACAGTCCTGCATCTGGTGCACTATAGCTTTGTACAATTGATGTTGGCTTATCTTGCACTCAGCATTCTGCAAAATTACACTGGCATGGCTGAGGTTAATTTTCTTAATTTGATCCAGTGTTTGCTTATTCTATTCACAAATGCATCTTTTGTTTTTCATGTTTCAAAGCACAAGTTTGATTTTCTCCTTAGCTATCAGCTTACCAACATGCCCATTGGGTTTGCACAGGTAGAATGATGACAGTAAACAAGCAGCCACTGAAGAATAGCTATGCTTATCTAAACGAATGGTCCTTATAATAATATTTCCGTTTTGCATTAAGTGTCTAAAATTGCTCTTGAAACAGACAGTCCTTAAAAGTAAAGCATGAAGTGCCACTTGACTTGTGCACCTTAAAGGTGCACTATAGAGGATTCTGAGCTCGCCTGTTTACCGCATGAACTCAATCTACATGCTCCGAGCATTGTTATGAACTTCGAATTATTGTCCTGTGCGGCCGATTTCACTATTAAATCGGATTAAATGCCCCAGCTTCCACCGTTTTTCAACTGGCCACCGAGAGTAGGCGTCAACCGATGTATGGAGCGCCTCTCAACCATTTGCGTGGCAGCTTGCCGCACTACCATCAGCGTAGGGGTAGGTAGTAATACGCAAAGTGATATGCGAAAGGAAAGAGTCCACGCATATTTTTATTATTTCCATGGGCCTACTTTGCGGCTATGTTGTCTGCGACAGAAACTATTTATTCACGGAAACCTAAAAGAAACAAAATAAAAGCGAAAGTGAAGCCGCTGTGTGACTGGCTGAAAGGCACTCCACGCATTGGTCGACTCCTCCTACTCTCCTTTCATTCATTATTACAGCGCAAAGGCGGCACAGAACAAGAAGGGGACACAACTCTACTCTCTCAGAAATCAGTTAAAGAAAAGGAAAGGGCAGAGGCAGGACGTTTAATCCAATTTAATAGGGAAATCAGCCACACAGGACAATAATCCAAGGCTTCATAGAATGCTTGGAGTGTGCAGACTGAGTTCCACGATAAAAAGAAGAGCGCAGAATCCTCTTTAGTGCACCTTTAAGTAAGGCCTTCATTGTTGCCTCACCACTTGTGTGATCTCATCAACAACTTGCCGCGCTACAATCACCGGCATGCTTGTCCTACATTCAGGTTAACTGGCCATCGGATTACTATGATTTGCTTGTGGCAGCCTGATTTACAAGGATGTTTGTGTATTTTGGGGTATAATAAACTTGGTAGGCTTCTTATCAGTGAGAAAAGTAATGGTAATTTCGCAGTGTATGACTAAAAGGCCACATCTTATGCATGTGATTGTTCAGATAGAAAATTGCACACCTTGCTCTTTCATTCAAGGGAATACAGTGAACGTCTCAGAGCAGTTCAGTTCTATAGCCTATTTATAAAGTTTTTTTCAGATTTTGTTCATTGAAGTGTGCTGTGCATCACTGAGCTTGGGCAAAACTTAAATTTCCTTCGTGCAGCAAATTATCCTCCAGGGTTTCATCATCACCATCATCAGCCTGACTGAACCCACTGCCAGGCAAAGGCCTCTCCCATGTTTCTCCAATTAACCCTGTCCTTTGCCAGCTGCGGCCACACTACGCCTGCAAACTTCTTAATTTCATCCGCCCACCTAACCTTCTGCCGCCCCTTGCTATGCTTGCCTTCTCTTCGAATTCACTCTGTTACCTTTAAGGACCAGCGGTTATCTTGCCTTCGCATCACATGTCCTGCCTAAGCCCTTTTTTTCCTCTTGATTTCGACTAGGGTGTCATTAACCCGCGTTTGTTCCCTCACCCACTCTGCCCGCTTCCTGTCTCTTAACGTTGCAATTATAATTTCTCTTTCCATTACTCGCTGCGTTGTCCTTAACTTGAGCTGAGCCCTTTTCGTTAGCCTCCACATTTCTGCTCCGTAGGTGAGTACCGGCAAGATACAGCTCCACGATTTAGCAACAGTTGTATTAGAGGTTTTGTTGCAGCAACTGCGCTATGACCTGACTGACATGTGCAAGGTTCAAGATGAATGAGTCAGCTAATCAGGTGCCTGTAGAAGTGATGATTTCAAAAGCAAAACTCCTCTCCCACTTTTTCTTCCTCTTTGCAGCACCAAACCATGTTTATTTGTAGGTAGACTTCACTCGGCACTAAGTGAAGACAGGAGACGGGTAAAACTGCTCCGTAATGAACATCCAGAGAAATCACAACACATGCCACCCACCTGAGCCTGTGTAATGGTTATAGCTCATTTTCTAGGACATGGCATGGCTGTCTCTGCGTTAATTCATGCCATTCTTTTTTATACTTAAAAATATAAAAGCAAGCAACAACCTTGGAGCTTTCTTTTTGTGCTATATGTTTTTCATTAACTGTAGTTGTGGCCCTGGGATGCGTGCTTCTTTCAAGTCCACTCTATACCCTCACTGTGGCCCATGTGACTCAGCCTTAATCTACTGCATTGAAGCTGACGTGGAAACAAGTGACTTTGCTTGTGTTAATATTTGGCCTCGCCTCACACTGTGAGGCTAAGGTCAACCTTGTGATGATGGACAAGGTCAACCTTGTGATGATGGGCTGTTGTGGGGCTGCTGCCCATCTTGGCTAATAGTGGGCCTGTGTTTTTGATCAGTTCCAAAGACGATCTCGGCACGTGCCTTGCTGAGCGGTGTCCTACCTGAGCCTGCAGCAACATCCCACTGGTGGCAAGCCTCGAGGCAGCAATTGAAGCAGCAGTTGTGAGTGACTACAGTGCCAGGGACTCTGTCACTTGACCGGTGTTTGAAGTTGCCATGAAGTTACAGCAGTATGTGTTATATGGTACCGCAGCACACTTTCAGTGTTGTTGTTTTTCTTGTGAACTTAAGAACCTTAGTTACTTACACTGTACTAATGGTATTATATGTTTTTAGTACTGCAGCCACATTTCTTCTGTTGCATCTCTGAATTGTCTTTTTGGCACTGAATAGTAGCAAGCCAGTGTTTTGTGTCCGACGTTTTCTGCTTGTTCACACAGTACGTGGCAGACTCGTGACCAAGTGCGGCTTGTTTACAAAGGCAATACTATGCTTCATTCGTATTACATGGGATTTTTGAGGAAGAACTATGCACGCAAAGATGCACTGCTTTAGGCTTATAATATATCATTTTTCAAAACAAGGGCCGTCCTGCCCCCTCCCTGCATTCATTCAGAAGCGTGACAGACATTAGGTGAGAGGGAGTGCTTTCAAGACAAGTACAGAACTTCTTTTACTGGCAATACCTTTCAAAAAATTTACTTTCCTATTCTGTCAAAATAAAGCAGAAGAGTGAGAACTAACTTCTATTGGCTTCCCTGCAGAAAAAAAAAATCTCTTATGATAGTATAATGTCCCAACTGTTGGATGGTAGGTTCTGGCACCTTTTAGGCCCACGCATATGCGCACCGATCTTATAGTATAGTGGCTGGATACGGTTACACAGCTTTCACTGCCACCCACTGTTTCGAAAGGTTGGCACAGGGAATCTTCACCATTGCTCACGAGTGTGATAATCAACGTGGCCGCTTGCTTCACTAAAAGCGGTGTGCAATGCAGCTGTGCTAGACTTATTGGCTAGGAGGCTTTTGTGCAAGTGGTACACATGTGTTTGGAGAGCCGCTGCTATTAGTGTGAATCTTATGATGTAGTTCTAAAGCTGAAATGTTGTATCAGTGGTGTGGGATTGGCGTAATTTGTTTCTGTCTCACTAGCATTGTTTCACATGGTTAGAAACATGTGCATTGCATGCTTGGCCATTTTCTCGGTTGCATCTTTCTGCGACGGCCAACCTTCATAACCGAGCATTTGCGTACATCTACAGCTCCACAGGAAACTTTATGTAATATGCCATGAATGTTCTGTAGCCTATGCTCACTTGCCTTCTTACTGACAACAACAATGCCCGTTCCTGGGTTTAGCGTCGTAGTAGTAGCAGTATGTCGCAGCCGCCATAACCAGTGGGTGCATTGCCATTGCAACCACTCAGGGTGGTTACCCCAGGAACCATCTGGATTGTGGTTACTGTGGATTGATGAGGGTATCGGCAGAGCAAAAAAAATCTCCAACTGTGGTACGGTTACTGTGGAAAGAGAAAGGCGGGGCTAGAGCGTAAGAAAGTGCAACCAGTCTGTGGTTGCCATGGAAACCACTCGGAGGATAGTTATCCTGGAAGGAGTTGGAGAGTATAGGAAAATGTAACTGGAGGGTGGTTACCCCAGGAATCGTCCAGATGCTGGTTACCATCGATGGAGGACAGTGTGATGAGAGCGAAGGAACCTCCAACCAGAGGAAGGTTACCTTGGAAAGGGGAGGGTATGCTAAGAGCACCATCGTCATCATCAGACTGGCTATATCTGCTGCAGGGCAAAGGCCTCTCCTTATCTCTCCAATCTACCCTGTCTTGTGCCAGCTGCTGCCACCCATTGTCGTGAACCTCTTAATCTCATCTGCCCACCTGACTTCTCAGCCGCCCTCTGCTACATTTGCCCTCCCTTGGAATCTAGTCACGTTGCCCTTAAAGGGCCACAGAAAGGGGTGTTCCTCTTATTCCTCGTATTCCTCTTATTCCTGCCTCTTGCCTCTCCCTGTCTCTTAATATTACACCTATCAGTTTCCTTTCCATAGATTGTTGCATTGTTCTTTACTAGAGCTCTTGTTATTGTCTTCCATGTTTCTGCCCCATAGGGAAGTACCTCTGAGATACAACCGTTATATACTTTTCTCTTGAGGTACATTGGTAAACTGCCATTCTTGATCTGAGAGAACCTGCTAGTTGTGCTGCATCCCATTGTTATTGTTCTAGTTATTTCACTGCCATGATCCAGTTATATTGTCACTACCTGCCCTAAGTAGACCTGCCCTAAGAGTTACGTTCCCTTACCATTTCCAGCACCTCACTAGCAATTGTGAACTGCTGTTTCCTTCCGAGACTGTTGAACTCTACTTTGGTTTTCTGCATAATAATTTTAAGACCCACCGTTCTGCTCTGCCTGCCTAAGTCATTGATCGTGCTTTGCAGTTTATCTCCAGAGTGACTTGGCAAGGTAACGTCTACAGCGAATCGCAGATTGCTTAGGTATTCTCCATTAACTCTTATTCCGAACTGTTCCCAATTCAGGCCTCCGAATACCTACTGTAAACAGGTGGTAAATAGCACTGTGGGGATTGTCATCCTGCCTAACACCCTTCCTTAGTGTTAGGTTATTGCTCACTTCTTGGAGGACTATGATAGCTATGCAGCCTTTATAGTTATCTTCAAGTATTTTTACATAAGGCTCTTCTACACCTTAATTCTGAAATAACTGCTGAAATAACGACTCTGAAATAATGATTCTGAAATAACGACTGCTGAGGTTTCCACTGAGTCAAATGCTTTCTGATAATCAATGAAGGCTGTATATAGCGGTTGGTTATATTCTGCGCATTTCTCTATCATGTGATTGATAGTGCAAATGTGGTCTATTGTCAAGTATCCTTTACGAAAGCCTGTCTGATCATTTTGTTGACTGAAGTCTAAGGTTGTCCTCACTCTATTAGCGATTACCTTAGCAGGCAATAGGCAGTTAGGTGATCAGTCTAATTTTCAAGTCCTTGATGTCTTCTTTCTTACGGATTAAAAAGATATTGGCGTTCTTCCAAGCTTCTGGTTTGCTTGAGGTCATAAGGCAGTGTGTATACAGAGTGGCTAGTTTTTCTAGCATAATCTCCCCTGCGTCCTTCAACAGATCTGCTTTTACGTGATCTTCACCAGCCGCTTTTCCCCTTTGCATTGCTCCTAAAGCTTTCTTCACTGCCTCTTTCGTTACTGGCGGAATGTCCTATTGCTGTGTGATACTGCTTATCTCATTTACGTTCTGATTACATTGGATGCTCTATAGATTTGTGTGGAATTCTTCGGTTTTTGCCTGTGCCTAGTTTCCTCTTCACCGCTTTAAGGCTACCTCCATGATATTGAGCGTGCTTGGTGCTCTCCATATTAAACTCCCCTGTGACAGTTACCTAGCACTTATAAAATTTGATAGCTGTGCCAGTTCTATTCTGTCAGTGTGGTCTGATGCTTTCATGCTTTGGCGTATCTTAATCAGATCCTTCATCTCCTTAGAGAGCTTGCCGGTATCCTGTCGAACCATCCTATTGTACACCGAAGCGGTGGCCAAGTGGTTGAGCATCCGCCTCGCATGCGGGAGGGGCGGAGTTCAGTTTTCAGTGCCGCCGGGTACCCACCAGTGATACATTGGGTACAAGCTTTGCCTTGGTCTCATGCTCAACATATTTAGGGTGAAATGCTTGGGAAATAGGTCTTTGACCCCATCTTGAGAAGTCGAAAATACCTTGTGCCATGGTGCTCTTTGGCCATAGATGCCCTGGCGCCATAAAAATCCATAATCATCATCACCATCCTACTGCCTACTTCTGCTGTGCAATCTGTAATGATAGCTGTGAGATTGTCGTCCATTGCTTTAAAATTAGGGTCGTTGTCCTCAGTTCGAGCCGAATATCTCTTCTGAAGCGATATCCCGAATTCCTCTACTGCCCCTTTTACTGTTAACTTTTTAATGGGGTTCCTATTCACTGGTTTCTTCTGTTCCCTCTTCTTCAGGTCTAGGCTAATTCATGACCTTTCCATTCTGTGGTCGCTACAACGCACCAGCGAGAGCATAAAAAGGCACGACCGATCAGTGGTTGCCGCTCGGGCCGAAAGAATGGACCAGACGACAACTGTACCCACATGAACGCACGTTGAATAAACCCTACACCACATAGGCAGAGACAGGAATGCGGCTGCTTTGCTTCACTAGTTTTCTCATTTAAGCCGCAGAATTGTCATGTCCATTATTTTGTTTGGTTCTGTGGCAGAATATCACTAATGTTCACATAGGCCAGAAATAGAAACATTTCAGCGATGGCATTATGTACTGTGTTCTGTTTTTAGGCTGTGTGCAAGACCTACACAGCAAGATCACGGATCTCTGTGCCTTGAATCAGTTTTCACTAAGCCTTGCTTCATGTCCTGCTAGCAGCTCCAACGGCATTTACGCCAGACGTTCAAGAACAACCTTCAAAAGCCGAGCTAGTGGGTGCTCATAAAGCATGACTAGCAAAGCAGTAATGAAATGAGATCCGTAATAAAGACACAGGCAGCTGAGGTTGTTGCAGAGAGGCTTCCTCCTGCAATGTCCTAAATTTGACATGCACACAGAAAGTGGCCATAGCATCCTGAACTTCATTTTCAATGCCAAAAAAGTTGTTTTAAACACTACATTGCATGACCCGCTTGGTGGCCTTCTACAATGTGCCACTGGATACACAGCAGGCCGTCCTGTGAAGACAGGCTGAGCTGCAGTTGGCCCTGATGGTGGTAAAAACAACGCGTAACAAGACGGGATACAAAAGGAACGTACGACGACACATGCGCTGTCAATTGTTCATTGCTTGCCATTGCCATGTATAAATACAGGAGCGGCCAGCATGAAATGAAAAGGTATCAGGTCAGCTGCTACAAACTTATACACCTTGGCTTTTCGTTGGTTGCCATCGATCTAGAAATATGAGCTCTTTTTCTGATTGTGTCAGTGCCTGATATTTCTATCAAAATTACTCCCAGTCCCAGTAAATTTTTGCCACTCACTGCTGTACATCCACCTGTTGCTCCTTAGTACTCCGGGTATCTGAAGCCTCTTTCAAGCGAATATGGCCAAGCGCAACTCAGCAACATGCCACTGCAATACTATTCATTTAAACGCCCCACTCCGCCCTCATTTATCAATACAAGAGGAATCTATTGATAAATGCTTGTAGTACGTACCATTTGGTATTTTAAGATGTGAATGGGGCTTGATGTTGAATTCTTTATTGCCTGCCAAACCGTTTCACTACTTTCAGATATTTCAGGCTGTGCCAAGTCTGAGGCCTCGCTGGCTGTCGTGCAAAGTCTCGTGGTGTGCAGCAAACCCAGCAGCATGAGCTTTCACGAGTATATCGTGCTTATTAGGACTCAAGTTGGTGATGTCTAAGCCAGCTTCTCTTGACTAAGTTTCATTGCCGGGAGCAGAAATAGGCTCCATTCGAGCGACACTTTCGCTGATTGGTGCAGAAATGGAGGCCGAGGTGAGCAAAAGTGTGTCAGAATCTGCATTGGCAATAGGAACCTTCTTGACCACTCACGATCACCAAGTGGGAGTGCCCCAAATCCAATCCATTCCATTCATCCAATGCAGTGTTTTCTCTTCTTTTTTTTTACCACAGCTGTGGTATTTCAAGGAGCATTTTCAGTTTTTGAAATTGGGGCCTCTGATTGCAAAGATGTCACCGAAATGAAAACACTGTCATTCGTTTTTTTTTTTTTTTTGCAGGCAGTTAGAATGTGGAAGAATTTCAGGTCATTCATTTGAAGTTTTCTCCGCAATGCTGCCACATTTCTGCGCATGCAAACCGACAGCAGTGTTCCCGAAGAATAATCAATCTATCTTGCTTAGTTCGATATTTCCTATTCATGTTACTTTTTTTTCAGTAACGAAATATGTAGCTTCATACTGCTTGCTACAGGCTATGGAGACTGGAGTATTTTATCTAACTGCATTGATCGTTGTTGAAGTGCGTGTTACAGCCATCTTATTGTGCTTGTTGCAGGTGTCGCCGCTGATAACGGTATCATGCCGGGTCCGGGTCAACAAAAGATGCATCGGCTGCATGGTCATGTTGCCGGAATCAACTGGCGACCTACCCTCTTTGCTGAGGACGTGCCACATTTGCATGTGTGTGACCTTTGCCAGATGATCCCCAAGAGCACAGTACTACTGCCCTGTTCTCACCTTCTGTGTGAGCTGTGCCACAGAGCCATTGCCCAAACGGGCAGCACAATTTGTCCGTTGGACTGGGAGCCCTTCGCTGAAGACGAGTGCCACATAATTCCAGTGCCGAATAGGAAAGCAAACAGTTTGAAGGTTAGTGAATATAGTGTACTGTGAATTCTCACAGTTCATATATTTCAGAAGCTACAGAAGTTAGACAAGAAGGAGTTCTTGGTCACATGTGCATATTGCTCTAGCTATACGAGGACATTTCGCCCTAACCGTGATCCCACTGTGCACGTCGCAAACGTTTCAGACGTAATAAATATAGGGACATTGTGGGCAATATAAAGTTGGCCTATATTAATGTAGTACACATTGTCTGTACTGTATCAGTATGATAAGGGTGTAATTACTCATTGCATCAACCCGAGTGCAGCCAAAGAAAAAACAAAGAAAAGCTATAAAGCCAAAGACAAAGAAAAGCTATCCACCTTTCTCAGAAATTTCGTAGTTAAAGAAAATTTTGTCCTGATCTGGGGTACGAACCCGGGACCATCGCTTCACCGGAGCAGTCGCTCTGCCAACTGAGCTAACCAGGACGGTAAGCTTGTGAGGGAGAGAGAGTGAATTGATCAATAACTCGAAGTGGAAACTGTGTCGGTCAAATGTTTGGGGGAATCCCCAAGGGGGAGTAGATTTGTAATAAGGGAGTAATTACTCAATGACATCCACCCAAGCGCAGCCATGCGGCTACAATGGAAAGCTATCCACCTTTCTCAGAAACTTCGTAGTTACAAAAATTCGTCCCGGTCCGGGGTACGAACCCGGGACCATCGCTTCACCAGAGCAGTCGCTCTGCCAACTGAGCTAACAGGGACGAAAAGCTTATGGCAGGGCGAGAGTGAATAACTCGAAGTGAGAACTGTGTTGGCCAAATATTTAGGGAATCAATATTAGTATAGGACACATATGGGTTGTATACATATGTGTTTTATCAATATGGCACACTGTATCAATATAGTACACATAGGACTGTATTCTGATCACGAAGAGACCAGTCTCATCGAAAACGAAACTTATGAGTCAGAAAAGACTGTAAAATGAAATACAAGTGTCATCATCTCCGGATAATTTCTCAAATTAAACGCATGCATGAAACGATTTTGGCCGCAAATTCCAGAGGCTGAGGTGCATTGGCATTCAATTAAAAATGATGGCAAACAGCCCATTTTGGTGTAGACGTTTTGAGTTTCAAGTAGTGAAAAAATTTTTATAATCAGTTTTCCTGGGCATAAATAATGGGGCGTTTTACTGAGAAAAGAATGCCAATACACACACAAAAAGCAAGAGAATCAACTCTTACTGAGAACAATTATTGGATTGAGTTCGCCTCAGTGTCTCTTTAATGCTCAATTGTGGGTCGAATACATTCGGGAATTGAATGTCTCCTGCCTGAGATTTCAAACGATGTGCCGTCAGTAGACAGAACAAAGAGTGCTTTTTTGGTACCCCTCCACTGTGCTAGTGTGCAAATAAAAATGGACAGGGTCTGGCAAAGCAACAATTAGTACCTAATAGCACCATTTATGATTAAAGTTGAGACCAGGCTTAGTTAGTGAGCAACAGGGCAGAAAATTGAGCAACTTAGTAAACGTTCATTGTGCAAAATTCAAGCGCTAGTAGACAATGACTCAAAGGGGGGTACACAGTGCCTACTTGAAACTAAAGACTTTTTATTCAGAGACTTCAATAAATGCATGCACAAAAACCAACAACAACCTATAGTAATCATCCGCAAACATTAAGCGGGAAAATATTAACATGCAAGTCTCAGTCGCTGCTCTACCTCCGTTCCAGATAGGCTAACTGATGGATCACTAACAAGTGCATGTCTGGTTTTCGCTGTAAGAACAGCTTCCACTATTTCCTGTGTCACTCGATCCTGGTGACAAAACAGAACACTCGTTTCTGAGAATAGCGGACAACACCCGTCCTTTCGCTTGCTGCAACTGCGACAATAGAGCACCAAACTGCTGGAAGCATCACCAGTATCGAGGCAGTTAGGGAGAATCTACCGTATCCAACTTGTTTTCCAAAAATAAATTTAAAAACCTGAAGGGGCCAAAAGTGGCCTTCATGCTCTTTATCTGACAAGGCGATCTATGTGTATTCCTTCGTACTTGCACCAGACATTTAGCTTCTAACTTAATTCTTTGTTGCACAGGGTGAGAAAAAACTGAAGTTACATTTAAACTTTCTTGCTTGTTTTTTTCCAGCTAGTCGCATCAAGACTGCACAGTGCAGAAAGCCAGCACAGCATTTTGTTTCAAATCAAAATTATTGCATAGCACTCATATTTAGCCTCTAACTTACTTCTTTGTAGAACAAGATGAGAAAAAAAAGTGGAGTTGCGTTTAAATTGCTTTGCATGCTCTTTTTTTTAGCCGATTGCACGAAGTCTACACAATGCAAAATGCCAGCACTGCATTTTCTGGAAATCAGAATGATTATTGCACGCTCTTTTTTTCTTTTGAAGGTGCACTGTTGGAACAGTACTCAGGGGTGCGAGTTCATAGGCACCATGGAAGCTGTTCTGCGACACTATGAAGACAACTGCACATTCCATGCACTTGAATGCCCGCGGTGCGGAATGAGTGTTCTTCACAAAGATCTCCCAGATCACTACTTAACTGGATGCCTTGTGAACAGTTCCCTCACGGTTACAGAGCAGGTCTCCTCGCAAGATAACGTACTGACTATTCAGGACGTCAGTCGTGCTCTTCAAGACTTGAAGACATTGCTGAGGGACCCCTACCGGGAGTTTTTACCCAGTTTTCAGAGTCAAATAAATGAATTGGCTGAATGTGTAAAGCACCAGAGTGCCCAGATACAGGAAATCGAACGGAAACTCGAACAATCTGAACAGAGCCTGAAGGAGGAAATGAATGGAATTGCAGGAAACATGTCAATGACGATTAAGGCAGACCTTCGATGTCAGCAGGATGCGTTTACCAGTGTGCTACAACGGAGTTTGGCAACGACAGAGCCAGTTGCTGCTGCTGATGCTAGGGCTACTCAAATATCCTTACCTTGGTGCCATGAGAAACAGCTAATTCTTCGGAAGCTGGAGCTTTTTGTTCATCAAGCATCCATGTCCATAGAAGAGTTGCGCCAGTGTGTTAAACACAATGTGCGCAGAGCAACAGCTTTCTGCAAAAGGGTTGGGCCCTCTTTCTGCCACGTTATGGACAATGCCTTGTCGATGCCACATCAAGGCAGGGAAGACAGTGTGGTTGAAGTGAGCTACCTCTTGACCATCACAAATGCGGATGTGTTATTTGAGTCTTCAGGGCCTTTGCGCAGATTTGCAACTGTTATTCAGTGGCATCGCAGGGACACATACTTCATTCTGTACCTGTTGGCAGGTAAAAGCCGTGGCGACGACCAGTTGTGTTTGAGCCTAAAGTGCGGTGGTTTCCTGGAAACATCTTGTTTGTCATCGGCTGCTTTCACAATGACGGTGATGCATGGAGAGGAATCTAAAAACCTGGTCATGAGAAAATTTTTGTTGGGCTCTCCGTTTCTTGGTCACCGCTTCTTGACAAATCTGTCGGACCTCAAGTCGGGAGGCTTTGTTACAGCTGGAGAACTGAAGATCGTGGTTGTCATAAGTGAAGGTCGTGGTTGTCAGGAGTGAGCGAGTTCGCTCAGCTGTCAGTTCTTGTGCAGTTCAAAACTCTCGGGCCACTCTTTTGACATTTTGTTACTAAAAGCATGTTCCTTTCCCTGCCTAGTGCATCTGTAGTTAGACTGTAGCGTGCACCATGGTGTTGCTACGCTGCATTCACTGAGTGCAGGTGTGAACAGAAATAAACAAAAGATGGTCAGCTGTTCTTATTTTGCTTATTTTGCATGAAGTGGAGTGGTGTGCGGGCACGCTACAGTGTTGCCAACCGCCAACCCGCGTGCCAATATCATGCCTTGTATTTGGCCCTATAGGCACCAGGCGACCAGAACTTTTCCAGTGTTGCTTATTTTTCTTGTACAAAATAGACTTCAGGTCGCAAAGCCTCATTAAGGTGGAAAGCTGGGTGAGTTGAATCTGATTCATGGTGAAGGTGGTGCGAAAGATGAAGACGAAAGGAAGAAGCAAGGCTCGGGATGAGACTCTACATTCTTATTCAAAAAGAAAACTGTGCAAGCAAAGCTCCAAAGGGATAAAGAATAATTCATGGTATGGTATGTTAGCAAGAAAATTATTTTTTTGCAAAAAGCAACGTTTTTAACCCTTTTCTACACATTTATCATCCTATATTTTCCAGCTGTAATAATGCAATAATTGTTATCAGCAAGAATTGTGCCCTACTGGGTGGTTGAAGTTCAGGTTGCTGGATTATCTGGTGTTACTGCTGCTATTATAAACAGATTGAGGTGAGAACCGAAGTTCTACAAAAATTAACTGCTATAGATGCTCATAATTCGAAGACAAGCATAAATAAAATTTTTGAACCTCCCAAATTGTGTCATTAGGTGAGCTAGTTTCCGAGAATAAAAATTGTTTCCATGCAATTTTTAAAGATATAAGAACTGGAATCAATACGGTATAGAATTTGGGAATGAAATGTGAACTTTGCCGGACTTTGGAAGCGACGTTAACCTGAACAGCACACAATTCAATGATGGTAACCTTCAGAATATATGTGCTTCGAGAGTCGGATAGTAGCCTAGCTGAATATATTACTGAGTCAAATGCTGGCATGAAAGGCTTCCAGAATGAGTGAGTACGGTTCTATGATGCAAATGGCATGCGGTATTTAATGTTCCAAATGTGCATATGGGCTATAACCACCGTAATGCAGGGCTTGGGATTATTTTGATGGCCTTAGTTTCTTTAGTATGCACTGACATTGCACAGCATATGGGGGTTGCATTTTGCCTCCTTCAGAACATGGCTGGGGTAAAATCGTGTCATCTTGGGCTCAGCAGTCGACCGCCCCGTGTGGGTCGATGGTAGAATGGTGGGTCCCAATGTTGTTTGCGCAGTGTGGAATACCGCATATTTTTTCGGAACTATAAGATGTACAGCTTTGTTTTTTTCTGCTCGGCCAATTATAAGTATGTATTAAGTCACCATTTATAGTGCATCTTCCATTCTGTGCTGTTTTTCCAGTGAAAAGAAGTGCATTGTTGTCCACAGAAGTCAAGGTTAATACTCTCCACAAAGAGTGGAGAGTATTAACTGGCACAAAAACTGCACAATGAAAAATTCCCGTGAGAATTCTGGCATGAGTCATGGGTGCATCTAGATTAATAACAATATTAATTGTTTTTTTGGGGGAAGGAAATGGCGCAGTATCTGCTCTGAGTAAGGGAAGGGATAAAGGAGAGTGAAAGAAGAAAGGACGAAAGAGGTGTCGTAGTGGAGGGCTCCGGAATAATTTCGACCATCGGGAGCGCTGACATCAACAGCACACGGGGGTTTTAGCGTTTTTCCTCCATGAAAACGCAGCCGCCGTGGTCTGGTTCGAACCGGGGATCTCCGGATCAGTAGCTGAGCGCGCTAACCACTGAGCCACTGCAGCGGGTCAAAAATCCAAACATCTGTCCGTAGCGCAGAATTTTTTTACGAAAGACAACCACACAAAGAACAAGTGAATGCACATATTGCATTTTGAGACTGCCCACTGCACACCCTCTGGTGTAGGTTCAAGAGGCTCTAAACTTTCCTTGTGCAAGGGTTGTGATGTGTGCATTCATTTTTGTGCTTTGCGTGCATTCAGAAAGATCTGCCTGGCTTCTCTGTGTGCCATTTTCAGATTCGACCCCACCGACTACATTGTTTTTTGAAGCGAAAAACTTCACTACGCCAGCTTTTCGAGCCGTTAGCAGGGCCACAAGTTTGACCGTGAATGTACCTAGAGGACACTGCGGCCGTAAGTTTCACCTTGAAAGTAGGTAGAGGTCAAACCATGAGCAAAACTGGTGGTAGTCAGGTTCGACACATGACGTCAGCTACAGGAGCGACCCAGCGGCTATTACATTAACTCGACTTTGACTTTCGAAGAAGAGGGAAAGCGTCTGCTGGCATCACATGCGCAGGTCATGAAAGTGGGTTCTCCATAAAACGCGAGCGCCCTAACAACTGAGCCTCCGTGGCGGCTGCGTTTTTATGGAGGCAAAACGTTAAGGCGCCCATGTGCTGTGCAATGTTAGTACAGTTAAAGATCCCCAGGTGGTCGAAATTATTCCGGAGCCCTCCACTATGGCGCCTCTTCCTTTCTTCTTTCACTCCCTCCTTTATCCCTTCCCTTACTCGGTTCAGGTGTTCAACAATATATGAGACAGATACTGCGCCATTTCCTTCCCCCAAAAACCATTTATCATTATTATTATTGGGCGAAAAACAAACATTCTGAAACGAAGTTTATTTTTGGCTCATATTAGGCAGTTGTTATAATATTTAGAGCTAGAAATGTTTACAGCTTTGAATGATGCTCAATTTTCAACTTTCCTTTAAAATTCAGAGCTGCCATATGAACAAAAATTTTGTTTTCCCGCATGCTATTGTCGGCAATTACACACTTTCGACAAGGAAACAAAGAACCATAAATTTTCTAGAAGTCTCAGAGGGTTGAGCACAAAATCCGCTTCGTTTGACATAGAATCATTCCATATCCCTACCAGAGAAGCAGTGATGCCCCCCTCACGTACTTATTTAAGCACTGTTCACGCAGGCATCTTGGCCACCAATTGCTTCCCACAGGGGCAGCAAATTCCTTTCCACATGATCTAAGACCTACGTGAAGCCCTGCACCATTAGGCCATTCTTCATTCACCCTACGGTAGGTCTGTGGTAGTGTGGAGATGACAAGAAGTGAGCTGAGTTTTCAATCACCTCTCGTGTTCGAAATGCAGGAAGCTCCGATCCATTCATTAAGACCACCAACTTAGGCCAGATGTTAGCATACATACTCAAAATTAGGAACACTACCAACAACTCAGCCACGCATCTGAACTTCAAGTGAGACCCGATGGACTTCCCAATAGTACCCAGGCAGACATACTTAGCGGAATTGTTTCATCCTGTGCGACTCTTTCTTATGCGACTACGTTCTGCGCACTCCTTTTTTACATTAGCTGCTTCCTATGCCCATATGAGTGCTGTGCCTTCTGCTGTCCACTTTCCCTGTCCACCGGCTTCAGAAAATTCCCTTCATACCTTTATAAAAGTGCCTTGCTCTGGTCGGTGTAACATAAGAGCAGCTCGTTCTGTCAACCAGGTGCATTATTTACCGGCTCCTGATGCAATGCGTCTTAAAAAAAAAGTTGAACAATGTCTCTGTGGAAGCGTTCAGGCGAACCTTTTTGTGCAAAATTTTACTAGATTGGAGGAAATTGCTATGAGAGGGCGTGAGTTCGTAGTTGGCTTTATCCCGGCTGTTCGCAACCAGCGACGAAGCCAGATTCCCCAATCCCGAGCATTTTCCCCAGAGAGCGAATTGTGGTTTCTGTTCTGGACCTGCCGAACTAACAGATGGGGCGCCTGGTGTTAGCACTTCATGGAAACGTTGCCCTGGCACATCGAGAGCCTTTATGGAGTTGTCAATCATTCTCTAGCTCTTGCGCAAAGCTGTCTTTAACACCTGTTGCGGGAGACGAGGAATGCGCATTGGGGATGATTGCTTGGCAGTGTTTTGTTTTTTTCTGCTGCCTGCAGAAGGAGTGAAAGAGCATACATTGCGTTGATGACACTAAAATTTCTTGGAGTTATTTATGTTCACGTTGGTGAATTTGCTGTGATTGAAGCTTACTTGGCAGGACTGTAAATGGCAAGATTTTACGCACATTTTTTGCACAGCATGGAAGTTCGTGGATGTGAACATGCAATATGTTATAAGTTTTATATCTCTTTAGGTTTCTATGGAAGCTTTCTTGTACAATTCCTGTGAAGGATTTATGGAAGGTGACTGTTTCAGAGAAATTTAATGTTGTTTTTGCAGCAAAGCACTTTGCTTCAGATTTAATGGTGCATTGTGTAACTCCCACGCTTGGTCCCCAAATGTTGGGCTGCTGATAAATATTGGTTGGTGTGAATGTTCATTGTCATTAACTTTTATTTCAAACCCAACCAGAAGAACTTCTGCCGAAGATGTTCCCGCTCAGTAACACTCCATACACGTAATTCAAGGTGCATGGAAAGGCAGTAAGACCATTATTTGTAGCTAATATTTCCTTCCGTAACTTACAGTGAGTGCTCGTGTGCATAGACATGGAGAAAAATGTTTATGTAAAAGAGCAAGTGAACGGTTACATCACGGTTACGATGACACGTAATGCACACACACATTGCTTTGTCTTGACACTGTGCTTTCGTCCGTGTAACTTGCTCCGTTTTGTAACGGTTAAAAATCATTCCACCCGTACCTATTCCATAGTAACTAATGCTCTCATGAAACCTAAACCTTTTTACGAGAGCACATCAAATCTGAATAAGCGATTTTAGTTTGCACCGCTGTGACCACTTGCCTCAGGACGTGGGAGAACCAGAATCACCACAGTAATTTGAAATATTGAGTACACCACATTGGTTTTCAGTGGCTTGGAGAACTAGGAATCCTTTCTTCATGCCTAGTTTGTAGCGCGTACGAGGACTAGCGCTTCACTTTCAACTTATTGCCTCAGCATCTCACTGAACACAGAAGCTTTGTCACAATTGCTGGAGACGATAGCCTAACAGTATTATGTGGCAGTCGCTACTTCTGGCCTATATTTGGGGTGAACTTGCGACGCCTAGAAAAGCGGCGATTGAATTTGTGCAAAGCACCACAAAAAGCTGTTTGTGCACCGTGAGTTATGTTAGAAATGGTTGGACGTCATTAATCCTCCCCTTACAATCGCTGCTTCCTATCCAATATTAATTTAAAGTATATTGCTGGCCATATTCAGACACCGTTGTGGACATCATGGGGCTGCGATGCCCAATTACATCTTCGGATTTGGTCGAAACCATTGTTTATCGAGATGAATTGTTTCAGGAAACTTACTATACATGGTGCTTCACCTAAGACTTTACGGCGTGCTAACTAGTAGGCTGGTTAACTAGTAATTAATAGTTAAATTTTGAACTATTTCTGTTAGGCTCCTTAATTATTGAGAGGCGTGCAGCCCACCATAAGTAATATCCATATCAGTTTTTAGAATTTCGAAAACACTGTTACCTTCGGTGCTGTGACCGAACAGATTTCGACTTCTTTGACGGGGAGCTTGTCCTGGCGAGGTTGCTTTGCCTGCAATCTTCTTGAAAGTGCGTGTATTGTGGCGCGATGTAAAATTTGTTGGCCCACAGCGCCGACGATAACCGCGTTTTCGAAATTCTAAAAACTGTTATAGATATTGCTTGCGGTGGGCTACATGCCTGTCAGTAATTAGGGAGCCTATCAGTAATAGGTAAACAGTTTATGATTCAATATTAGTTAACCAGCCTGCTAGTTAGCATGCCTTAGCTTTATTCTGGTGCACTTCACCGCTGACAGCGCTCTGCCGAAAAAAGCGCTCTCATAACTCGAAACCCTATTTTTAAAAATTGCGTAAAATCTTAGGTGAAACGTCCTGTATAGCATTGTAGCCGATTATTTCTTGAGTGTGTCCGGTTGACTGATTCCAGGTGACTGTTAGTGTTCTCTAATTTCCGAACGTTATTTTTACTTGATGTGTTAGCTCACCATCGTGTGCTCCGTTGTGACAACGAAGGTTTGGAAAAAAACTGAAGCAGTTTTCTTTTCCACGTTTCTTAAAAGGCTGCTTCGGTCTCATCACCAGACTACTCCCCAATTTCGAGCACACTTGCAGTATTGGTAAATAACATGCGACTAGCTTATCCTTCTCTGTGAAAACATTTGCTGTGAAAACATGTGAAAACGTTTGCCGTGGGCTACACGAAAGACCTCAATTCATATCGCTATTCTTCTTCTGTACACTGCGGGATGGGTTTTGATGCAATAAATGAATGATTAATCAGATTTGTCATTCTTGCTTCATTCTATACAGAGAAAAAGCTCTGAACACAGTTTTGTAGCTGAAAACAACCAAGAACAAGTCACTCGGCATTAAGCCAAACGGTTCAGCATCTTGGCACGTTCACGTCTTAAAAATCAGCACCTCATCCGGACGAGGGAAGACATAACAAGCGCTGACTAAGAACTGTTTTTGACAGCACTCACCGTAATCCCTTCTCTCGTCCTTGCCTTTTGTGTTGCGCTGAACGCCTCAACGATTGAGAATTTCTTAACCGGTGTGAAGCTACACCAGGTTATGATGACACCATTCTTTTTTTTTGTTTGGTAATGACATTGCTTGTTATTTCAATGTTATTTCACTCTTAAGAAATTGCGCGAAGTGAACCCCCACCTTGAGCCTTATTGATTACATTTTAGCTGCTAGGCCCGCTCTGCTGCCTCCTCCAAGACAGGTCGTGATTATAACATGCAGCCTGTTACGATTAGGTCCGAAGGTCACTGGGAAGTGTTCCCTGCCCCCCACGATTGGTTACAGACTGCCCAGTTCTCGACGTGAGCAGGGCTGCCGAGAGTGAGGTCTGTAGATATAACGTTTTTTGTGCTTTGTCTAAAGTGAAGAGCTTCGTACCTTCCTACAGGTGTTTGCTGCGCTAGTGAAGCCAATAAGTACTCCACTCTGGGTGGTCAGCACTGAAGTCAACCACATCAGAAGAGGGACGCTCTAAGCTGCCTCAAGCACTCACGCAGCTGCGTGAATGCTTGAGACCATGTGTAGGGTTCACTTGAGATACTGGCCGGACATTAGTAAGCAGATGCAAGTGTTAGGGGTTTTGTCCGTGAGAAGTTTAGCGGCTACAATTTATCTAGTTTTGAAATTTAGACTGGGGATTTTTAAAGCGCGGCGGCTGCGGCCGGCACAGGCCAGGCTCTGCGTGCGTTCGGAGAGCAGTTCCACTCATCCGGCCGACGGACCTGTCTTGGGAAAGCGGGACAGAAGTGGAAAGAGGGTGCATAAAACAAATGCTTTTGCAGAGACGTCGATAACTGGCGACGATTCTAAGAAGACGCATGTCGCACACGCCGTATCATCGCAAGGTGCTTACAAGTGGCCTAACGAGAGCAGTGCATAAAGTTTTATGTAGCGACAACCTTCCTCATGTTGTTCCATGTCTGCATGAGATGAAAACATTGAACAGCTCGCATGAATTCCTGCAGTAGGGTAACCTAGACCTTTGTGAGTCGGATGCAGGCGGCAGAAGTTCGCATACAGGGGCTGGAATGTCTGGTTGAGCCCGTAACTGCAGCCGCTTGTGTAGCCGTGCCGCGCTGTGGACGCTTACGCTTTTGCGGAGCGCGCCGCGTCGTTGATGGAAGAGCTTTTCTCTTGGGGAGGCATGCGGGAAAGAGTAAAGACGCAGCCGCCAACGTTCTCGGCCTAGGTGCGGACAGCCGAGTGGCGCCCGTACCAGGGTGTTATTCCATTCCAGTCCTCTGGGCCGATAATGCCAATCAGCTCTCGATGAGTTGTGTGGCAAGTCACTGAGCCTAGCTGTACATTTCTTTGTTCTTTTACGACAGTCCAACCCACACTCATCTAGTGCTTTTACGACGTCTTCTATGTCGGGTGACATCTCTCCCGATATCCTGTATATTTCCTCCACCATCATCGGAATGTTCGTTGCACGGAGCACCACGTAATCCTTGTTAGGTAGGAGCTTCACGTGGGCTAAGATTCAAATGCCGCTTGAAACACTAGGGACGCTCTGAGTCGCCTTAATGGCTTTTTGAATGTGGTCAACCAGGAACAACGTGGAATAGGTTGAGGCTACAGATATTTAGGGTGTGTTGAGCCATCCTTCATGGCGGGCTGTCAGTTAACAAGTCAGAAACCAGACGCTGAAAAGCATCACGCTGGAGAAAAGTGATCTGACTCACAAAAAGCTTTAGGCTGGCTTAGCCATCGGCGTAATGGCACCAAGGAGGTAATTCAATAAACCCAGTTCATGAGTAGAGGAGAGGAAATGCATGAGTTGCCGAACGCTATCTTGGTCGTCTTAAGCCTTGATGCTACCGCAAGTAAGTATGGTGTACTTTGAGGTGGTACGTCACACGAGAATAATACTGAATAATAGAAAAAAAAGACCGCTTTATTTCAATTAGCCTTCACGGTCCGAAACGCGCGAAAGCAACCTGTTTCTGTAATAAGCAACGTGAATAATTCAATCTCGGTAACTATGTGATCCTCACGCGTGGATTGCGCCGTGGTGAATTTCATTGGAGAGAGCAACACTAGATTAGCACAAATCTTAGAAATGAAGAATATAACAAGAAATGGTTTAGAAGCGAATGGCGAGAAGCGGTGCTTTGCTTTTCGGTTTTCTTCTCCCAGTTACAACTCCTACAATCAGACTGCTTCACCTTACCGTTGCTACCGACGAAGTAGTTGAGCAGCCTAATTCCTCAGAACGTCTATTCAAGCGACATAGCCTCACCGAAGCCGGGCAATGAGGAATGCTGTTCGTACTATCGGTGTGGCGTTCTGCAAATTTCGTGCACCATGCTGTTTTTATTTTAAAAAGCTTGAAAGCTATGGCGGAAATTGTGGTAATAAAAATAAACAAAAACTCTTGCCTTGCTTCTTACGAAAAAACAAACAAACAAACATTCAGTTTCTACGCTGAACCTGCATCCTTATCACATATAAAACTCGCAAAATTGAGAACTGGGCACCACTCAAACATACTTCTTTCTGTGCATGCATGGCAGGAAGCGCTCCTGTTATAGCGCCCTTTATTTTTCAGTAATGGCGCGTGTAGTAGAAAGCGAGCGCAGTAGATTACGCAGCGAAACCAGGGCACAAACGACGAGACGGCTGAGAGTGCGCCTGATCTCCAAACCGACGTAGCTGAGTCAGTTCGAAGTATTATGTTATTCCCAGCGCACGCTATGTTGCGTTGTCTGTACATAGCGACGCGCGATGCCGTGTTTGCGCCCATTAATCTCATTTGTGCGTATTTATTCAGTCTTACTTTTGTCACGAAAATATAAAATGCATTAACAATCTTGCCGTACGTCTTTAGCGTGGAGAAAAGCGGCCCTTGGCCTGCAACTAAATTATGCACGCGTCTCGTGTCGTAAAACATTTCGCTCAATCGAGGCATGAAAATGACCCGGAAAAAAGCAAAAAGCGTTACGCTGGACGACGTGCAGTATGCAAGTTGTGAACTTATTTTCAGCATGAAAAAAAAAAAAATTTGAAGTCCCATCTCATCGCTGAAAAAAAGGCTGCGCGTACTTCGTGTACCATAGCCGGCATCTGCTTGCGCCACTTTTTTTTTATTCGAGATGTTTGCAATTAAGCAGAATGAGAAAGGGAGATAGAGAGAGTTAGAAGAAGGAGTGTAAAGAAGCCTCGCTTAAAAATTGCGCCACTTCGTCGTTCTACAGACTTTTCTTTCACTTCCTCTTTTCCTTCTTTTAAGACTTGATTCTGCATCCTGCCCAATATAAGAGAGTTCTTAAGAGGTATAAGAGAGTTCTTAAGAGGTAATGTTTCACACACCCTCTTTATGGGAATAAAAAATTTTGGGTGCTCACGACGCAAGGTGCAAAGAGAACTTTGCTTAATCAATTGATTATCAACAAGGCTGACTACTGATTATATTGATCAACAGGGTGAAGTTTTTTTCCAGTTTGTCCTACACTTGGAAGAACAAAAGGAGTATCAACTCTAGACAAGAATTAGGTGAAATACAGTGACGGCACAAGTGGCAATTAGCAAGTGAGGTTTATTAGCAAGAACACGGCGCTGTAAATGTGCCTTCTTTCGCGTAGCGTGCGATTTACAAAAAAAAAATGACAAAGATGCTGAGGGCTCGAAGCCGCGAATGATGACAGACAAAGAGCAAAGAACCCAAATTAAAAAAGGGAATCAGTGGTTCAATAAAAATTGGGTCTGGTTATCTGGAAGAGCAGAGAGGGCTGACTTTCAAATTTTTCAAGCAAACGTTTAGGCATCGATGCGGCTTCCAAAATGTCCTTCATGACTCTAGACTTGCTCCTGCCGATGACATTGCCTTTACTGAACTTGGGGTAGCACCTCGCATTTCTCGAAATGTCTTTGACGACTAACGCTATTACTGTGTTTCAAAGACCGCAAGTGCTGTGGCAAGCTGTCTTTGAGACAGTGGGCCACCTGGCCGGCGTAAACTCTTGCACATCTCAGCGGTAACTGGTGAACCACGTCTGTGGCGCTGGATGCGGAAGTGGTTTGAGACGAGATTATATTCTATTGACTGCGGAAGCTCGAGGTGGATGGCAACCGCAGGGCGGTGTCTACGACCAAGCACAAGTATCAGTACCCTGTGCCACGGATATTGTTTAAAAGCTTGAGAAGTTTCAAAGATTTGAAGGCTTGGTTACATGTTTTAGGGGAATCCCCCAAGGTGGAGTAGATTTGCAAAAAGGGAGTAATTACTCTTTGGCATCCATCCAAGTGCAGACGTATGGCTACAAAAGAAAGCTTTGACCAACACAGCATTTGACCAACACTGTTACCACTTCGAGTTATTGATCAACTCGCTCTCGCCCTGCCATAAGCTTGCCGTCCCGGTTAGCTCAGATGGTACAGCGACTGCTCCGGTGAAGCGGTGGTCTCGGGTTCGGACCCCGGACCAGGACCAATTTTTCTTTAACTGCGAAGTTTCCGAGAAAGCTGTTTAGCTTTCCTTTGTAGTTGTATGGCTGCGCTTTTGGGGGATGCCAATGAATAATTAACTCCATTTTTCCAGATTTGAAGCCTTGTCCCGAAGCGCCTCTCAAAAGGGAGAAAATTCCATCTCCGTACCATCTTTTTGTACTTTTTAGATATCGGACATCACCTTTCAGTAGAATCGGAGTCTGCTCTATTTGAACTGTTGTTCTGTGCTAACTGTTCCCGGTCCTGTCTCAGAATAGCTGAAGATGAATGTGCTGATAATTGTGCATCAAAGTAGGAAGGAGGGACCTAAATAGCACCACCATATTTTGCGCACTTGCAGGTTATGCGAATTCAGTAAAACAACAACAAAAAAAAACTGCCCTCATAAGCGTTCACTGCAGTGCGTATAGAGCCCACAGAAACCGGGGCAAAGCTTGCGCCTGTTGGAAATGCGGCAGTATGCAGTGCAACAACAAATCAGCAAACTTTAGAAGGAGCGGTTTGTTCACAAGCTCATTTCCTAGGAACATTAAATGTTCACGTGGACACAGACCTATTGGAGCGAATGCAGGTTTGTTTGCTTCTCCTTTGGCCCGTTAGAATTCGGTAATGACGCTTTGCTGGGATACTCGAGATATATGCGTCCCGGTTTCTAGGCGAGCATAGGAAATTGACATCGAGTCATTGCCGCGTTACAGCACAAACCATTTTTTTTTGCGTTTTTGTTTGTAAAAAGGAAAGTGTTAATTGGAGAGACATGGGAGAGACCTTTCTCCTGCAGTGGGCGTAGTCAGGCTGGTGTTGATGACCGAGAGGATGTCTTTGAAATACATTAACGCCCCACGAGACGCATCTCAAAACATCATTTCGCGCAGCGGTGAAGAATCAAAGCAAGAATTTCGTGTGTAGAATATGTAAAGTATAATATGAAATCTTGGGAATGTTCATCAAGCCGGGAAGTGATCCGCCAGAGATAATGAAAACATGATAAAAGGTGGTACATTTTTCTTGGAATTAAAAAACAAAAAAAAATTTCTTCGCAGCCAAATCTAGGTGTTCAGGATTATCCGAAACCTAAGATTCTGTATAACGAAATCATCATCTGATCACAGAACAATGCAACGGCACAGAATATGAAGAGAGCGGAAAGAGCAATGCACAGAAATAACTTAAAATAAACTGGGGATGCGTGCACTGCACATTACAAGCCTTCATTTCGACGATAAGCACATTATGTAATGGGTAGCATAAAATGTCTCATACTGCCACTGCGATGGAGATTTGTTCGGTGACTTACTTGATGAACCATTATATTTTTCTATCCTCGGAGTAGCTTGCAATATAAGAAAGAAATCTTAAACGGCAATTGGGAAAAAAATTTTGAATGATGCCACAATTGGTCCGTAAAATTTAATCCTAAAAAAAAAAATCAGCCCTACATTGGGTTATGAAGAAAAAGAAGACAATATTTACTTTCTTTATATCAACGCTGTGATATAAAAAGTTTCCGAGTACAATTAAGTAGGCGTTACGATTTTTAGCACACTTTCATTGCGTCCCAACACGGTGTTACCACATCAGAGAAACTTGTGCAGCGGAGATGCGGAAACCGGCATTCTTACGTCACAAATTAGAAGCTGTACGTTTTAATGTTAATCTGGCACTGTAGTGGTGAGCGAATATTTTCGCAGGGTACCAAGGCTGGCGGTTTCCCAGAGCACACTTAAAATAGCAGATAAATTGAAAATAAAAAAGTAAGCCTGATTTGATTCGCCATTATTTGTAGCGCCATTTAATTTCTTGATTATTATTAAACTATTGAGCACGTTTAGAGTGCACACTTCACGTGCTCCTCACGCGATTACCAGAGCTAATAGTTAATTATTTAGATATGATAGCGCCTCCCCATCAGAGAAAAAAGTCAGATAATTGAATTTAATTTTAATGAGCCGATATGTACGTAAATTTCAAATAAAAGAAAGCACAAAATTTAAAACTCAGTCGCCCCCCCCCACACACACCCTCTCGAATTACGAACAAAAGAATACGATCCAAGAACGAAGTCTTTTTTCAGTAGAGCTAAAGCAAATACGAAGGAAAAGCTAACCCTCTCGAGAACTGTAGCTTACGGCGTTAGCGTCAGGTCGCGAATAGAATTCCAGCCACTTCGGTGGCAGAATTTTGGTCCTTCATCCCTTTCTTCTAAGCACGTTTCCCTTCTCTCCACTAATGGCCGTCGTTTACCCGCTATTTTTTTTTTTTGCGCTCACTACCACCCCATCACAATCAGATAACATTAACTAGCGTTCTCAAGGCTGCTGAAGGGCCTAAAAGAAATTGGTGTGAACAAAAAGTTTCAGCCGCTTACCCTCGCGTTACTACGAGTGATAATGAAGCACTAACTGGCTATACATGATGTTTCACGCAATATTTTACACAATTTTTAAAGATGGGCTTTTTGAGTTACAACTGCGCTTTTTTCAGCATAAGATCGTCAGTGGTGATGTGCATCAGAATACAGCTAAGATATGCCAATTAGAAGGCTCGTTAGCTAATATTGAATAGTTACGTTTTTAGGTATTACCGTCAGGCTCCTTAATAATTGAGAGGCATGTTGCCCATCCTAAGTGATATGCATAGCAGTTTAGAATTTCGAAAATGATGTTACCTTCGAGGCGGCGGCCCAACAAATTTTTGGAGTTTTCGACGAATAACGTGCACTGGAAAGGTTGCTTTGCCTGCAAACTTCTCGAAAGCGCATGTATTTTGGCATGATATAGGCAAAATTTGTTGGGCCACAGCGCCGAGGATAACCGCATTTTTGAAATTCCAAAATCTGATATGGATATTACTTACGGTGGGCTACACGCCTCTAAATAATTAAGGAGCCTAACAGTATTAGCTAAATGTTAGCTTTCAGTATGGCTAAGCAGCCTTTTAGTTAGCACGTCTGAGCTGTTTTCTGATGTACAACACCGCTGAAAATGCTATGGCGAAAAAAGTGCTCTTCTAACTTAAAAAGCGTATTTTTAAAAATTTTGTAAAGTCTAAGATGAAACACCATGCATAACTTATAATGTAATTATAATGCCACGCATGACTTGCACAGCCTGATGAAACACCCCTAGCTGCAGTAGCTTATTAACAAATGGACAGATTCGTGACTGAGGGGCAGCAGTGTACTCTGCATAACGGTCGGGGTTACAGCGTCCGGTTCAAATTCAGTTGTCCAAGCTGGCCTTCGCCGATAGATGTAGACCAGAGTGGAGTGCCCGTGATACCGAGCCGGCAGCTTTGTACACACACATATATATATATATATATATATATATATATATATATATATATATATATATATATATATATATATATATATATATATATATATATATATATATATATATATAGTGTACATGTATTTAGAAATCAAGATTAATAAATTGACTCGAGCAGGGTAGCGGACTGGATTAGAAGAGAAGGCAAGTGTAGCAGGGGTTGACAGTGAGTGAGGTGGGCGGACGAGATTAAGAAGTTTGAGGAGATAAGGTGGCCGCGGGTGGCACAGGACAGGGTTATTTAGAGAGATATGGAAGAGTGGTTTGTCCTGCACTGGGCCTATCAGGTTGTTGTTTTTCTTGTTGTTGATGATGATAATATAGTACATGAGAGTGAAAAAGGCAGGAGGCTAGGTTTCTTGACAACACAAAGAATATGAAGAAGGGATGAGGAAACCTGAGAGTCCTTAGCGATCGTTTCGACAAGGGTATTTGTCTTCGTCTGAGCAAAGCATCCATTACTGGTGGGTGTATTTTAAGTCCTTCGCTAGAGGAGGGTGTGATGTGAGAAGGGTAATGGGATGGGGAGCTTGGAGTTGAAATGTGTTATCGAGGCGAGATGAATGCTGTAGATGATTAAATGGGTGACCGGCAAAACTACGATAAAGAAGCCATCATCATCATCATCAACAGCAGCCTGACTACAGCCACTGCAGGGCAGAGGCCTCTCCCATGCCTCTCCAATTAACCCTGTCCGTTGCCAGCTGCGCCCACCGTATGCCTGCGATCTTCATCTCCGACCCGCCCACCTAACCTTCTGCCGCCCCCTGCTACGCTTGCCTTCTCTTGGAATCAGCTCCGTTACCCCTAAGAAATCCGAAGGGTGGGGAAGGTGGAAAGATAGCGAACGTGGGCTGGAAAGGCTAGGCGTCCACGTGAGGTGAGCTGCGACAAGATGGCATGGTTAGACTGGTTGTCTTGATCTGGAAAAACTTGGAAGAAATTTGCAATTGCGCAGCTCAGTTGCTTTATTCTACTTTTTCCAGGTCAACCCCTCCAGTACGACTATTCCGCGGGTGCTGTTGAAATGCTGTCTCCTAGTTCTTAGATTATTTTTGTCCGTTTTTGGAGTGCACCCACGCAGTGACGGCCAAATGAAATCGACACCGACGGGAAAGAGGGATGTCGCTGCCATCTCGACATAAAGAGGCCTTCGTCACTCTGTCCGTTACCCGTGTAAAGAGACCAAAGTCCTTGCGTGCTATTATGAACTGAATTCTGGCGAGTGCCAGCAGGTGAGGAAGCATGTGTGCAGGCTAGCAATGCTTCGCCCTTTGTTCGCGGCCGATAGTGCGTAGGTACGTCCGAGCGACTCTGATAAGCCCAGTTGGGATTGAAAGGAACCGCCCAGCGACATCAGTGCCCGTGTCACTGCGCGTACGGGCGCACAGCAATGCCGGATCGGGGGATGGCCGGGCGGCACCTGTTGCGCGGCCATGTCGGCGGTGTAAACTGGCGCCCTACGCGATTCGCCGATAGTCGTGCCGCCTTGGAATGTTTGCGGCCTGTGTCTCGTGATTCCGAAGAGGACCGTGCAGTTACCCTGCTCGCACATCCTGTGCGAGTGTTGCCTGGGAGCCAGTCGCCTTGAAGGCGTCACCATGTGCCCCTTGGACCGGGAGCCTTTTGAGGAGGACGAGTGCCACCGAATTCCCATTCCTGCCAGGAAAGCGAATAATTTGAAGGTGAGCTCAGAACTTGCACAAACACTTACTTTTAGTTGCGAACTTTATGGGGACCTGTAAATCAGCAGCGCACCTGGTACGTAACCTGCGCGTGAGAAACCTCGACCTCTAGCACGCTAGCAGCCACACAGTACGACTGTAACCGGTGGTAATGAATATGTATCGATAATTAAACATAGCTTTGAAACCCCAGCTTGTGTGCTTTTTGCGTCCCTTCCTTAATTCGCTGCATTCACTTGTGTTTCCGATCACGCAAAAGAACTGTGGGGAGTATTTGCGAGCACCTCTTAAAAGAAAAAAGAAAGATGTAAGTCTACTCATCTACGACTGCTTATGAGCATCGGAAGATTTTGCTGAGCACCACAGGGCTTTGCGAGAGCATTAAATTCCACCTTCGCTTCATTGTGGTGTTCTGCAGTGCCGTGAATGAAGGGAAAGCGGAGGAGGGAACGTGACGCGGGCGTTTGAGGAACGCATTTCACGGCCTCGCAAAGCGAAAAAGTTCTCTACACTTGCCCAAAAGTAAAACGCAGCCTGCGAGCGATGTGCACATTGCTTTCCAGCACGCACTGATACGTGAAGCGCTTGACGATAGCGAGGATCGGCGGGCAAGTCCTGGAATTTTTATGCTTAACTTATCGCTTGAACTGGCGATGTCGTGCAGCTTCTATCAGGGCTTCTAAGGGGCGCTTTTAATGCTGTATAAAGGTTTATCAGAACTGTTAGGGGAATAAATTGGGCCACTCCTCCATTATTTCATAGACTGTTCATGCCATCCTGTATACATCTGAGCGTTTTTAATGACTTTGTACCCAGAGGATTCACAAGACTATAAGTTGAGTGAGTCTTTTTATTATTTTTTCTATATTTGGCGATTAGCAATCGCTTGCTACTTTTACCTTTCCTTGAACCATTTGTTAGGTCTTATTTTATCGTGTGCGTTGCTTGAAATTTTTTCTCTGCTTTTCAGCTCCTCTTTCAGGCTGGCTGGAGACTTCGAATGCATTTTTGCATAAACTACCAGAAAAGATATGGTTCTTTTGATCTCTGACTTGTTTTCACTGAGTTTAATATCTATTACATCTGGGGCTATGCTAGATTCATAAGTTATTCGAGCCTTTCTGTATAATTTTTGCTATGGTCGCTGATATAGCTAGTAAACAGTAACTGTGTATTGAATTACATGCGGTGTGCTATATGCTGGCATCCAGCATTTATCTTTCCCCTGTAAATTCAATTGCGATTAGCCTCCCGTGGTTTCTGTAAATACAATTTCTCGTTACTCGTCTATTTCAATCGTGTTAAGACTTTAATAGATTTTTCAATGTCACGCAGTAGTCTATTCCCAAATGATTATTCACTAATCTTAACTTCTCTACTTACATTATTTAGGTCACACACTTTGCATCACGTTCCCTCCATTTAATTAGATACCCATGTTATTGTATGTGACCATTAATATACACAGTATAAGTACTTTTACTTTCCCTCGCACTACTTGTACATCTTCCTTTTACCACTCATAGCTTTCTTTATGACTTTGCTGTTGTTGTCCGTATTCAAATGCACAAATCTTAACACTAATTTTGAGATGGCAGCGTTCCAGGTTTTTCATACATGTTCCCCTCGTTACTTCGTTATTCTCCCTGAAGTACTGCCAGTTTGAATTAAAATCCTACGCTCCCACCGTTGCTATCAACTTCTCTTCTAACCCCTACATGGCTGCACGCTAGTGTAAGGGGAGCTTATGTTTAAAATGAATGTCCATAAAATAACGCATTCTGTGCCATCTACTTCCAATTGTTGGATGAATTCAAACCATTTTAGTAGCACTCTGCCTCCTTGCATACTTAAATATGTAAGCTATAGTGATGGCTTCGAATATCTTCCAATGCTCTTTTATCAAATCCCTTTGTTTGGTTCATCTCAGAGCTTATGTTAAGGCCCTCCTGGTACCTTGTCTACTCTGTACAGAGAACTTCGCTGAGAATTTTAGACACTAAAAGCTGCCCGTTGCTAACTATTCTATCTTCCTGTGGGCTTCAGGACTTCTAACTAAAGCTCCTGCTCTACCAGTAAGTCATCTTTATATTGTTCCTCAAACCCTTCAGTGCCGCCGCGGTGGCTGAGTGGTTATGGCGCTCGGCTGCTGGCCCGAAAGACGCGGGTTCGATCCCGGCCGCGGCGGTCGAATTTCGATGGAGGCGAAATTCTAGAGGCCCGTGTGCTGTTCGATGTCAGTGCACGTTAAAGAACCCCAGGTGGTCGAAATTTCCGGAGACCTTCACTACGGCGTCCCTCATAGCCTGAGTCGCTTTGGGACGTTAAACCCCCATAAAACGAAACCAAATCAAACCCTTCAGTGAATTACGTGCCGTACTGTTAAAAAACAATATAGCGTTCCACCACTTGCAATTTCTCGTTCACTTCAACTACCTCGGAACGCTTTTCGTGCGCCAGCTTCCTTATTTCACGATTTCTATTGGGCACAGTTTACTCCACGCGGACGCGTTATTAGCACACCACGCGGACGCGTTATTAGCACACTTGGTTTAGCGCATCTCGCTAACCGGAGCTGTGCGGTCATAGCTTGCAAGTCTTCCACTCGTTTTGTTGACTGCTCCGCGATTGCTTTTCTTTTCTGCCTAAGCATAGCATTCAGGCCTCCAGCTGAACCGAATAAGTTTCGCTCTTTACTAATCTCGCATAGCTGCCTTCTAGCTTCTTCAATTCGTGCTTCCACTTTCCGTCCTAGTAGTACTTTGATTTTCCCTCGTTCACCATATCCTCACCCTCTTGAGTATCGCTTCGTCATAGCTGCGTATACAGCTCTCCTTAATGACTATCACGATGCCCGCATTGGTCTTAGGAGCTTTCCTGAACCAGACACTTGCTGTTCCTCAACCTTTTTCTTGCGCACTGTTCACGTGATTGCTTTGATGAACTACCGCTGGATGACTTACGGCCTTTTCCTTTCTTTTCCTTTTATTCTTATCCTAAAACGTTGGTGGCTATCTGTTTCCCGCCAGGCCATTGAGGCAGTTATTTTCGAATGAAATGTATACAACCTGATGAAATTCTCTGCGGCTGTCAACCTTCGATGAGTAACTGCTCTCTCGTCTTGTTCAGCCGGCAGTTCCCGTTGACCTATGATAGCATGTGCTGTCATCTGTGGGGCTTGTGGGACCCAGGCTGTTCTCATCGAGCAGCATTTGAACTGCCATCTGCCACGGTTGGCAGTTTGCTCACAATGCGGCGTCCTCCCGGCCGCGGCAGTCGAGTTTCGATGAAGGCGAAATTCTAGAGGTCCGTGCACTGTGCGATGTCTAAAGTGGTTATTTGGGAACTCTCATACGGGGGGGGGGGGGGGGGAGACGGGGAGAAGGGGGGAGACGCAGCCCGGTAACTGCCTCCTTATGCAGGGGAACACCGCAACTGGGCTACTGTGCGATGTCAGTGCACGTTAAAGAACCCCAGGTGGTCGAAATTTCCGGAGTCCTTCACTACGGCGTCCCTCATAGCCTGAGTCGCTTTGGGACGTTAAAACCCCATAAACCAAACCAAACAATGCGGCGTCAAGGTTCTGATGGCGTCACAAGGTCATGTGACCTAAGTAGCCCACCTGCCCCCTAAGTCAAGCTTTTCCAGAGAGGCAGCGGCGAAATCAGTGATTGGGACCTTAGTGCTACGGCACTAATAGCGTATTTTAATAATGCTTACAATTGCTGCTAGTAGCGGAACTGTGAGCACGGATTCTTATTGTGCTTCTCATCTTCAGGCTCACTGCTGGAACGAAGAGCACGGGTGTGAGTTCGTGGGTACCATGGAAGCTGTCCTGCGCCACTATGAAGAAGAGTGCACCTTCCAGACCATCGAGTGCCGGCGGTGTGCGGAGAGAGTCCTCCACAAAGACCTCGCAGTGCATTACCTGGGTGGTTGCCTCCCTGACACTCCGTCTGCGAGCACAGAGCAGCCGTCCACGCAAGGCAGTGTGCTCACGGTGCACGACGTCAGCACAGCATTAGAGGACCTGAAGGTGCTCTTGAAAGACCCGTACCACGAGCAGCTGCCTGCCATTCAGAGCCAAATTAATGAACTTGTGGAGCATACAAGAAGTGAGCAAGCCGAACTGCTGGACAGCATAGCCCTTAAGCTAAGAGACTGGGAGAGAAACATGAAAGATCAGGTGGCTCAAATTGTAGGCGATCTCTGCTCCACAGTTGCGTACCAACTCCAACCTGTTATTTCAGAGCTACACGGCACCTCGGTATCTCCTTACAAAGATATCGTCTCTGAAGGAGGCGGCAGCGGCTCAACTGTAACGCGGATGAGCGAGAAATGCATGCTTCGAAATCTAGAAACTTTGGCAGACATGCCCTTGCGCGCAATAGAGGAGTTTAGATGCAGCGTTCAGCCGCATCCCCGCCGGCTTTCGGCCCGCTGTGAACGCCTGGGGACCTTAGAGGACATCTACCAACCCGTTCGAAGGCCTTCATCTTATCTCTTGACTCTACAGAACGTTGAGTTATTGCGGACCCCAGGGAAAATTCCTCTCGGCATCCTCGCAGAGGTAACTTTCTGGCACCAGAGGGACATGTATATTGCTATTGAATTCAATATGAACAAAAATAGTGCCGCGCGGAGCAAGCAACGTCTGGTAGTCGATCTGAGATGCTACACGCTTCTAGAAACTTCCCTGGCTCCATTTCGTTTTCAGATGCAATTACTGCATGAGTGCCCTGACAAAAACCTCCAGCTCTCGGGTAAGGATCATGTTCTTCTCACAGAGAACGGTTGCAGTACAGAGCTATCTCAGAGGTGGTATCTTAAAAATCTCAACTCGCTGAAGTGCGCAGGCTATCTTCAAAACAGAGAAATCAGATTCAACCTCACGATAGACGAAACGTATACTGTCTCCGGAAATGCTTGAAACGTCTTGAAGCCTTCTTCATTTTTGAGCTGTATGTTTAATTTTAATTTCTTAGTGTCGAAGAGTACTGCAGCAGACTGTGAACTGTGTCAAGCAACTGTGGGTCGCATTTGTGTACGCTCAGCGGCCGTCCAGTAGTTTGACGGTGTACGGCGCAGTAAGGAATGCAAGGTGACGCTGTGGTCAGTAGCAAAGTGATGTTTGTTCTTTATGGCACCTGTCTTCAACAGTCTGATTTTAGTCTCACCTCGATAAGATGGTTATCGTACCTGTTCTACAACGCCTTTGTCTTTTGAATTCCAGTGGTAACTGTTTTCAATGAGGTGCCTAAGCAGCCGAAATGCACTCGAGATGGTGGCTCAGTGAGGATCGTGTTCATCTGCTGTGCGGTAGTTCACGAGGTTGCATCCGGTCTGCGGCCGCCTCCACTTTCCCATAGAGAACTGCAATGCCACCCTAGTGGAATGTGATGTCAGCGTATGATAAAGGACACCTCGTGGTACAATATGGTGCGGAGCCCTCGTGTACACAGGATAGAGCTCCTCTCTGGTATTGCTCCTTCTTTCCTTTTCTCATGGCACGGTTCATGCGTTTACCGTGAGTGCGACTTACTGCGCCTTTCCTCTCGTGACGCTTCACGCTGCAACCAAAAACTGGCTTACCAGGAGGTAAAACTCCCTTCTTCAGTTAGTTTTTCCCACAGCACTTTGGTATCTAGAACAGCGTGAGAAGCGCTTCCTCTTTTCTAACCTTAATTTAAGCGTGCCAGCGGTCACCAATCCAGAGATATCGGCGCATATAACGCTGTTTGAAACAAGAAATGGAATAAATTTTTGTTAGTTTTGCTCTTCTCCATTACTGGCTTTGAAAATTGGTTCCTTTTTGGTTATTAAAAGGAAATGTTTTTTTTTTCAGAAGCGTCCGACTTCTAATACTTTTCTTGAGACTTTTTTCTTCATATATCACTAAAGGAGGGCAAGCTTTCTATCTCATAGATGTTCGGCTGTTCTGCAAAGTGAAACAAGGCGAGCCCCATGCAAAGAAAGCAGTTCACCTCTGCTTTTGACGCACAAAAACAAATTACACCATGATGAAACATCTGAGGCGACAGTTCTGTTAAAGGAGCTGGATTTACCTTCGATGGTTACTTTGAAGGTTTTACTCAAATAAATGTTACTGCTCTTTGTCGACGCTTCCCACACGCGGCAACGTTCGTGTCCATCAATCTCGGTCGGAAATTTCGAAAATTGGACTGTAAAATACTCTCATAGAAATATTGAAAGTAATGGTTCATTCTCCTGATATGCAGCAAAAATTTTTTAAGTGTTTCCATCGATCGCATCGAGCAGCTAAGACAGCCATAGAAAAACAACGAGGAGCGCTTTTGACTATAGCGAAACCTTCATAGAAAAAAAGCAAGGCCGCCGTTGGATGATTTTCGAATATATTTATTGTTACGTGAAATATTGCATTATAGGTAAAAATTGTGTTCATCAACAATTTATCGCTCAAGAATGCCTTTGTTCAGAATTTTTGTGTATGTTTCTGAAGGGTGAATGTGGGAGTAGGTGGGTAACTCGCGACGGCGGGTGAGTGCTGCCTTGTAGCTCATGCAAAAAGTCGACAATCATAGCTGGTTCCTAATATAACGATGGATGCGATAAAGCAGAGCCTGTGTCATGCTCTGACTCCGAGGGCATTGGTGGACTGCACGCACCGCTACTCAAGCTAACCACATATCAGCCACAACCGCTAAATGAGGGGATAGTGGCGTTATTATTACATTGAAATGACATTACGTGTATTTATGTCCAGGATTTACACAACACTTGTAGGCATATCAGATGGCGCTTCCGAATCGATGTCTTCAGTGATTTAAAATGATGTAAAATGGATACGAGTCGAGCCGTCATAACCTGTGCATTCGGTCGTAGGTGACCTCACTTTCGAGGTCAATTTGACCTGGCTGGACGCCGGGTGGATTTGCCGAGAGGCAGAAGCTGACAGCCACCATCTGCTGTGAGTCTGCCGTACGCTGCGACGCAGGAGCTGGTGGGATCGAGTCTTTCGACAGCGCGGGATTGTGTGCTGCCTGAACAAAGGGACACCCCTCTCCTTTTATATATATATATATATATATATATATATATATATATATATATATATATATATATATATATATATATATATATATATATATATAATTAAAAATTAAGCGTCGCATCGGAGCTGGATTAGACCAATGGCGTACTGTTTCCCTTCGCGTTCGATCGCTTGTTTCTTGACCCCCTCTACAACTTAACGAAACGCATGTCGTGCTAAAGTTAACATAAAAGATTTGCATAAGTAATCCTCGCTAATAAATTAATTACGCGGAATTTAGGGAACGCTCTGATGAGCACCACACGTTAGGAAACGATGCGTCGTTGATTTCATTCAGCTTCGTTGCACTGCTTCTTTTTAATCCTCGGCAAGTTACGTGAAACAGGTTGTGTAAGTCATTCTCAACGTGAAACCCTTCAGCCTTCTTTTAATTACTCCGATAATTGCTGTATATTTTTAATGATAGTGCCGAGGGTAGCCCGTAGTAGTCACGGTGCAAGTCGACAAGAACTCGGCATGCCGCCTGGCTTAATTTAATTGGTTTTTGGGGAAAGGAAATGGCGCAGTATCTGTCTCATATATCCTTGGACACCTGAACCGCGCCGTAAGGGAAGAGGATAAAGGAGGGAGTGAAAGAAGAAAGGTGCCGTAGTGGAGGGCTCCGGAATAATTTCGACCACCTGGGGATCTTTAACGTGCACCCACATCGCACAGCACACGGGCGCCTTCGTGTTTTGGCTCCATAAAAACGCAGCCGCCACGGTCGGGTTCGAACCCGGGAACTCCGGATCAGTAGTCGAGCGCCCTAACCACTGAGCCACCGCGGCGGGTTACCGCCTGGCTGCAGAACGCCGATTTTCACGTGCTTGAGAGCGGCTTCTTCTCTTGCACTCGTCCTGCCACGGAACGGTACGACCACAACCCTCTAGGCCTTGTCGGGAAGCCGCGAGTAAAACGAGCGATCTACAGCAGACTGAGGAGGAGCAATGTCGGTGGCTGGCGCAAACGGTACGCAGCGGGTATGAACTCTCCGGTTGGGAGGTGACGTGGTAGTAGCGGACGATGATGTCATGCTTAAATGCGCGGGCCTGGAACGGTCGGTGGAGACTGTAGTCGCAGTCACTGAGGAACATTGTACTGTGGTTGCGAGCAAGCGTTATTAACTTGCAACCGTAGGGCAATGAAGGGCGGGCACATAGCGTCATGGCGCACGAACACAGGAGAACCGCGCTTTAGGTAAAGGTTGGCGTAGCTGCAGCGAGAGCAATGTCGCTGACTGGTTGAAGCGACAGCGCTCATGGATTGTACTTAGAAGGCTCGTGCCATCAGCGTCATCGTCGTCATCATCGTCATCAGCCTGACTACACCCACTGCAGGACAAAGGCCTCTCCCATGTCTCCCCAGTTAACCCTGTTTTTTGCCAGCCGTGGCCATCGTATCGCCGCTAACTGGCTGGTGCAAGCGTCAGCACATGAAATAATTAGGGGTTCGAAAAATTATCTCGGAACAACAAAAGTTGCTCGAAACATAAGCTCGGCGGCGTAGCAGATTGACTCACTTGGGAGGCCGTTGTGAACGCCGAGAGTAAGTGAAGGCAGACGTTCCGCTCGTGGTGTAAAAGAATGAGACTTAATTGACGCTATCGTCAGCTTCCTAAAAAAATGCTTCCTGATAAAGGTTGGGAAACAGAATAGAAGCGATCTTTTGGGTGCGTTGATGCCGATTGGAACAAAGGTATCGAATCAAGGCCAGCAATCTTACGTGCGACCAGAGTGTGTAGTTGCTATGGGACGTTGTTTCCACTATCCAGAAAGGCCAGGCCTCGTGAGGTCCCTATTCTGACTGTGCTGGAGGCTAGCGTCTAGTTTATTTTTCGCCCTGACGCACGTTTGTGGATCTAAGTTGTGTATGATAAGGCGGCGAGCTACCGGAACTGCGTCTACCCGGACGGACGCTCGGTAGAGGGTGGTGGAGAGGAAAAAGGTCGAAATTTGCAGTGTAAAGTGATATAGGGCTTGCTTCTTCAAGAACAAGGGCGAGCGAGGGATAACTAAGCTATTGCCACCACAGAGCATCAGTGGCATGGCCATTTTATACTCTGCACAAGGCTGCAGATTCGCTTGCTCGTCATGACTGCCGCATTTTCCTTTGGGCACAGTGCTAAAGCACCCGCGTATTCACATTTCTATGCATTTTTCATTGGTCATAGTTTAACCGGTCCGACCCAGTGCAGCAATTTTCAGAGCTAATCGGCAGAATTGGCATAGGAAAATCCAATAATTATTTTATTACTAGGCAGAAACCCGCAAGGTCATATTAGCACCCCTAAAAGGGTACAGGATACTGTGATATGTGACCTTCACAGTGTAGGGCCACTCTTAGTACATGTGATTATGATACCACCTTACCCCCAATACATGGGTACACTTGCCTTTAGCAGCAGCCCTTTCTGCGACGGCAGAATGGGCTAAACAATTGGCTCACTATCATCGCCACTTCATCATTAAAATAATAATTCCTGAATCAAAAGTTCAGAAGCGTACGGTCTAGCTGAAGCATTAATCAGGCCTGATTATGGCATTCCTGGTCTATTTGGACTAAAAAAGACGGAAATAAAGCAACATTTCACTGTTTGGGACCCAAAGCTCGTATTATTATTGTCCGCTTCTTGGATGCCGAAGTGCAAGTGATCGCACTACCACGCCTTCTAGCTGGTGCCTGTTACAACAAGGCCTTTTATGCGAGAACATGTTTTGCCCGCGCCAACGCGCGACCACTGACGCTTCTTGCGAGAAAAGCACAGCAGTGATTACGACCTCAGTAAAGCGACGCAGTTAAGAGACCTGAAGCAGGCAGAGTGGGTGAGGGAACAAAAGCAGGTTAATGACAACCTAGTCGAAATCAAGGGGAAGAAATTGGCTTGGGCGGCGCATGTAACGCGAAGGCATGATAGCCGCTGGTCCTTAAGGGTAACGGAGTAGATTCCAAAAGAAGGCAAGCGTAGCAGGGGGCAGCAGAAGGTTAGGTGAGGTGATGAGATTAAGAAGCTTGCGGGGATACGGTGGCCGCAGCTGGCAAATGACAGGGTTAATTGGAGAGACTTGGGGGAGGCTTTTGATGATGATGATGATGGCCTCTGGCTTTTGGACTGCAGTGGGTGTAGTCAGGCTGATGATGATGATGATGAAAGCGGCGCACTAGTGAACACTGTTTGCACATCCAGCGTGACGCTACACCGCGTCTCTTGGTTCGCACTGAATGTATTCGCCCTAGCGCCGACTGGTGGCTGGGCATGCATGGCGACTAACAAACCCCAGCCTTTTGCGCACGGCTCATAGTGCGCTTATCGGCGACACTGTGATAAGCCTGGCCGAAGTTCATAAAGAACCTCCCCTCGAAACCATTGTGTTAGCCGCTGCTTACGCAGCCTCCGCCATGCCGTATCCGGAGGAGGCCGTGCTACACCTTCTGAGCGGCCACATCGGCGGCGTCAACTGGCGACTGACGCGGTTCGCCGATGACGTTCCACCTTGGAATGTTTGCAGCCTCTGTCGTCTGATTCCGAAGACAACGTCACAGCTGCCCTGCTCGCACATACTGTGCGAGACCTGCCTCGGAGCCAGCCGTCTTGATGGCGTCGCAGTGTGCCCCTTGGACCAGGAGCCCTACGAGCAGGAAGAGTGCCACAGAATTCCTATACCCGCCAGGAAAGCGAACAGCTTGAAGGCAAGTTGAGAGCTTCTGGAAACGTGTCTTTTTCTGTTACGTTCCCTTATTCCCTTAGTCAGCCTAGCGGTGTAACTTTGGTTCCTAAAATATGTATCTAGCACCGGACCTTTTGCTACCTCATGCCTCTATTCTTGTCTGCCTTACTTTGCGGTGCAATATGACGTCTATGCCGTCAAAACATGCATAGAACGTCGCCAGTGGCAGGCCAGTCTCATCTGGCGTGCGTAAGAGAGAAAAACGCTTTCACTGGTGCATTACCAAAATAAAAAAGATAAAAGTGAAGTAACGAGTTTTATGCGACGCGCCGAACATTGTGCAGTGCACGAGGCCAGGCAGTGCGTCGACCGCCTGTCTGAAGGTCGATATACTACAGCGATTGCATTTTGTTTCCGTTCGTGTTTTTGTTTACTCACTGCAGTTTGTTCAAGCAACGGCGCACTACGTCTTTCCTTTCTCTTATTGGCTTAAGCCGAGCGATGGAGGGAATGTCTGATCATAATCTGAGAGAACCTATTAGATGGTGTTCTACGCAGCAAAAAACTTATTTTGCTAGAGTAATGCCGCTTGAGCGCATCATTGTTTTGACGGCGCAGACTTTGTGCATGGTTGTGTGCGTATCCTGTTTACTATGTTTTTTTTTAATGGTACTGGTGCCAGTATGCCGCTTCCCATCATTTCATCCTCTGCGCCGATGGAAAACCCTATTGAGAATATTTTCCTACACGCGTTGGGCGCGATGAGGTATCGTGGCGTGCTTTATCTTGAGAGCAATACAGTGACGCTCGAAGTAGAATCCTTTGTGTTTCACTGTGGTTCTGCGGTTAATCTGGGGCCGTTTTACTTTTGAATTTGGTTGTGTGAGCATGTTTGCTTTCTAATTTAGGTATCATACCGGCTTTCACCAAACCACCTCACATAGTACGCTAACTGTGGGAGTGTAACCCTGCGAGTTTTACGCGCGCCTACAACGGTGCAGTGTATTCATTGTATGTGCTGCCGCTGTTATGGACCAAACTGAGGCTGCTGCGCCATAATTCAGCAAATTATCGCTGCATTACGCTGAAAAGATAATTTTCATGTGGAAGGTGCAAAGCTGTGCAGAACCCTAACACATGTGAGTCCTGCACAAAAATAATGTAGGTCACTAGAATTTTGTTACGGTCTCAGGATGCGACACCATTCGACTGGTTCCTTTAAGCTGCCTAGAAATTTTTCAGTGGATTAACTCGCTGGAGCGGTGTTTTTTAGCCAGTTGCTTCGGTGTGTGCTGCTGTTTACCGAAGTCCTTAGCGCCAACTGCATAAACGACAACTGACATCCTGATTCGCACAACAGTGTGCCCCCACCTTTTTGCCAACTCCTAGCTTTTCTATCAATGCTTCTCGTAGCTTCCTATTTTTTCAATGGAAATGGAAGGCTACCGAGATTCCGTCCCGCCCGTCTGACGACATTGTGAAAAATAAAGCCATGTGGGGACAGTGTACAGCTTCCGCAGAAGCTGGCTGATATGAAAGCGCGAAATTGTTTGCGAGCGCTGGGAGGCAGCGATTTATGACAAGGATGAGTTCGGGCGCCGAAATCCAGCTGAAAGAAATCATTTCAAAGCCGAAATGAAGGACCTACCTTTTCGTGGCCTACCTTTTTATGGATTGGCTTTTAGGATAGGTTTAGGCGAAACAAACTTGACCCTCATCACCCAGGCGCGGCTGATGCGTCCCGCATGCTGACATTTATCCAGGGCGTAGGATTTCGTGTTAGTTACGACAACTTCTTACGTATAGCTTGGGTACCAGTTGGTTAGAAAACTTCCAAACAATTCAGAATGGTTTGGCTTCAACTTCGGCATCAGTTCGAGGGTGATGCTCACCTGAATTCACCTAGACTAAACAAAAAAAAATATTTCCCAATAAACTCAAATTTACAACGCTCCAACACGCCGCTTTTCATGTAGCTTGAAAGTAGGTTTTATCTCTGTTCTGCTGTACAGAACAAAGTTTCGTGAAGTCGATTCATCGCCGAAGGGGCTGAAAGTACAAAAATAAACTTAAACACACTGCTTTAGCTCTCAGACAGCAAGTAGTTCCCGCGGCTCTTTGACTTTCCCTTACGTCAGCACTGATAGCGGGCAAAATATTTGTGCGTTCTATCCAAACGCTTAAAAACATTCCTCCGGTATCAGTAGGCAGCATCAACGCATACCTTTCATTCTCTTTTTCTTCATCAGGCGCACTGCTGGAATGAACAACAGGGCTGCGAGTTCGTTGGCACCATGGAAGCTGTCCTGAGGCACTACGAGCAGGACTGTACTTTCCAGGCAGTCCAGTGCCCCCGGTGCGGCGACAGTGTATTGCACAAATACCTCCCAACGCATTACATGGCGGGATGCGTTAACAACAGAGACCGTTCGAGAGCAGAGGAGCCACCTGTGCGAGGCGACGTGTTCACAATACACGATGTCAACGCTGCACTGGAAGAACTCAAGGTTCTCTTGAGGGACCCACACCACGACCAGCTGCTCGCCATTCAGAGTCAGTTTAACGAACTCATAGAACATTCGAGGAAGCAAAGGGCTCAGGTGAAAGATTCCCTAACCCGTGAGTTGGAAAAAGGTGAGGTAAACATTAAACACCAGGTGGCTGACATTGCGAGCAACTTTTCTTCTCAGCTTGCTCAAGAGCTCCAACCTGTTACTTCGCTGCTGCAGCCGACTTCGGCGGCACCGAATCTTGGCGAAGGAGGTAGTACGTCGACAATACCTTGGAGCATGGAAAAAAAGTTTATCCTTCAAAAGCTGCTTTTGTTGGCCAATGCATCGTTCCATGCTATGGAAGAATTAAGACACTGTGTCCACCCGCGACCCAGTTGCATTTCTCTTTTTTGCGAGCGTATCCCGAAGCACGATTTTGACCAAGACATAGGGTGCGTTGCCTCAGCCTCTTCAGGAACGATGTATCGCTTGACTCTGATGAACGCTGAATTATTGAAGACAGCAGAGCAAATGGACGTTAGCACTTCCGCAAAGGTAACCTACTGGGACCGTAGAGGTGTGTGTTTCACGGTTGCTATGTCTGTGATGAAAGGGAGTGGCATGTCGGACACACCATGCCTGCAAGTGCATTTGGTTAGCCTCGGCTTTCACGAAACCCTTTGCAGACGAGTTACGGTCAGTTTAGAATTATTGGGTAAGCAGGCTGAAGAAAATGGCACGCCGTCGTATAGGCTTCCTTTACAGTCTACTGCCATTGGTTTTTGTAGTGAAGGTACCATTGAAGCCGCATTTTCTCTGTGCCTAGACGTGATCCGGTGGAATGACGTTATTCGGAATGGTGAAATGAAGTTTGACCTTGGGCTTCTGATGTCGCGTGAAGGTATT
This sequence comes from Amblyomma americanum, assembly GCA_030143305.2. NCBI lineage: Eukaryota > Metazoa > Arthropoda > Arachnida > Ixodida > Ixodidae > Amblyomma > Amblyomma americanum. The sequence goes on along the minus strand of JARKHS020029789.1, from coordinate 128,015 downwards.
TAGTTTCCTGATGCATCCTGTGGGAATAATAAATTCATCTGAGTTAACAGAAGGGTGTTTTTTTTCTTGTTTCTTGGGTTGTGAAGCACACTATGAACGCCAAATAAACTTTGCTACGCTGCTTTAGGGCGTGCTCGTGGATTCCAATGAATGCAGCACTGTAGTCCTGGTAGGAGGCTACCTGGCAAAACTACACTAACTACGCATCAGACCTCCATCACGAAAATGGGCCAACAGCACTGAAGCGCTGGGGATCATCATCGTGCATTTTCCCTCGTCAGCATTACGTCATGGACGCTGACGCACCTCTCCATGGAGCGCAGCTGTGGTGTAGATCATAATCGTCTGCGGAAGAGCTTTATGGACAAAGCGAGATCTGTTATCGGCCGGAAAGGTAGTCAGTGGCCGCTATGGACTAGTTTGTTTACATAGGACACCATAACATTGCGCTCTGAAAATGGTGCGCACGTTAAGAGCAGTTTGTCAGAGCAGGGAGAACCTAATGCCGGTGAACTTCTACCGGCTTAATAGGCTTTGTTTCGTGAAAGAAAGCTCTAAATACACTTCCGTAGTGCATTAAAATTTTTCTTGTTGTACATCGCACGCTAGAGGGTCTCAACATTTTCACATGAATCTGCATGGAAAGCCCAAAGCAAGCCTGTAGCACAGCTTGACACTTGGCAACTGTCAAACACGAATTTATAACGCTTCAACACGCCACTTTTCATGCAGCTTAACACGCACATCGCTGGAGCCGAGAACACGTTCGCAGACTTCACCAAATTACTGAAGCGCACAAGAGCTTGTGATCCTTGCTAAAGTGTTTAGCATCATGTGGTACGCTGAACTACACAAAATCTCGAATCCACATCGTCAAGTCTGATATATAATAGGCATTTCGCGCAACAAGACACAACAAGGTTTTTGAATAAGTCGCCTCGCTCCACGCAGGGTGTGTTTTAAAATTTTGGGTGAATGTTTATTAGCTAAGAGTATTTATGCGCATTTTGTATAGTTAATATCTGAGCCAGGTTTGTTAAATGAAATTGTACAGGGGGTCCCACTTAGTTTTTGCTGCAATTACAACAATCCTGCGAAATACAAAAAAAAGCAGGTGCGAGCGCGCTCTTTCCCAGGGCTGTCAACCTCTTCTCGCAGAAGCATGCGTGCATGGCCCTGCAAGTGTTTTGAGCAAGTTTCTCCGGAATAGCGACAACATGCACCGGCGTCTCTAATAAGCGTTATGCAGGCCCCGGAAAAAACACCCTGAGAAGTATATACATTATAAATTATGAGGTTTGGTTTGGTTTATGACGGTTTAACGTCCAAAAGCAACTCAGGCTATGAGGAACGCCGTAGTGAAGGGCTCCGGAAATTTCGACCACCTGGGGTACTTTTACGTGCACTGACATCGCACAGCACACGGGCCTCTAGAATTTCGCCTCCATCGATATCCGACCGCCGCGGCCGGGATCTAACCCGCGTCTTTCGGGCCAGCAGTCGAGCGCCCTAACCACTCAGCCACCGCGGCGGCCAAAATTATGAAGTCATCACTTATAGAAAACTGCAAAGGAAAGAACTGTAAAGGGAAAGCGCTGAAGGCAGCCTTAATATTTCCTGTTTTTTACCACTTCGCTGCCCGTAGAAGGAAGTGGCGGTCTTTCGTTTCTACCGCTTCGCTCGCTCAATACAAAGTTCCATGATCTACAGTTCTATTGCGCGGAGTCAACGTTTCTCCCCCCCCCCCCCCCTTTTTTTTTTTTTCAAGTTTCAGGAGATTTTTTACGTGCATAAGAAGGAAACTACGCAGGAGGCACGCAACTGCATAAAACTGAATCGGTTGTTGCGTAGCCTCTTTTACACTGTTTATAAATTCGTTCCGGCGTAAAGTAAATATTAATTGTTTTATACGTGTACTCTACTTAGTGTTCTAATGAGGTGAATTTAAAATTATCCTTAGTAGTGCAAGACTATGGCAAACCATACGCCATTGGTGTCGTCTAGCTGCGTTGGTCACTTAAGATTATAACGTTGCCTCAAGGTGCTCGAAACACCACTTAAGCAACTCCAACCTGTCTCAATATAGGTTGCTACGAATATTTGCGAAATAAGGCGGATCAATGCAGAATGATTTGTTTTTGAATTTGGCAATGTTAAGGCACTAACGATAGTCACTGCACCTGTCAGCAGAAATAGAAAGGCTTCTCTGTGATTTTGGTTTGACTCCAGTAGACATTTAATGAAAAGATAACTCTCTATAGCAAGGAATTCATTCAAGACCATCCACCACTGGAAGAAAAAACCATGCGTATGCAATTAAAGAATAAAATTCGTCTCTTCGTGATCCTCATGACACACGATATTCAGTGACTGCAATAAAAAAAAACATTTTTTTCCTTTCAAATTGTTAAGCGATCTGGGTTTCACATACACATACTTTGTTTGGTGTGTTACGATTCTTAGGCGTCCACATCAGTCATATTGTCCGGGATCAGATATCAGTCTTCTCTTTTTCATTTATCATCGCACACTGGGATTCTACCAGGGCTAAGCATTGCAGACTGGAAATTGATTACGTGTCGTGTTAGCTAATCGCGTGCCTAACCAAGGTGTAGAGGTGAAGTTCGTACTGCTTCAAGCGTTGGTGGACGGCGCCTGTGAACTTTCTGATCATGGCGGGTGCGCTCGAGATAAAGAAAATAATTTTTGTTTCACATGGCATTGCAGGCTCAGATTAACCACGCCTAGGAATCGACTTATATGAATAAGGTTGGCAGAAGAAAGCTTGGAACATGACTTATAAAATGCGAAAGGCTGCGTGTTTCCGGACGTTTCCGCAACTTTGTGCTGCCTTTCGAAGCAGCAGCTGATGTAAAAAAATCGTAACTGTTGATGGGATTTCTTATCAACCAGTACGATGCAACTCGAACGTACGAGTACGCAAATGGAACGCGAATCATGTGAGCTGTGAAGAGCTGAAGTACTTTCATGCGGTCTCCTCAGACGTGAGTCCTTTGTGGCGTAGTCACGCCTGGTCGTTCAACGTGAAATGCGCTCTTCATGACGAGTAAAAACTGCGCGGGTTGCGTAATACCTTTGGAGTGGCTAGGCACTGCTGCAAAAACCGAACCGTTCGAATGCACCCCCCCCCCCCCCCCCATCTATGAAATCACCACTCCCATGATGCTTCGAATTTTATGTGGTGCCGCCTAGTGGAATACATGTAAAACCAAAGGTGCGCAGCCTGTATACCAAACTTTCTTAATCACTCTATTTGAGGAACTTATTATAGGACAATCTCGGAAAGTCTGGGACTCCGATTGGTCCTAAGCTCACAGGCTAGATACGTTTTCTTTTAAATTAGAGAAGTGTGTAATGTCGTTATCAAAGTTAGTTTCTGTACTGAGACCCAAATCGTGTTGAAATACCAGTTGCCAGCGACATTCGCCTTGAATCTGATTCGAGACCGAAACTAAGTTGGGGGGCCAAAAAGCAATGCTGAAAATTTGTTGAACAAGAAAGCCTGCTGCCTTGCACATTAAACAGCTAGTAGAACATTAAGATATGTTTTCATAAGCGTAAATTAAGTGGTTTGTTAAAAACCATGGTTTGATTTCTGTAACATTATAGGAAAACGATTTTCCCGCCCCTCTTAGACGACTATCTGTATATGGCTAGCGCGAGTTTGCAGGACTTGTTTTCATAGCTTCGGCGTTCCAGCGCTTATCGATACCTGTATGGCTCAGGATAAGCGCAGATTAATTTCTTCCTTAAAAAAAAATGGGCTGGTTGCAATACTTTCGTCCAACACACGTATTCGTTTAATGCAGGGCTGGGCAGGATATATACTTAAAAAAAAATTGGCTGTGGTTTAGCTCTGGTTAACCCTAGTTGAATTGCGAAAGCTTCGTTTCCTTGGCACGTCGTCTACGCTGCATCTCATTCCGACGCTCTCGAGAATTCAAAGCGGTCTCTTCCGCAGTTGAAAAGTCACTACGAGACGTGGCACTTCTTCTAGCCGCATCTTCGTTACGACGGTTCTCGAGTCTTGCGGCGCGTTCTTCTGGCGTCTCTTGAGCGCGCTGTCTCCCTCGCTTCGTTCTGTCGCTGTTGTCTCTCTTTCGCGCTCCCCATAACGACTACAAATGCACGCCGTTTAGCTAAACGTTGTTCCAGCTCTTCATCCGTTTCTTCCGCACGCCGCCGCTTCTTAGCTGCAGCACATCGTTGCAGCTTCACCTTATACACATCATCCGACATACCGTGGAGGATTCGCCGGGACGATCGCGACGAGCCGAGTTGGGGACCCGCTTTTCCACAGCTGGTATGACGTCACACATAGGTCACGCAAAAGGTCAGTGGTGGATTCTCCGGGACGACGGCCAAGAGCGGGAACCTCGAGCAGTATTGCTTTCGCAATAAAAACATTCGTCAACACCGTCTGTATTAAAAACAAAGTGTATTTCCGATGCTGACACAATATACAGAACCGAAAATGATTTCTGATGCAGCTACTCGATAAGGGTAGGAAGCTTTAAACGAACCAAATAAAAGAGCCCGTCTAAAGGTGCAGTAGAGCATGTTGATGTGCTGCACTTTATGACGGTGAATTTTCTTAGAGGATTAGAGTGCAGCATTGCCTCGTTAGATCGAGGATCCTGGCGGTGTGGTAAGAAAACAGAAGTTGCACCAGCACGTCTTGGAGAGCGGTTTGTTCGAGCACTTGCTTCTCCAAACGAAAGGCACTCGTCAGGTAGGGCATTTGACGATTACGGCGCTGATGACTGCATAAACCCGCACACAAAAATGTGCGTGACCTTTACAGTGCTGAAAAAGTAAACAGCAAATGTTCTCAATTTACTTTTTCAGCACTGCAAAGGTCACGCGCATTTTTGTGTGCCGGTTTATGCAGTCATCAGCGCCGGAATCGTCAAATGCCCTACCTGACGAGTGCCTTTCGTTTGGAGAAGCAAGTGCTCGAACAAACCGCTCTCCAAGACGCGATGGTGCAACTTCGGTCCTCTTACCACACCGCCAGGATACTCGATCTAACGAGGCAATGCTGCACTCTAATCTTTTAAGGAAAAAAGTAAACAGCAAATGTTCTCAAGCCCCGCCGCGGTGGCTCAGTGGTTAGGGCGCTCGACTACTGAACCGGAGTTCCCGGGTTCGAACCCGACCGCGGCGGCTGCGTTTTTATGGAGGAAAAACGCTAAGGCGCCCGTGTGCTGTGCGATGTCAGTGCACGTTAAAGATCCCCAGGTGGTCGAAATTATTCCGGAGCCCTCCACTGCGGCACCTCTTCTTCCTTTCTTCTTTCACTCCCTCCTTTATCCCTTCCCTTATGGCGCGGTTCAGGTGTCCAACGATATATGAGACAGATACTGCGCCATTTACTTTCCCCCCAAAACCAATTATTTTTATTATTATTATTATGTGCTCAAGGTCATGAGAATGACGGTAGAAGTGTCATGTCCGTTGGCAGCCACCGCAACTTGAAATCGGGGTGATGAGGTATGGTTTCTACCAGGACAATGAGCCCACCTCCTCGTCCAGTCTGCAATGAGTGTGCTGAAGGGCAATGCATGCGTCGTCTATCTACATAACAAAGAAAGCATGGATAAGGAACAAAGACGGGCTAAAGAGGCTTCGCATTGTGTCTTCTTAGTTGTAGTCCATACCTTTTTTCAGTGTGCTGCCTCTTGAGCGAGCTCTGCCGGCTAAAATCTGACTCACAGCGGCCTCAAAATATGCGACAAAATTTCTTTTTAGGATTGAGCATTTGGTTTTCGTGGGGCTTAAAGTTCCAAAGCGACTGAGGCTATGAGGGACGACGTAGAGGTCCACCTGGACTTTTTTACCATGCACTGACATCGCACAGTAGATGGGTCTCAAGCATTTCGCTTCGAAATGCGACCGCCGAAGCCGGCATTGAACCCGCGTCATTTGGGTCAGCACCCGACCCCCATAACCACCGAGTCACCGGGGTGACGAGGATTGAGAACCGCAGACACTCCAATCCCATACAAGAGTGGCTAAATCACATGAAACCACTCACCAGTGAAGTGTTAAGGGATCATGAGCCCCTGCTCGCTGATGCAAGAAGACTTTTTTTTTTCAGCCTTTTTATATTTCGTGCAGTGTTTTTGCTATCCTACAAAGTTGTGTACTTTTGAAATTTAACATATAACGCTGGCAATAAAAAAAATTGAGATCACCGCTAAATCAATTGAGCCTACCTAAAACGATGGTCGTGCATGTATAGCATGAACAAGAAAGTGTGCCCTACACATAGTTGATAGCACGTGCTGTTGTTGTAGGCGCAATATTCAGCTGTTTTATATTCATACATTTCGACAGCAGTTTTTCATGAGCCTTATAACGTATATGTGATGCCCGCAGAACGGGCTTCTTTCGCAAAAAAAAAATAAATGTGATAGAGTGGTATGTGCATTGACGCAAGGTGCTGCAACGTTCTGAAACCTAAGCCCTGCCGGCGCTACGTCGACGCAGTTTTCATTTCTAGCCACCAACATTGGCCCATGCTTTTGTGTTTCCGCCGAGCAGGCAGATAGAATAATTCACTAAGCCCGTGTGCCGTCCAGTGCACGATACCACGACGACGATCGGCTGCTAGCACTTCAAAGCGCTGTTTCGTTGCCAGACAGTATGATAACGTACTTTCAACAAAGAAATGAAATTGCTTATGCCGTTTGCGGGCAGCAAGAAATTCACTCCCACGCATGTTTCGAAAAAGCATCTACATAATGCCGCGTTATCAGCTACCGATCGCTCCTTTGCCACTAAGCCTTTCTTGACACAAGAGTCTAGGCCTGATAGCAACTGATAGCGCTTATAGCAACGGTGCTCTTGTTTCGGAATAAGCTTACCTGATTATTAGTTTCAGTGAGCGTGTAATTTCGCGGTCTTCGATTACAAAGGACACAATATCATGAGCAGGAAATATGAATTAAAGGTGGTGAATTACAGCGGAGCAGAAGAAGATAGCGAAGACTGAAAATGATGTCGAACGTCCGTCAGTGTGTGTACGTTCACCTGATAGCTTAACATTTTGTTCTTGGCCAAATTTCTTCTCGAGGGAGCAGAGTTCTGGCTTTTTTTTTTTGCGTGGAGCTGCAGTAGTCTATGCAGTTTTCAGTGATCACATAAACACTGCATATGGAACGATAAGAGATCACCATCTCTGATGAGGGGCTCTCACAAGCGTGCCATCTATTTGGCAGGAACAATAAAGGCATTTGTTGTACATGGCAACGGCAAACCGGCGCCAGGTAGCACAGAGTTGAGTTTTCACAGTAAAAATTTTGAATGTGGCCAAATTTGCGATAGCAGACAGCTCCTCAGAGGAAATTTCAGTTTTGAAAGAAATATAAGTAAATCGGCGTAATGTCCGAGACAAATTTTCTTTGTAACTCAGGCTTGCCTTTCGAAACCAATCCTTACCCTTCTCCAGAGGCCATCATAGCAGACAGCACGTTGATAATCTTTAAAGTAAGGGACAGATGGGCTTGGCAGGGCAGGCAATAATAGCGGACATTGGACAGTTTTAGACAGGGTTTGTGCACCCCTCCTCTACCCAGCCTGAGTTGGGGGAGGAGGAAGGGGAGGTGGAGAGAGAAAAATAGACAGGTTGCAGCCTGGCGGCCTAGCTGTCATGCTTATTCATTGCAAGCGCCTTCTTTTTTCTGCTCATTTTCATTTTTCGGCACTTTCTTTCCACAGTTCCGGCTTTTCTTACCAGGCGAATATACCATGCTTGTGAAGTGATTTCTGTCAGTCAAAATTGTTGCTTACTGGTGACGTTGCAAAGGAAATCATCGGGGCTAAACTGTGCACTGCAGCTCGTCATTTCTGCACAGGAACTTTGTTTTGTTTCGCCGCCCAGACCATGATTCACCGTGTTGCGCGTGTGCAATGGCTTGGAAATATACGTACCATGATCATGAACGCACACTTTGCAATATCTAAAAATGCTGTTGTCTGATTACAACAGAGTTGGATATGAGTTTACAATTTTTAGGCATCCGTGTTCCTTCCACCGTGCTTGCTCACTACTGCTCCACTCCCTTTCTTCGCCTCAGCATGCTATGTGCCTGCTGCACTCATCAATAATACACACGCACGCTGCAGCAGCACGGAACCAGATGGCGATGCTCAATGACTTTCAGATTGTAAGTATTCTAACATGTGTTAATGGACACATCGTCCCGTCAAGGCAGGAAGAGGAGGCCTTGCACAACTAAGGAATGCGATAGACAAGGCCGGTGCGGCAAGAAAGATAATTCGTGCTACGATAAAGTGCGCATCTCTTAACCGCCATTAGTTATTGGCGAACTAAGCTTCTCCTAATATGATGAAAAAAACTAACCAGGCTCATGGGGCCAGAAAGATGCACGGCCACTGTGCAGTGATTTGCCAAACGTTTTATCCGGTTCAACTTGAGGCCAGCGAAATGGCTGATGATCGCTGCAATGATCATCTAAGGTGGACGCGACGAAAGTGCGTCGTGGCGAAAATTTTATGGCATACTATACTGCCACGACAAAAGAGGAAGCAACGGATTTGTTCGTCACCTTAGACTCATAAATGACCTTCTATAACAAAATGATTCGGGACATCGCCGCCGGAATTTTCATCCGAGGAAAGAAGGAGCGGACGCTGAACGGCCTTAGTGTCCGCAGTCTCCACTTTATTGATGTAGTCTTTACGGACCAAGGACACCACCTGTCGGTTCTGGCAAAACACCGAAGAAATTGATGCGCTGTGTCTGTAGGTAAAATAAGAGCATGCAGTAGTAAGCGATGGAGTTCATTTATTCGAAGATAGAAAAATCTCGTGTCGATCGCCTTGCGCTGAGAAGTTTGTGGTAAAATACCGGTTGTCCGCAGTACACCAAACAGAATCCGGATCACGCGTGCGCAAAGAGTGGATACTTATTTATGTGGTGAGACACATGCAACTTCTCAGCATCACCACCATCACATGCGCGCATTCATGAGTAATTCACTTCCCGTGGCATAGCAAGTGCTCTATGAGGCTATCAGTACTTGGGCAAACGCATGCACATAAAGCGCAGCGAAATCCCTCTTGTCTTAGATGCATGAGCTTGTGACGCTTTACATTTTGTTTATGAATCGTCGAAAACGAACACACGTCACACTTGAAGCGTTCTTCGCCTTCGTGCGTAAGATTGTGCCGAGCTAGATCGCTAGAGGAAAGAGCTGCAAAATTGCACTTGTCGCACTTGTGTTGTCTCGGCCCCGTGTGTGAGCACATATGCCTGTTAAGGTGGTAGCGCGTCTGAAACGCCTTTGGGCACAGGGAGCATTGAAATTTTCTTGTTGCCTTGTGCGATTGGATATGTCTCATAACATCGGCATGATTCGACGAAGTGTACGGGCAGAGGCCGCATCGCAACAGCTGCAGTGTACTGTCAGGGTTCTGAATTCGAACCGAATTTTCTTCATTCGGATGCGAAGGCTCCTGGCTCTCCAATTGTTCATGGATCACGCCTCTGAGCGTAGATGTCGACGGCGTTTGTGGAGCAGAGTTCGGGTGAAGGTACCCGGCGCTGGATACAGCACCTGGAATCAAAGTTGATAGAAGGGAACTTTAGAGAAAATCGGCTATTTTCGTATCTACTCGTCAGGCAACTTTTATGTGCAATGGTTCCAGAATGCCGCACTATTCGGCTCATTGCATTAAAGAAACTCGTGCTAAATAACCCACTTTACACAGTGACACTGAGAAAATACACATCATCGACGGCTATTCAAACTATCAGAAGAATTTTCAAGGGCGGATTTGAACCTTAAGCCGCGGTGTAGGCACAGTCGTTGATGTAATTTGTGCAGCCTTGCTTGCAAATGCTGCTCCGATAGCATTCGGAAGTGGGCAGCATTTTTCGCTCCATTGTGCATAAGCAGCCACAATATCTGTGGCGGGGTGAGGTGTTTGGGCACTCTATAAAGCTCTAGGCTGCAAATATGCCCATTACAACGGGCTAACTATTTTCTGTCTCCTGTTTAAATTTAGTCCGTACACTGGTTGCATCATTTTGAAGAACATAACTATCGTTTCGTTTTATGGGCTTTACGTCTCGATGCGACGGCTTATGAGGGACGCCGTAGTGAAGTGCTCCGGATAAGTTCGACCATCTGGGGCTCATTAATGTACAGTGAAATGGCGGAGTCCTAGGGTGTGTAGCATTCCGCCGTAATCGAAGTCGCAGCCAATCACCCTTACTACTGTGCAACCGCGACAGTGCACTTATAAGAACGGAGCTTGCACTTGATTCTAATTAAACGCCGCATAATTCATATTGCAACTTTCAAAATCAATATTGTACCCGAAGAGATCAATATGTCTATGTAGTTCAGACAAATCGAGGGGACGTCCGAAATTAGTATGAAGAGCGACGAATATACAAGCACGTAACTAAAAAATGACAGCCAATGAAAAGAAAATCTGCGCACGGTCAATATCAGTAATAGCAATAAAATAAAGATTAGGAGTAGATATAAACCTATGGAAATCATCTTCACTAATTCAAGCAAAAATAAATAAAGGAGCGTACACAAAGAATGCACGTGATTTATCTGAGTTCCATGTATACATCCACATCATATAGGTGTGAACCAGGGAACAGCGTACAAGCTAGAGGACAAGCCTATGTTTTCTGCATAAACAGGCCAGTTGCCTTAAAAGGATTTTCACATCATCACCCGAAGAAAACAATTTCGATCAAGTTCGTGTTCTTTCAACAGATGCAGGCCTCAACTTCGTGAACATATGTACGAATTGACGACGGCAGGGCGAATGTTGCGGCTTATTGGACATACCTGGGTGACCGTATACATACCCAATCTCTAATTTTCGCAAAACCACAATCTGGCCAGAGAAGATATGGTTTATGTGCTTTTTTCTCCGTGTCAAAGCGACTCAGGCTATGAGGAACACTATAGTGAAGGGCTCCGGAAATTTTGAGCACCTGGAGTTGTTTAACGTTTCATCGCACAGAACACGTGCGTCTCGAATTTCGCCTTCAACGAAATTCGATCGCATCGGCCGGGATCGAATCCGCATCTTTGGGATCAGCAGCCGAGCGTCATAACCACAAAGCCGCCGCGGCGGGAGCCAGATAAGGTGCATTATCCACCTCCGTAATTTCACGTGTGGCTAGGAACATTCTTGAGACCTTTACATAAAGCACTAACGGCCCAGCTCAAAGGCCCATTCAGCAGTGCGCAATTCACAAGTAACATTTTGTACAATATCAGAGACTTGAAACCCTGGCTGAGAAGGTGAGTATGACACCAAACCCACTGTATATCCCTGAAAAAAGTAATCAAACACGGTGCAACTTTCGCAAAAGTGATCAGAAAAAGAGTTTCTGTGCCTGATGCTCCCGAGAATATGCTGCCAAACACTGCTAAAAATTACAGAAATAAACTACAGATACACGTAGTGCGATTGCTTACAAGAAAGTGCTGCTGCACGACTTCCGCAGCGACAACCCTGTCTGCGAGTCTGTAACGAGCGAGAGAACAGTCGCTATAGTCTTCGGAACAGCCACTTCCGCGGTCTTTCGGTCGTCAGAATATCGCAGAGCGCGGTTAAAAAATTTAGTTTTTCTTCTTGCCTCACTGATTTACTGGTGGCACTGTTGCAATATCTCTTTGTACTCTAGTTTTTCTGAAGTACTGCTTTGCGTGCGTCGCTCCGTTTTGGAGAAATAAGAGCGATTTGTAATATCTCTGAATCGCGTCCATTTTGTAAGAAGTGCGGTTCGGTGAACTTTTCGTTCACTGCGACCCATTCTCAAGGCCGGAAGAGGCGAAAGCGACTTCGCCCAAATTTCTCCTCACCGTTTTCCACTTGGGGGTTAGTTTCGGGCTCATAGTCCATGATAGTTCCTGTTAGGGCTTATGGGGGGTAGCTAATTCGGCCTAATGGTTGCTGGTTGATGACACCACCCGTGCGTATGGTGGAAATTCGCAACGATATCTTTGCCTTCAGGTTACGGCCCGTTAATACCTGCAAAGAATGAAAATTATATATATTGAAAATTTCAATCATTGCGAAGTACAACTGGCACGAAATGTTTACGCGCACGCCATTGGCTGAAAAATATTTTCTCGCGTTAACCGCGAGGGAGCCTGAAAAGCACCTTGTCGTGTTGCCGCGTTTATGCCTGAGCTTGAGGTTCCGATTCCTGCTTAAACACTATAGTTGAGGTAAAATCTTTTTTCGGGTCTGGTGTACCCGTAAATTTGTATCACCACAAGCACTTAGTCGCAAGAAGACACCACTCCGTTTTCAAATTATTAACTTTCTCATCTCTTAACGCTGAACCATGGGTCCAACGTAATCGTAGGAGACCAGCTGTCATTGTACTTTTAATCTGTGGAAAGCCTTAAAGAGAGCGCGCCATTGATCAAACGGGAAGCCCACCGTTGTAGGCAAAATATAAACGCTCTTTCAAGAACTGCAAGTGGCACCGCTTTGAAAGCATCCACAGGGGCACTCTTGCCATGAGCCCGCTAGCCCATGAACGTATCCAAAAGATGTAAACGCCATCAGCCTCTCACACGTAGCCTCCACATTCTCCAGTTCTACACAGTTGCGCAAGTGGAGAATCGCGTCAATAACTATTTTCAGAGAATGGAAAAGAGCCTTATCACTGATAGAGCAGCAGTGGGAAGAAAGAAATAGTCAAGCACTTGCACAGCGAATTACAACATGCTCAGCTAGAACTGATTACGTCTGAGGTTATCATTGCTGCCGTTCTCTTTGAGAACGGTAAAGAGCTTCAGCATTAGTTTAGAGCCAGGTTTTTCTCTTGGGGATTTCTTGCAGTGGCCGTTTTCAGACAGATCTACTTCAGGTGGTCGCAAATATTCCCAGGTGGTCGAAATTATTCCGGAGCCCTCCACTACAGCACCCATTCCTTCCTTTCTCCTTTCACTCCTTCCTTTATCCCTTCCCTTACGGCGCGGTTCAGGTGTCCAACGATATATGAGACAGATACTGCGACATTTCCTTTTCCCCAAAACCAATTATTATCATTATTATCTACTTCGGGCATGTAAGGCGCTGCCCACTTCAAGGCACGTTTGCAAGGAACTCCATAAACATCCAATAAAAATAATTTCTTTCTGTATATGGTTAGCTATGACGGTTATCTCGGGACAACAGTACTTCCGTAATGGATTAAGGATGTGACAACGGGGGATAAACAATGGTAGCAGGAGATTATAATAGCCGGCTCTCCTCGAGAGTAGGCTACATAACACTACCGTCGTCGTTTCGGAGCTTGTACAGCCATGTCATTTGCTTTCCCTTGATTTGAAATGGGATGTAATAACTCACTTCTATTTCAACAACTGCCGCGGTTTTTGTCTGTATTTTCTTATATACGATTTATTTCTGTTTAACGGCGCAAAACACTTTCAATACAATTTCAGACTTCGGAAATGCGTTTTCCAGAAAAAGCGTGCAGAAGGATTTCTGCATGTGGAAAGATACCTACTCGTCGTAAGAAAGATAAGCTTAAGCAAAATGATACCAAGCTTATGTTTTATTTTGCAGTGCGATGGTACACGTTTACCTGCTTAAAGACCTATCCCGAGTGCATAATTTGGACGCCGGAGAGGAATTATCAGATACAGACCAGTTGCAGAATCTTTTGACCTCGCAGAAATGTTTTCGGCACTCTCCTAATCTTCACGCCTTAGACTATCTGTAGGCGTGGGCGACTCTACGATTCCCGTCTTTGATATAACGGGCACCTACGTGGTCGTGTATTTTGTTTTTTATTGGCGAAGTGGTCTAATACATGTGGCATTTTCGTGTGAGCTCTTCATCGCTGCTACATTTTCGTTCTACTTAAAAGTACCACGCCTTTGATATCCTTCACTGCTCATATCTCTGATATTCGAGGCGGATCGGCTGGGCAGCCTTTGAATACCTGGCAAGGTGTCTCATCAAAAAGGAGCAGACCTGTTACTGATGCTTATGAAGTACGATAAGTTGGCTTCGATAAGAAATTAGCATATCTAAATATCGGATATGAAAATGCGTTTTTAGACATCGACGTGTTTCTGAAGCGGACAAGGCTAAGTTGATGCGCGGGAAATTTTTTGGCATCTGGAGATAAGCTTGAGCGTACGGATTCTTGATTCCACGGCTGTCAAGCGTAAGATATAAGGGGGAATTTCCCATGACATGAACCAAGATTTCTTTAAAAGTTCCTGGACGTCGTATTGCGCAATACATAATGCTTTTCAATTTGGGAGAATTATTTACTAACTAAAAATAATCATACATATATTGTATAACTTAATTTCGCGCCACGCGTGTTTTGTGAAGTTCAAGACGGCTAGCTAGTTGAGTTTAACGGTGCAAAAGCAACTGAGGCTATGACGCGCCAAATACAAGGTTAGATATTGCTGTTAAAGGTGAATGTTTTATACCTATAGTTTGTTCATAACATTGGCTTCTTTGGGAAACTAAAACATATAAGACAAATCAACATGTGTTTGATCACCTAAAAGCAACGTGGTATTGTTACTGAAGATCTAGACGGGATCCACTCAGTTTTTTTTGTTGCTGCACTTAGATGAACCCCTAGAAATATGAAAAAAAAACCCCGACGTAAATGCACTCTTCTACGGCAACGTTATAATGCTGTCAATCGCATCATGGAAGAAATGTACGCGCTATATCAAAACGAGCAGGCGATACCATAAGCATAGCCATCAATGAGTTTCGGTGCCTTCCTCAGGAACTATGACAGCGCGTGCCGCCGTCTCTGATAAGTGATAAGTAGGTAAGTTCTAAATTTGAACGCTCCGATGCACATTATCAAATGAATCAGGTCGGGTAGAAAGAGGAACTGTTTGTGTGCTTGTATTTCCTGTGATCGAGTCCTTCGCGCCGTTTCAAATCTCATAGCATGAATAAACTATCCCTGAAGCAAGAATTACTGCAATGTAATCTAAACCTCGCTGAAGCGTAGATTTTATTCGGTCATTACATATATTACAAAGAAGGAAGTTAAATGTTTGAAGTGAAGTGGTTCAAGGCTGCCGTAGTATTTTTTTTTGTGTACACCACCGCGGAAATCCAAGTCGGTGGCGGCAGTTCATATCGACGCGGTTAGCACACCTACTTGTTTCGGTTAAAAAGTCAGTTGCGCAGGCTGCAATACTGAAAGCGATAACATGAGACTTCCTTTATATTTTACAAGCTTTTCTTTGAACTTCTGCGAAAAACTACTCAGAGAAACTACGTTGCCGCAAAAAAAAAAAACAACGAAATCTACTGGTCCGCAGTCAACGCAGTCGGGCGTAAAAACAAAACAAAAACAATTGAACCTCTCTATAATGTAGTGGACGGCGCCCGACGATTAATTCGTTAAAGCCATTGCGTCGTTATAGGCCGGGTAAGGTTTAGGTTTATGGTTCTTCAATGTCCTAAAGCGACTCAGGTTATGAGTGACGTAGAAGGGCTCCGGAAATTTCGACCACCTGGGGTTCTTTAATTTGCACTGACATCGCAAATTACACGGGCCTCTAGAATTTCGCCTCCATCGAAATTCGACCACCGTGGACGGGATCGAACAAGCGTCTTTCGGGGCAGCAGCCGAGCGCCATAACCACTTAGCCACCGCCGGGTAAGCCGAGCCTATGAGGAGAATCCTCATTCCTTCGTTACTTTCACTATTTCGTTATAAACCATTTCGTTATAACGAGGTTTGAGTGTAGTACTGCCCTCGCATAGGTATTCTTGGCTAATGAACGACTCGGCGGGATTTAGATTATCTTACATTGCACAAGTGGAAGGAAACCATATCTAGATACGGCGTATCGCTTTTTTTTATAACTTTGGTCCGAGCTACGTGTAGCCACTTCCCATTTTAAACTGGGTGCCTACCTGTCTTAACATTTATTCGTACAATTTTTGCGTAAGCTGGGACGTTACTGCTGGATCATTTGGTTTTGGATTTGCCAATGTTAACACGCCACCCAGTGCATACGTACTCGTTGACAAAACCGAAAGGCTCCTCTGTCTGGGTTTGATCCAGAACAACATAGATAAAAGAAGTCTGTACAGCATGAAATTTGCTCTTGTCCAGCCCCAGCCACAAGGAAACAGCACGCGCGTTTATCAAAAGAAAAAGAAATCGGCGTTTCATGCTGCTCACTGAACACCGTTGTCAGTAATTGTAATACATACGCCTTTTTAATTTCACACCTCAAAGCAGTGGGGTTTCTACGTACACATTGAAATACTTAGGTACGCGTCACTGGTGCCCTACAAAACTGTAAGCGTTCTCTTGATCCTTTCTTTGCAACGACATGATATGTGTCAAGATTTAATTTTGGTCGCCCACTATTTCCCAAAGGTGAAATGATGCAGATAGGGAATCGCTTATGGCTCCTACTGGCGAATTAAGCGTTTCAGAACGCTATGAAAGGTAAGCTTTTACTCGCTTCGGCGTTGGTAAACGGCGGCTTTAAGCTTTCTAATAATAGCCACTGCAGGTTTACAGAAAACTATCCTAGGAATCTGCTTGTATGCATTAGATTCACGTTAGGTTAATTGACAGATGAGTCATAAACTAAACGGACCGCAGGAAGCTTCCTCCGTTTTGTGCAGTCTTTGTCAGTAGGAGCTGTTGCAAAGAAATCTTAACTGTAGATGAAATTTCTTCGTACACCTGTACGCAGCAAGTCGAACCTACTCGACCGCAAGCAGACCACAAACAACGCGAAGCAAGTGAGCTGTGAAGAGCTGCGGTACTCACACGTGGTCTCCTCGGAATTTCGGCCTTGGTGTCCTGGTCCCGCCTGGTCCTTAAACTTGAAATGAGTGGTTCAAGAAGTGCAAACGCTGCGCCAGTGCAAACTGACTATGAAGCGGCTGGGCACTCCGGCAAAAGCGAACCGTTCAAATGCCCCGCCCACATTTCTAACGACCACTCACATTCTGCTGGATGGATGGATGGATCGAAGGTAGGAGCGTCCCCTTTGAAACAGGGTGATAGTGGTTGCCACCATGCTCAGATTTTCCCCTTTATTTTTGTTTAACGGCGTTATAAATTATTCAAATTCGCAATTTTTTTAGATACATCTTCCTACACATTTGACCTTATGTCTCCTTTCTGCTTTTGAGCCACCGATCTTCCAATCGCTTTCTGCTAATTTCCACCGCAGATTTATTGACATGACCTCTAAACCCTAGGGCCTCAGGAAGAGTGACTGTGCCAGCATCGACATCGCGATGGATACCATCGCATTTTATTATGAGGTGTTCTATTGTTTCTACATATTTACCACACACACAGAACATGTGTCATCTTCTTCGTTAAATTTCTTTTTATAGCTGCGCGTTCTAAGCATCCTGACCTAGCTTCAAAGAGTAGGGCACCGCCCCTTGAGTTATCATAAAACGCTTCTTTCCTGATCTGCTGCTCCCAATATCGATATAGTTCTACACTATGCTTCTTTTCCATTGAATTTATCCGATTTTTACCTTCCGCGTTTTTAACCTGTTGTTTAATGCTCTTTCTCCGGCATCGCATCTGGCATGCCTACTGGTTAGATTCCTAGTTCTTTTCCGTCATTGTGAGTCAACGCTCTTTCTGTATAGGTATTTAAATACCTTAGCTGCCCAACTGTTATCGTCCAATTTCTCCAGGCGTTCTTCGTATAGTACTTTACTCTGAGCTTCCCGTGCTTTGACCGATGCCCAGCCCATATTCTCCTGTACTTCCTCGTTTGCGGTTTACCCATGGGCACCTACTGCTAATCTTTCAACAGCTGTCTGATTTTCTTCTAATCTCGACTGAACTTCTGCACTTTCATCTATCGCCACCTGGTGTGATCCACGCGAACCGAACGGTGGCGGTGCATGTCTGCCAACCTTAATCTCACTATCTTCCGAAATTGACTAAAAGGCCCATTTCTAAAAATGAGCTCCTAGATTTGATCATAACTCTTTCATATCGTTGCCAAAGTTAGTTTTCATCCTGATATCTGAATTTCGTTGAAAACAGTTGCCAGCTACATCAGCCTTGAAAATGCTAGCGAAGAGCAACTGGAAGTAGGGGGGGGGGGGGGGGGGCAAAGAACTATCCTATAAATTTCTTGAATGGAAAAGCCTGTTGTTTTGCAAAGGAAGAAACTTTAAGAGAAAATGATTTTATACGATGAAGTGAAGAGGCTTATTAAAATCGATATTTTGATCTCTGTAACTTTACAGAAAATAAATTTTCGGGTCCCTCTAAAACAACTAATTTCTGTTGCTGGCGTGAGTTTGCAGATCTTCTTTTATAGCTGCGGTATTCCATCGCTATATCATTTCTGTGGCTCGGAACAAGTGCAGAGTATTTTCTTTGGCGATAAAATGCGCTGCTTGGGATGCTTTCATCCAGCATACGCATTTCTTGAATGCATTGCTGATCACGTTACTTAATAAGAAATGACTCTCTTCAATACCGATGGCCAATCCCTTCAGGAATTGTATCTCCGGTACAGGTGTCAGACAAAGAACCAAAATTTATTTCTGTTGCAGATACTCGATACAACTTTGTGGATTCTTTTGTATATCATTGAAGTCGTCAAGATGTCTATTTGTGAAAGTTTTATTAGCTAAGTTAGAAGCCTTTTCTTTGAGAACCTGACTACATATAATAAACTTGAAGCTTCTTCTCGTTTGTTGCTGCATTACTTATTGGGTTGCCTCTGCCTTTGTCGTGTACTAAGTGGTACAAGGTCCATGCGCTTTCGAAAGCCAGTTATTTCCCAAACACAGCGACTAACAGACGTTCGAAGCGCAACTTCCTGCGTTCGAACCTAGAATAAAGCCAACAAAAACAAGAGAGTGTTAGTTTCTATTGCACTGAAGAAAGCTTGATAATCACTGTTATTTCTATGTTACCTTTTCTTAACAGTGTTAAGTAAGAGCATGTGCTGACACCGGCGTTCCGGAAGGTCCCCGCGCTGCAGCCGTGTTATAAGCGAAGCAGAAAAAAAAGCTCTTGCCTACAGTAGCAGTCGAGTTTCTTGATGTGTTGCATTTTATGACGGTGCATTTTCTCGAAGAATTAGAGTGCCTCGTTACATCGAGGATTCCGGCGGTGTAGTAAGGAAACTGATGTGCCCTAGGGCCTCTAGAGAACGGCTTATTGGAGCGCTTGCTTCTCCAAACGAAAGGTCTGCGTCGGCTGTGACATTAGACGAAGCCGCCGAACATGACCCCATACTAAGTAAGCAACAAATGTTCTCTTAAGGTCGCGAGCTTTAGGGCGGAAGTCTCATTACGGTTGGAAACTGCCGCAACGCAAAATTGGGGTGATGGGGTGTTGTTTCTACCACAATGATGAGCCCGTCTCCTCGTCCCTTCAGGCAAAGAGTGTGCTGAAGGGCGATGCATGCCTCGTCTATCTACCTGACAACAAACGCATGCAAAATGAATAAAGAGGGGCTAACAGCCTTCGCATCATCTCTTCTTTGTTGTATTCCACACTTTTTTTCTCTGGGCTACCGCTTGAGCGAGCACTGCCAGCCGAAAATGTCGCTTAAAGCCCCCTAAAAATGTGCCACGCACTGTGCTTTGAGGATCGAGTATCCTTCATATACAGGATACACTCAAGATGTATTTTGCATACTGGTGCTGCGATTCTTTCACTTTTCGGCAAGCGATACACAAAGCGATGAACAAGATTATCTTAAAGATAGTAATGAAGCTGCGGTAGCTTTTATTGTGGAAAATCCAGGCGCTAACAAGCATCGACACAGACGGGACACAGCGCTATACTGTCAATCCCTGTTTTTGTGTCAACTCTGCTGCGTAATTAATATACCAAGCGCCATTATTATGTGCGCCGTTGTCTCACTGATGTCTGTTTATCGCTGAAACTTGGCCATGTTGCTGTTCCGCGGTAATGGGTCCCCCGTTAACGCCAAGTCCCTTTTAACATTTCCAGCAACCTTTTTCGGGAAAGGGTGGTTCGATTTGCAGCTGATTTGCTGCTGTTGAACGTGTGTGAGCATTAGCCTCTGCATTACCCACCAGTCTTGGCATGTCCTGGTGATAACGAAAAGATTCGTGTCTAAATCATTCTCCTATCATTAGTTTGACGTTAAATGCCTTATGCGGTACTAGATTAGAACCAACCAACTGCTGCGGTGAAGTTCTCGCCCAGCCAATAACGGCGATACTGCAATACCTACTTACCAGCGGGTGCTTAGACCCAAAGGGTTCGTCGCTTCGCCGGCGTTCTTCTCTCAGATGAAGTGGTATTCAACCCTTTCCGACAAGCTATAATTTCTACATCTATATTTGCATCCATAAGGCATACACATTACATTAGGCGATTCAAATATGTGTTTTTTTGTAAAATAACACTCCAGTGTAGGGAGCAAACGTACACACTTAAAATCAGCAAACAAGAACAACAGCAACAACAAATACACAAGACAACCGTGTCAACGCAGAGAAGAAAAACACATTACTCTGCTTTATAATTATCTTGTATGGGTCTCTGATTAAGGACACCTGGAAAAAAAATGATGGCCTAGCCCTGCTGGGCCAGGATATACGTAGCGTAAGCGCGGCGACATGTGGTTCGGAAGAGTTAATCTCTGAAAGGCGCGCATTCACTCATCATCATCATCAATCTCAGCCTGACTACACCCACTGCACGGCAAAGGCCTCTCACATTTCTCTACAATTAACCCTGTCTTGAGCCAGCTGCGCCCACCGTATGCCTGCAGACTTCCTAATCTCATCCGCCCACCTAACCTTCTGCCGCCCCCTGCTACGCTTACCTTATCTTGGAATCCACTCCGTTACCCTTAAGGACGAGTGGTTGTCTTGCCTTCTCATCACATGTCCTGCCCAAGCCCATTTCTTTCTCTTGATTTCGAATAGGATGTCATTAACCCGCGCTTGTTCCCTCACCCACTCGGCCCGCTTTCGGTCTCTTAGCGTTACACCCACCATTTTCCTTTCCATGGCTCTGTGTTGTCCTTAGCTTAAACGGCACCCATTTCGTCAGCCTCCACATTTATGCACCGTAGGTGCGTACCGGTAGGATACAGCTGTTGTACGCTTTTCTCTTGAGGGATATTGGTGAACTGCTATTCATTATCTGAGAGAACCTGCCATATGCACATCACCCCATTCGGCTACTTCGGCAACTTTAAGTACCTTATCCATATTGCTAATGACATTGCCCTCGTTGTCTCTTAACGCCTACATATGCTTTTTCCCTACGCCTAGTTTACTCTTCACCGCTTTCAGGCTACCTCCGTT
Organism: Amblyomma americanum; assembly: GCA_030143305.2. Lineage (NCBI taxonomy): Eukaryota > Metazoa > Arthropoda > Arachnida > Ixodida > Ixodidae > Amblyomma > Amblyomma americanum. The sequence goes on along the minus strand of JARKHS020029789.1, from coordinate 106,670 downwards.
CTTTAAAGCATGCTGGATTCTCTCCCTGTTAAACTTCCTTATGTCGAATACGATGCGCGTATTTATTTTGCGGCTTTATTGACGGTTAAACATCGAGCCGTCGCTGCGGAGTGGTAGCGTCTGCGCCTCAAACGCCAAAGGCCCTGATTGATTCCCAGCTTCGACACAGGGCCTTTTTATTTCACATTTGTGACGTCACAGCTCCTCGCGCATGCGCAGCACGGCTCTCCAGGATGCACGCAAAACTGGTCAACCGCGGCCAATGTAGCTTACGCTACAAAATAATGGCTGTCCGCGAGAGTTGGTGCATAATACACCTTACCTTCGATTTATAAAGCATGCTGATTCAGATGATGCACATAACATTCGTCAGCAGCTACATCGCCAATGGGCGTTTCATGCAGCCCTGTTGCAATGTGCGCTCGTTCAGGCTGCCGATTTTTAAACGCAATAATAAGCATGCACTAAACTGAAAGACCCTTGCTCTTTTCTGCCTCAGTGGATCATTCTACAGATTACCATTTACAGAACCGTTAAATGGGTGCATTATGAATCTTAGCGCATCTGCACAGTCGCAGTTAATATTCCGCTTGGGGATGCATGCACTGGAATGCAAAAACGCCGCTATCCACTGGGCGCAACTGAAGAGCTTTGCTGCCGTGTGAGTTAAGCCGTTGTTCATAACGACCAAAGAGGAGGCTGAGGAGCAGGAACGCAAGGCTAACAGCCGCAGCTTCCAGGGCTTCGAGGGGTGGTCTCCTGGCGACAGCTCTCTCCGATCCTCTCCAGATGATAAGGATGGCTTTTGCTGGTTGTGTTAGCTCTTCTGCTATGCCCGTCTTCTATAGCCTGGTTTATGGAATGCAATCCTCCATCCCTTCCAAAACACAAGCTTTCGAGCAGGTGCGTCTGTAAGCATCTTACCAAGAGGTCCTTCCTTGGGATAGCTGTACGTATACGTTACTAGAGAGATGCACTGCAGTGACTGCTGAGGGATGATCTGCGCTCGAAATCTAAATTTTGTTAAACAGCCAAACGATCCTGCAAAGGCATTCTTGAGGCCGAAAGTTAATAAGTAGATTTTAACCACCTTTGAATCCCGAGCTGTATATGTGCAGCACAGGTTAAGTACAAGGTTCGGATCTATTGTATTATATAAGGTTTAACGTCCCGAAGCGACTCAGGCTACGAGGGACTCTGCAGTGAAGGACTGGGAAATTTAGACCACATGGAGTCCTTAACGTGCACTGACATCTCGCAGTACAGGGACCTCTAGATTTTCACCTGCATCAAAAATCAACCGGCGCGGTCGGGATCGAACCCGCGCATTTCGCAGAGAAGCGCGGCACAACCACTCATCCACCGCGGCGGCTTATAGTACAAGATGGCTCAGGTCAATGCATATGCATCGTGGTGAAAACTCTTTCAGTTTACTTCCGATAAGTAAGCAAAGAAGTTGGCAATCACCGCGAAATTACGAATGGGCGTTTATGACGGCGTTTATGACGGTTGAGGGAAATCACCGCTTGTCCTCATGGGTGCCATAGTGTTGCATTTTTTCAAGAAAGAACGTTCTGAGGCAAAGCGGAACGTAGGCTGAATGACCGTGGCATTCGCAGACTCCACCTTAGTGATGTCGACGTAATGCTGAATGGAAATGTGGGTGTTTTTGCGAGAACTGCAGCATTTGATGTTGTATGTATTTCGAATATAACGCGCAATAACTAGGTACGCAACAGTAATGATGGGCTTTTATGACTGAAAGTTTCAAAGACTGGCTGTGATCCCGCCGTATATACATACCATGACTGTAAACGCTCGCATTGCTATATCTGTAAAAGCTGAATTCCTTGATTACAAAAAAATCGAACATCAGTTGACAATTTTCAAGCGTCCGCGTGCACTCCCCGCGTAATTGTCGACCATTTTTCGACTGCCTTTCTTCTCTCGATTAGAGTCACCTCAGCACACTGTGCGCCTGCTGCCCTCGTCAATGATACGGATGCATGCATGCAGCAATCCGGAAAAATATGGCGACGCTATATGACTTTCGAGTTTCAGTTATTTGAACAATAGTTTTGATACATACTACTCTGCCGTGACGGAGATCAGGAGCCCTTGCTGAAGAAATGCATGCAATGGACAAGGCTGGTCCGGCAAGAATGATATTTCGCTCAGCAATATAGTCAGCATCTCTGAATCGGCTGAAGTGGTTGCCAAATTATGCTTCCTCTGCGCGTCTACTGCGTAGCAGCGGGCCAAACGCTTTATCTAGTTCAACATGAGATGCGCGATATGTTTGATGCGTTGCTCTTAAACTCCGTTAGCTCATCGCATGCGGCACGCAATAAATACACCGGATAGACCGTGGAGGACGCTTGAAGAACAGCGATTGAAGTCCAGCTTCCATGAAAGATTCATAGAAGTTGCGAACATTTTATTGGAATATACAAAATGTTGAATTGTAAATGCGAAGCACTGTTGTAAATCGATGTAGCTCAGGTATCAGATAGAAAATATTACAGCAAATTTAGTGCGACACGTAAAAAGGACGCGATGGATTTGCCTTTTACCTTCGGCCTTTAAAAGGCCGTCTATGAAGAAACAGGTTGAGGCACCCCTGCCGGCGTTTTTGCCTGAAATGAATTTTCATGTTACGCGACAAGTACTCCCTTTGCAGCAATGAAAGATCTTACGCTGAAACACCATGATATTCCCAGGCTGCACTTTATTGGTATAGACTTAGCCAAAATGCACGCCACCTCGATGTTCTGCACAAAAAAAAAAAACCGAAGCACTTGATGCGCTGTGTCTGATGCTAAAATAACATGCATTAATAATGCGTCAATGACCCGAACCTACACAGCTCCTGCTTCCGCCGCCTCGTGGTAAGATTGTTGTACAAAAATGCCCATGTAAACCTACATATAATCTAATACGCCTCGCCTGTCCGCAAAGAATGGATACTTATTTCTATGAAGAGGCATATGCCACTTTTGAGCCTCATTATGACACGCGCGCATTTATGAAGAATTCAGTCCCAGTGTGCGCAGATGTGCTGTTTCAGGCTCTCAGTGCTTGAACACACGAACGAACATAGAGTACAGTGAAAGCCCTCAGCTCTTGGATGCGTAAGCATGTGACGGTCTAAATTCCCTTTCTGTCTCGCCGAATAGGAACACACTTCACATTTGTAGGGTTTTTCAGCTGTGTGCGTACGCCTGTGCTGGGCTAGGATGCTACTTGAAGCTGCTGCATAAATGCACTTGTCGCACTTGTAGGGTTTTTCCCCTGTGTGCCTACGCTTATGCACAAGTAGTGCGCTGCTTGTAGTCGCTGCATAAAGGCACTTGTCGCACTTGTAGGGTCTTTCGCCTGTGTGCGTACGCTTGTGCTGGGCTAGGATGCTACTTGAAGCCGCTGCATAAAGGCACTTGTCGCACTTGTAGGGTTTTTCCCCTGTGTGCGTACGCTTATGCACAAGTAGTGCGCCCCTTGTAGTCGTTGAATAAAGGCAGTTGTCGCACTTGTAGGGCTTTTCGCCTGTGTGCGTACGCTTGTGCTGGGCTAGGATGCTACTTGAAGCCGCTGCATAAAGGCACTTGTCGCACTTGTAGGGTTTTTCCCCTGTGTGCGTACGCTTATGCACAAGTAGTGTGCCCCTTGTAGTCGCTGAATAAAGGCAGTTGTCGCACTTGTAGGGTTTTTCCCCTGTGTGCGTACGCTTATGCACAAGTAGTGTGGCCCTTGTAGTCGCTGAATAAAGGCAGTTGTCGCACTTGTAGGGCTTTTCGCCTGTGTGCGTACGCTTGTGCTCGTCTAGCTTGCTACGTGAAACAGCTGCAAAGGGGCATCGGTCGCACTTGTATCGTTTCTCACGAGCGTGACATGACATATGTATTTTAAGGTCGTGGGACGTCTCAAACGCCGTTGTGCACCGGCGGCATTCAAATTTCGCTATTGCGTCGTGCCATTCTATGTGTCTCAAAAATTGGTCACAATTAGTAGCAGTGTAGGGACAGAGGATGCATGTGAACGGCTTTCCTCTGAAGTTAGGGCTCAGAAATCCGACAGAATTTTCTTCATTGGTAGCCAGTGAAGGTCCCAGATGCTCCGAATTTGTGTGGTGTACATTAACGAGCTCAGTGGTCGACGCCGATGGTAGAAGAGAATTAACGGGATTATCCTGTGGATTGGATGCAGCCTCTGGAATCAAAGTTGATAACAAATGTACGTTAGGAAAAATCGGATATTTTCGTACCTCCACATTCGGCAACGTTTTCGAGCAATGGTTGAAGAATGCCACACCATTTGTCACACTGCACTATAATAAACTGGTGCTGGAAAACACACGGTATGTATACACAGTGAGAAAATTCTGCACATCGCCGAGTGCTCAAACTATCACAAGAATTCTCAAGCGAGGACATTGAATCTTGAGGACATTGGATTTTAACCTCTGCCACGCGCACAATTTATAATGCGATTTCGGCTATGTAGATCTTATAGCGCTCCGGAGTGGAATGCTTTTTTTTCCAATTGTTCATAAAGCAACCAAGATAGCTGAGCCGACGCCTGATGTTTGCGCACTCTATGTAGCCCAAGTCTGAATAAATTCCCATCAAAACGCGCCGCTAAGTATTTTCTGGTCCTCCTTTAAATTTATTTCGTCCACTGGTTGCGTCGTTTGGATGTCCATCAGTTCCGTTGCGTTTTATAGGGTTTACATGCCGATGCGACTCGGGTTATGAGGGACGCCGTAGTGAAGGGCTCCGGATAAGTTTGGTCCCCAGGCGCTCATTAACGTGCACTGCCATCACGCAGCCCAAGGGCCTGTACCATTTGCCTGCATCGATATGGCGCATGATAGCCTTGGATGATTATGGGCCATTAAACCCAACGCAACACACACACACACACATCGAAATGCGACCGGCGCAGCCGTGATCGAAGCCGCAGCCGAGCTTCACAGCTACTGTGTAACCGCGGTGGCGCACTTACGAGAGAACATTAAACCTCATTCTTATTAAACACCACATAATTCAGATTGATACTTTCCAAATCAGTGTTGTACCTCAGCAGATCAGTATGTCTGGCACTTGACACAAGACTAATGGACGCCAGAAATTCGCATGAAATGCTGTAATATGCGATCTCAGAAAAAAAAAAAAATTACATCCAAGGCATTCATAAACGCAAATCTGTGCGCTGTCCATATGAGTGACAACCAAAAAATACAGCGTACTAGTGGTTATAAGAACTATGAAAATTATCGCCAATCCTCCAAGAAAAAGTAAGGACAGAAGCTTATACGCCAAGAATACATGCTATTTATCCGATATTGAAATAGCGGGTGTTTCAGCGAACACTTTCAGAAATTTTAAGAAACAGGCGTTTCGGGAAAAAAGTATCGCTTTTCGGGCATATTATTACCAGTCTTGGCAGACACGGGAAAACTGGTCAATAGTATTAATTAGTAAGCTGGTTAACTATTTGTTAATAATGAACTTTTTAACTATTAGAGTTAGGCGCCCAGTTGCGATTTAAGATTTGATGCCGGTCGTCAGTAGTAGCAATCTCAGTTTTTAGACTTTCGAAAACGGGATTAACCTCGCCGCTGTGACTCGACAAAACTTGGCTGCATCGAACGAGAGCACATATGCTTTCGAAAGCATGCAGGCAAAGCAACACCTCCAGTGCGAGTCACTGCATGTTCGAAAAAGCCGATTTTTGTCTTCATGCAACTCCATGGGAGTCCCAAGATGAGAAAAAGCCCATCGCCGAGGGTAATCGCGTTTTGGAAAATCTAAAACGCTGATATGGCTCTTTTTAGCGACCGGCTACAAATCTCGAATTGCAACTATTCGATAGACTCTACTAGTGAAAAAGCGTAATTATTAAAAATTTGTGATCCACCATACTGCCTAAAACAATTGTCCTGTTTTCTGGCGTCCGCCAAGACTGGTAATACTATGCCGCAACGTCCATATTTTTGCACCAAAGAGCCGATTTCTGAAAATTTTTGAAAGTGTTCGCCGAAACACCCGGTATACATACACATCGTTTAAGTGTCAACGAGCGCATAAAGTACGAGCTTAACAGAAAGTTTATGTTTTCTGCGTAAACAGGAGAGCTGCTTTATAGTATTTTCACAACAGCATCTCACAAAACAACTGCTCTCAAGTTTGCGTTTTACCAACAAATGCAGGCCTCTGCTTCGTATACATATGCACGAATCGACGACGTCAGGGCGAATGGATCGGCTGATTGGACTAAACTGGATCGACGTATACATACCCGATGTCTAATCTTCGAAAAAGTACGATATGGCCAGAGAAGCTATATTAAACATGGTCGCAATTTCTCTTGAGGTTATGAACATTCTTAAGACTTTTATACAAAGCACCGAAGGCACCACACAAAAGCACATTCAAGAGTGACTAATTCTGAGACAACATTTTGTATAATATTACAGAACAGCATCCACAGCTCAGATGGTTGAATGTGGCAAGAAACCCGCTTTATATTCACAAAAAACCACTGTGTAACATTCCCAAATGGAATCAGAGCAAGCGTTTCCAAGCCAGATGTAGCTGTGATAGTCCTGTGACGGAGATAAAAATTAAACCTCTGAGAAAAATTATTATATACACATAAGCTCAGTATACGCGTAGTTGTGGTGCTTAGAACAAAGCTCTACCACACGACTTCCGCAGGAAAAACGCTGTCCGCGAGCCACGAATGAGCTAGGGAACAGAAGCTGGTCTTCGGGACAGTCACTTCTGAGATCTTTGGGTAGTCGGAATGTCGCAGAGCGCGGTTAAAAAATTTTGTCCTTTCTTTCTACGCCTTACTGATTGACTTGTGCAATGTTGATATCTCGTTGTGCTCTAGTTTTTCTGAAGTACTGCTTTGCGTGCGTCGCTCTGTTTTGCAGTAATACGAGGAATTTGTAATATCTCTGAATCGCGTCCCTTTTTTATGAAGTGCCGTTCAGTGAAGTTTGCGTTCACTGCGATCGATTATCAAGGTCGGAAGCGGCGAAACCGACTACGCCCCAAATTTCTCCTCACCGTTTATCACTGGCGGGTTAGTTTCGGGCTGATAGTCCATGGTAGCTCCTGTTAGCGCTTATGGGGGGGCGTATGGGAGCCCAAGGGTTACTGGTTAATTACACCACCCGTGAGTATGATGAAAATCCGCGATGATCCCTTGTCTTCAGGTTGCGGCCCGTGAATACCTGCAAAGAATGAAAATTGAATATTCTCAAAGATGCAATTTTCGCGAAGTACATTTGGCGCGAAATGTTTAAGCTCCACACGAGTGGGTGAACAACATTTCCTTGCATTGCCTTTGAGGCAGCTTGAAAGACAGCTGGTCGTGTTCCCCTGTTTATGTCTGAGAAGGCGGTTTTTTTCATGCTTACACGCGATAGTAGAGATAAAATAATTAATTTCAGGTCTGGCGTGCCCGTACATTTGTGACACCTGGAGTACTTAATCACAAGAAAACACAACTCCGTTTTCACGTGAGCAACTTTCTCTATTCTTAACGCCCTACCATCGGTCCAGCGCAACCGTAGCAGAGCAGTTGTCATTGTACTGTTCAACTGTTGAAAGGCTTTAAAGATAGTGCGCCATTGTTCAACAGTGAAGCCTAACGGTGTAGGCAAATTATAAACGCTCTTTCATGAACAGCAAGTGGCACCGCTTTGAAAGCATCCATTGGGGCACTCTTATCGTGAGAGCCCATGAACGTATCCAAAAGATGTAAATGCCACCAGTCTCTCACAAGTAGGCTCCATATTCTCCAGCTGTACACAATTGCGCTGGGGGCGAATCGCGTCAATAACTATGTTCAGAGAATGGCAAATAGCTTTATCACTGAGAGAGCAGCAGTGGGAAGAAAAAAATAGTCAAGCACTTGCATAGCGAATAAACATGCCAAGCTAGAACTGATTACGTTGGAGGGTACCATTGCTGCTGCTCTCTTTGAAAACGGTAAAAAGTTTTAGCATTAGTTTAGAGCCAGGTTTTTCTCTTGCGGATTTCTTGCAGTGGCCGTTTTCAGAAAGATGTACTTCGGGCAAGTAAGGCACTGCCCACTCCAAGGCACATTTGCAAGGCACTCCTTAAACAACCAATAAAACCTTTTCTTTTTGCATATAGTTAGCTATGGCGGTTTTCTCAGGACAACAGTACTTCCGTGATGGATTAAGGATGAGACAACGGGGGATAAACAATGGTAGCAGGAGCTTATATTAGCCGGATCTCCTAGAGAGCAGGCCTCATAAGACTGCAGTCGTCGTTTCGGATCTTCTACAGCCAAGTCAGTTGCTTTCCCTTGATTTGAAATGAAATGTAATAATTCACCTCTATTGCAACAACTGCCATGTTTTTTTCCACATTTTTTTATACACGATTCATTTCTGTTCAACAGCGCACAACACTTTAAATTCAATTTCAGACTTGTGAAATGACACGAAACGTGTCCTCTTTCGCTTCAAGTTTAGGTTGCAAATGTTAATGCTGGAGGATATATCGCTGATAACATCAGGAGAAACAAGTTATCTTGCTCCGAAGCGCTGCGCCACTTTCAATTCCCTATATTACGCCCACCTACAATATGAGCATGCAAGGCGTATACCTCGTGTGCGGTGTTTTTTTTTTTTGCCAGGTAAAGAAGATGGTTGATAATGTGGTACCTCAATATATCAACCATCATTAATCTAGATACCAATGGTAACAAAATGAAAACTTGCAGTCGTGAATCCCAGAAACAGGGTGGGCGCTTCAAAGGGCAAACTACCACAGAGCACTCAGTTAGCATATCCCCAGACACTCCATGTCAAGAAAATGAAAAAATGAAAATAGTAAGCAACCTAACAATCAACCTGAGTAAAGAGGGTGAAAAATACGCGAAATGACAGTGTAGGTGATACAACAGACAACAAGCATTGTCATCTGCATTGTCACTTCGCGTATTTTTCACCCTTTTTACTGAGGTTGATTGTTAGGTTCCTTACATTTTTTTTTTCATTTTCTTGACATGGAGTGTCTTTGGACATGCTGACTGAGTGCTCTGTGGAGGTTTACCGGCCCTTCTGCAACGTAACAATTTGATCATTGTGGTCTAGGTTTTAATCAGGACTTGTGTGAATGACAATGATCGTTATGTGCCAAGGTTCATCCCTTATATAGTGTTTGCCTTTCGGTCTCGAATAAACAGTTGGAAGTATGCGCCTGTGTTGTCGTGTATGTCCCTGTTCTCCTGTCGTGTCTAATTCGCGTTGTTCTAACCTTTTTTCTTTTACTGATGCTTATGAAATCCGATAAGTTCGCTTCGATAAGAAATATCGGATACGATAATACGCTTTTAGACATCGTCATATTACTGATGCGAAGAAGAGTGTGTTGATGCGTGGGAAAACTTTTGGCATCTGGATAGGCTGGAGTGTACGGATTCATGATTCTACGGCCGCTAAGCCTAAAATATAGGGGGGCATTTCCCATGACATGAACCAAGGTTTCTTTCTAAGTTCCTGGACGTCGTACGTATTGTTTTTCGATTTCGGAGAATTATTTTCTAGCTAAAAATAATTATGCACATATTGTATCACCACTTAATTTTGGGTGACGCGTGTTTAGTAAAGTTCTAGACGGTTAGTTAGTTATACTGAGTTTAATGGCGCAAAAGCAAATAAGGCTATGATAAGCCAAATACTAGGTTAGAGACTTCTGTCAATTTTTATATCTAGAGTTTGGTTAAAACATGGCCTCCTCGAGTACTCAAAATTATGTGACAAATAAACATGTCCTTGATCACCCAAAAAGCAACTTGAGAAGTTTACTGCACTTCTAGATGGGATCCATTCAGTATTTTGTTTCTGCAGATAGATGAACCTTCAAAATTATTTTTAAGAAACGAACACAATAGACTCATGTCAAGGACCGTTATAGCGCTGTCAACCGTATCTTGGAAGTGCACGCGCTGCACCAAAATGAACAGCAGATACTATAAGCATAGCTATCAACGCAGACAACATGAGACTTCGTCCATATTTTGCAAGCTTTTCTTTAAATTCTGTCGAAAAGAACACAGATAGAGTCCGCTGCCGCGAGAAAATGAAGTCGACTGGTCCGCAACCTCTTCCACTGTGTCAGTAAACGCAGTCGGGCTTAAACAATAACAGTTAAACCTCTCTAGAACAAGGTTGACGGGTTCCGGCAATTAATTCGTTAAAGCCGTAGTGTCGTTATAGCCTGGGCAGGCCGAGGTTCTGAGGGGAATCCTCATTGCTTCCTTATTTGCACTATTTCGTTGTAAGCCTTTTCGTTGTGATAAGGTTCGAGTCTAGTGCTATCATCGCAGACGTATTGCCTAATGACACGACTGGGTGGGATTCAAAATTATCTTGGATTGCGCAAGAGGAAAGAAAACGATATCTAGATACGGCGTATCTCTTCTTGATAACTTTGGTCCTTGCTACATGTAGCCGCTGCCCATTTTTAACTCGGTTCCTGCATTTCGCAACATTTATTCCCACAATGTTTGCGTAAGTTTGTACGGTATTGCTGGATCGTTTGGCTTTGGATCTGCAAATGCTAACCCCCCCCCCCCCCCCCCCCATGTGCATATGTAGCAGATAACAGAACCGAAAGGCGCTTCTGCTCTCAGTTTGATTCTGCATATTATAAAAAAGGGGAAACGGCTTTGTAAACTCGTTACTCGTCAAAAAAGCGAAAGTCTTCTCTACAAAAGGTTGGTCCAGTACAATATGGATGCAAGAATTGAGCTGTATAGCTTGAAATTTGCGCCTGTCCAGCCTGGTCCACAGGAAAGCAGCATGCGCTTTTATCGAAAAAAGAGAATGTTGTCGTTCCATGCAGCTCACCGAACACCGGCGTCAGTTATTGTAACACACAAAAAGCTTATTTACTTTCACACCTTCCAGCAATGCTGTTTTTGCGTGCAAGCTGATCGCATAGGCTCGAGTCCCTGGTGCACTGAAAAACTGTACGTGCGCTCTACTCGATCCTTTTTTTTGTGGCGACTTGATATTCGTGAAGATTTAATTTTGGCCGCACACTATTTCCGAAAGGTGAAATGACGCAGATAGAAAATTGCTTATGGCTCCTACTTGCGAATTGCGCGTTTCAGAACGCTATGAAAGGTAAGCTTTTATTCGCTTCGGCGGTGGTAAACGGCGGGATTGCACTTCCTAATAGTAGCGTGTGGACGCGAAATAGCGTCAAGACATTTTTTGTCACTAGCCGCTGCAGGTTTAGAGAAAGGAATCCTAGGTATGTACTAGTATGCATTGCGTTCGCGGTAGACTACTTGAAAAACGAGTCATAAAATAAAAAGATGTCGCATGTTTCCGGACGCTTGCTCTGCTTGGTGCAGCCTCTCGCAGTCGGAGCGGTTGGAAGGAAGCCGTAACTGTGGATGCAATTACTTCGTACACCTGTACGCAGCAACCTCGAACCTACTCGACCGCAAGCAGACAACAAACAACGCGAAGCAAGTGAGCTGTGAAGAGCTGTGGTACTCACACGTGGTAACTTCTTGGAATTTTCGTCCTTGGGGTTCTGGTCCCGCCTGGTCCTTCAAAGTGAAATGAGTTCTTCAAGAAGCGTAAAGGCTGCGCGTGTGCAAAGCGACCATGGAGCGGCTGGGCACTCCGGCGAAAGCGAGCCGTTCAAATGCCCCACCCACATTTCAAATGACCACATCATACCGCAACTCCCATGCTGCTTTGCATTTCATGTATCGCCACCTGGTGTGATCCAGGCGAACCGAAAGGTTGCGGTTCATGTATGCCAACCTTAATCTCACTATTTCCGAAATTGACTAAAGGACCGATTTCTGAAAATCTAGCACCCGGATTTGATGAAAACTGTCTCATATCTGTGCCACAGTTAGCTTTTATGCTCGGATGTGAATTCGGTCGAAAACAGTTGCCAGCGACATTAGCCTTGAAAATGCTAGCGAAGAGCAACAAGTTGTAGGGAGCTCAAAAAGCCATGCTATAAATTTGTTGAACGAAAAGATCTGTTGCTATGCACGTTTTACAAAGAAAGAAACATTAAGAAATCATGCTTTTATATGCGGAAGTGAAGGGGTTTATTAAAATTTATATTTTGATTTTTGTAACTTTATTGAAAATCAGTTTTCGGGCTCCTATTAATAACTTTCTGTGACTGCCGTCAGTTTGCAGATATTCTTTAATAGCTGCGGTATTCGTACGCTATATCAATTGTGTGGCTCGGAACAAGCGCAGAATATTTTATCTGTTGATAAAATGCGCCGCTTGGGATGCTTTCATCCAGCGCACGCATTTCTTGAATGCAAAGCTGATCACGACACTGAATAAAAGAGCACTGCCTTCAACACCGACAGCCGATCCCTTCCGGAATTGTATCTCCGATGCAGGTATTAGACAGAGAACCAAATTTGATTTCTGTTTTATGTAGTTAATGCAACATTATGGATTCTTTTATACATCATTGTGCTCATCAGTAGTCCTATGCATGACAATTTCATTAACTGAGCTCGAAGCCTTTTTTTGCAGAACATGACTACATAATAATAAACTTTAAGCTGCTTTTCGTTTATTACTGCAGTAATTATTGGGTAGCCTCTGCTTTTTTCCTGCAATCAACGGAAGAAGGTCGATGCGCTTTGGAAAGCGACTTGTTCCACAATCACAGTGACTAACAGACGTTCGAAACCCCACTTCCTCTGCCGGAACATCGAAGAAATCCAACAAAAACAAAAAGGGGCGTAAGTTATTATTGCACTGCAGAAGTCTTGATAATCACCGTTGTTTCTATATTACGTTTTTTTAACGGTATTAAGCAAAGTCATGTGCTGACACCGCCGTTCCGAAGGAGCCCCGCGCAGCAGCCGTGTTATAAGCTAAGCAGATAAAAAGATCCTGCCTACAGGAGCAGGCGACCATTTTGTTTGTGATGCATTTTATGCCGGTGCATATTCTTAAACAATTAGAGCGTCTAGTTTGATCGAAGCATCTGACTGTTTATTAGAGAAATTAAAATTGCCCTAGGGCCTCTAGAGAACGGGTTGTTAGAGCGGTTGGTTCTCCAAACGAAAGTCATGCATGGACTATGACATTTGACGATGCCGCAGAACATGGCCGCATACAAAGTGAAAAACAAATGTTCTCTAAGGTCATGAGCTTTAAGGCGGAAATATCATTACGGTTGGCAACTGCCGCAAAGCGAAATCGGGGTGATAAGTTGTTGGTTCTGTATCACAATGATGAGGCCGTGTCCTCGTCCCTTCTGGCAACGAATGTGCTGAAGGGCAATGCATGCCTCGTCTATCTTCTTAACAACGAACGCATGCAAAAGGAATAAAGACGGGCTAACAGCCTTCGCGTCATCTCGTCTTAGTTGCATTCCACACATTTTTCTGCGGTCTTCCGCTTGAGCGAACGCTGCCGGGCGAAAATGTTGCCCACAGCCGCTTGAAAATCTGCGACACACTGTGCTTTGAAGACTGAGTATCCTCAAAGTGCAGGATACACTCAACAGTTACTTTGAATAAGGATACTTCGACTCGCATTTTTGGCAAGCGATACATAAAGCAATGAGCAAAACTAAATAAAATCAATTATCGAAGCTACGGAAGCTTCGATACTGTCTATGCCCGGTTGTGTGTCTGTTCTGCTGCGTATTTAATATACCAAGCGGCAAAAATATGTGCGACGTTGTCTGTTTCTCGCTGCAACTTGGCCATGTTGCAGTTACGCGGCAAAGGGTTTCCAGTTATCGCGACTGCGCTTAACATTTCCAGCAACCTTTTTCTGGAAAGGGTGTTTCGACTTGCAGTCTGATTTGCTGCTGTTGAACGTGTGAGAGCATTACCTCTGTGAGCCTCTGCAATACCCTCCAATATTGGCGTATCCTGGTGATAAGGAAAAGAATCGATTCTAAATCGCTGTATCATCAGTTCACGTTAAATGGGTTATGCTGTACTACGTTAGGGCCAACAAACTGCTCAGGTGAATTTCTCGTCAGGCCTATAGCGGCGAAACTGAAATGTCTACTTAACCTAAACTCACCAGCGGGTGCTTAGACACGAACGGTTCGTAGCGTCGCCGGCGTTCTGCTTTCAGCTGAAATGCTGTTGAATCATTTCCGACAAGCTATTATTTGCAGTTCCATAAATCCATCAATAAGGCCTACACAGTAGAGTAGGAAATTCAAATACCTCAAATACCTCTTTTTTAATTACACTGTTGCGTAGACAGTGAACATGTATACTTAAAATCAACAAACAAGAGCAGCAACAACAAATACAGAAGACGACAGTGTCAACGCAGAGAATAAATACAAATCACAGTTTTATAATCGTTTTGTGTGGTTCTCTCACTATGAACATGTTGAAAATTACTGGGAGTCCGCGACAGCTGAATAATACACCTTTCCTTCCGGCTTAAATAGTATCTTGATGCAAATCATGAGGCATGTGCCATTCCTCAGCAGCAGAACCGTGATCGAATTCCAGATTCCATCAAAGATTCATAGGGGTTGCTAACATTTTCTTGGAATGGAAAAGGAATATACAAATTGTTGAATTGTAAATGCGAAGCACTGCTGTATTTCCATGATCTCAGAAGAGCCAGCACAAAGGACAACGGACAAGAAACAAGGAGGGCGACACGGACAGAAGCGCTGAACTTTCAACTTTATTTCGCAAAAATTATTTCAACGTATTTATGCAGTGTCCAGTCAGAGGGAATGACGCACAAGCAGAGCGAAACAATCTATTGATAGGACAATGACTGGTATTCAAAACCTGGTATTAAAAAAATGAGGCAACCGCTACCACGAATTCATCCTTCATAAAATGTGGGTCATATATCTAGAGCATGGAATATGGAGAGGTAGCTATCACCTGATTAATTTCGGATATTTTTATAGCACGGGTATTATACAGATTTATTTTTTTATGCTTCTGCAACCGTATTTCACAATATTTAAAATCCTTGACGACGCGTGTATGCCAGATTTCGCCCAAGGTATGGGACTGAGCTGTATGTTTATTGACGCACTGTGGTTATCAGCGGACGCTGGCAAATCGATCCAACATTCTGAAACTCAATCGCTCCCGTCACCGTGTCGGCAGTGTTTTCTTTCTTCGCCATCGTCACTTGAGTATTCTTTCCTGTTTCCGCTGAGCATCCAGGTAGAATTAATCACTGCCCCGGGATCTGTCAATTGCGGGATGTCCTGACGATGATCGGTCGTCTTAGCATGAGAGCATTGCTTCGGTTGCAGACAGTGTGAAAAATTATACTTGCAACAAAGAAAATGAAGTTGCATTTATTCATTGCCCTCTGCATGCGTCTTGCCATCATACACGTTTCGAAAAAACGTCCAATGCATATCGCCGCCTGCTCTCACTACTGAGCACCCCGATGCTACTAAGCTTTTCTGACTAGAGCACCCTTGGCCTCCTCTGATAAAAAGCTCCTCTGTAGGGAGTCAGCTTTTTATATAAATTAGAAGAAAACGGCGTCCTCTCAGGATAATTTTTTAATTCAAGTTTACGGTACGAAAGCACTTATAACCCTTCTCCCGACGCTACAGCACCAGAGACCAGGATGAACAGATAAAACTAAATAAAGAAAACACCGAGGCTGTAGAACAATGCGGAGTGCTAGGTGAAGCCGTTTAAGATCAGGTGACGATAGTGTTTGGGGGAGGGGGTATAAAAGCGGACGCTGGATCGTTTTCGACTGCTTAGCCACTCCCACTGATTCCATTCGGATCGAGCAGATGGACGGGTGGGGGGAGGGGACGAAAAGATATAGGCTGCTACTTGGCCGCCTATCTGCTGTCCTGCAAATTGGTTGCAAGCGCCCGCTTCTTTTTTGTTTATATTTTTATCCTTTGTATGCTTTGACATGTCCAGATTGTTAAAAGCCGGAGCTACTGTGCTTTTCATCGATCGGCTTGTTCGTGATTTGTGTGTGTGAACGTTTTTACCTTAGTATTGTTATAAAACAAATGATCGGGCGCAATTGCACCACGCACCAGATTCCTCGATATGTTGAGCTGCTGCTCTGCCCAGACCATGATTCGTTTTAATTCAATTGTCCAAGCGGCCAGGTCCAATATCATGTGCTTATAAGTTACGTTCCAAATAAATGAACTCTCTGCGAGCTTGCAGAATATACGTGCCATGATCAAGAAAGCTTCTTTTGATATATAAATTTTGATGGCCTTGAATACAACAAAAGCGGACGAATTCACAATTTGCACGCGCTCATGTTCAGTCCCCACGCAAGTGTCGACCATTTTTCCGTCGCTTTCCTTTCCTCGATTAGAGCCTCCTCAGCACACTGCACCTGCTGCACCTGCCAGTGATACCCATACATGCGCCCAGCATTATGGAAAAAGGTGCCGATGCTCAATGACTTCGAAGTTTCAATTATTCGAACAAAAGCTTTTATACGTATTTGTCACGCCAGGGAAGATCATGAGGCCTTGCTGAATAAAGGCATGCGATGAACAAGGCCGGTCTGAAAATTATATTTCGCGCATCAATACCATTTTTTGCACATGCGAAATAATGTTTCCTTCGAGAGACGAGATATTGTAACCAGGCTCGGCGGCGGCTCAACGATTCACGTCTCCTCCGTAGCGGCTTGTCAAAATTTGAACTGGTTGAACATGAGGAGCGCAAAATGTTTGATGCCTTGCACGTTACCTCACCGCATGTGGTAAGCAATAAATGTCCCGGATAGATCGTGGTGGACGCTTGAAGAACAGCGATCGAAGTCCAGGTTCCATCAAAGACTCAAAGAAGTTGCTAACATTTTCTTGGAATGGGAAAGGAATATACAAAATATTGAGTTGTAAATGCGAAGCACAGATGCAAATCCAAGTAGCCCATGTCAAAAATGTTGTGGCATCTTTACTGCGACACGTAAAGAGGGCGCAACAGATTTGCCTTTCACCTATTGTTTATGTCTTCTTTGAAGATACGGTTTGAGGCACCATTGCTGGGGTAATTGGCTGGGATAAAATTTCATATTTTGCTACAAGTTGCACTCTTAAGCAATGAAAGAGCTTACGCTGAGCGCCCATCGTATTCGCAGTCCCCATTTTATTGGTCTCGAGTTTTTCCACAATGCACGCCACCGGGCTGTTCGGCAAAAAAAATCGTAGCACTTATGCGCTGTGTCTGCTGCTAAAATAACCCGCATTGCTAAGACTTCAGCGACTTGAACCTACATAGCACAAGCTTCCGCCGCCTCATGGTAAGAAATTTGCTCACAAATGGCGATATAAACTGTACATAGGATCTATCACATGTCGCCTGTGTATGTAACCTAATGTCTCGAGTGTCTGCAAACAATAATTATTTCTGTGGAGGGGCCTATGCCACAGTTCAGCGTCATTATCACACGCGCGTATTTATGAAGAATTCAATCCCCCTGTCCGCAGATGTGGTGTTTGAGGCTCTCAGTGCTTGAACACACGAATGAACATAGGGTACAGTGAATGCTCTCAGCTCATCGATGCGTACGCATGTGACGGTCAAATTGACCTTTCTGTATCGCCCAATAGGAACACAGTCCACATTTGAAGCATTTTTCTCCTGTGTGCGTACGCCTGTGCCGAGCTAGGGCGTCACATCTAGCCGCTGCATACAGGCACTTGTCACACTTGTAGGGCTTTTCACCTGTGTGAGTACGCTTGTGTTGAGCTAGTTTGTCACTTCTAGCCGCTGCATACAGGCACTTGTCACACTTGTAGGGTTTTTCACCCGTGTGCGTACGCTTGTGCTCATCTAGCTTGTTACGTGAAACAGTTGCAAAGGGGCACTGGTCACACTTGTAAGGTCTTTCGCCAGTGTGGGAACGCTTGTGCAATTGTAGCTTGCTACGTGAAACAGCTGCAAAGAGGCACTGGTCACACTTATATCTTTTCTCCCGAGCGTGACATGACATATGCACTTCAAGGTCGTGGGACGTCTGAAACGTCGTTGTGCAAAGCCGGCATTCAAATTTCGCTACTGCGTCATGCGAGTCGATGTGCCTCACAAATTCGTCATAATTCGTAGAAGTGTAGGGACAGAAGACGCATCTGAACGGCTTTTCTGTCAAGTCAGGGCTCATATACCCGACAGAATTTTCGTCATTGGTAGCCAGCGAAGGTTCCAGGTGCTCCCAATTTGTGTGGTCTACATTTCCGAGTTCAGTGGTCGACGGCGATGGTAGAACAGAATGAACGGGAATGTCCTCGGGACTGGATACAGCCTCTGGAATGAAAGCTGATAACACGAGCACGTTAGAGAAAATCAGATATTCTCGTTCCTCCGCGTTCGACAACATTTTCGTGCAACGGTTCACAAATGCCATACCATTCAGTACATTTCACCAAAGCAAACTGATGCTAAATAACAAAGAGCACATGGACAATGACCAAATTCACCACATCGACAACCACTCAAACTAACAGCACACTTTTTAATCGAGGACATTGAACCTTATGATGTAGTGTGCGCAAGGTCAATGCTGCAATTTGTGCTGCTTTTCTTGAAAATGAAGCTTTGATAGCAGTCGGAAGTGGCCAGCAGTTCTCGCCACTATGTGAAAAAAGAAAACACGATGTCTGCGGCGGTGTCCGATGTTAGCGCCCTATTTGAAGCTCTGTGCAGGACATATGCCATCACAACGCGCTAATCCTGTTTTGTGGCCACCCTTTGCTTTTTAGGCCGCACACGTGTTAAATTGCTTCGAAGCATACAAGTTTTGTTTTGTCCATGGGGCTTAAGTTCGGAAGCAACTAGCGTAATGAGGAACTCCGTAGTGGAGGGCTCCGGATATTGCGATCGCATGGGCTTCTTTAACGTACACTGACATCGCGCAATCCAAGGGCCTCCATTATTCCTGACCCGTCAAAATGAGACCACCGCCGCCGAGATGGAAGCCACAGCCGATCACCGTAACTACGCTGAAACCGCGGCGGCGTACATAAGAGAAAGGCACTCGCACTTCGTTCTACTAAAACGCTTCGTATTTCCGATCACCACTTCATATTTAAATTTTTAAATCAATATTGTATATGAGCAGATTAATATGCATAAGTACTTCATAAAAAACTAATGGACGTTCGGAATTTGTATGAAATGCGACGAATATACAAAAGGACGAAATGGTTTTAAGCGGGGCATGTAATGCGAGGGAAAGATAACCGCTGCTCCTTAAGGGCAACAGAGTATTATAACCGGAGGCAAGGGCCACAGGGGTTGGCAGTAATTTAGGTGATGGGATCAGATTAAAAATCTTGCAGGCATAAGGTGGCTGCAGTTATCCATAGGGTTAATTTGGCAAGCACGGGGGAGGCTTTGTCCTGAAGTTGGCGTAGTCGGGCTAATTATGCTGATAACCATGCAAGCACAAAAAAAAACATTGGCAGTCAAGGCCCATATAAAAGCAAACGTGCACACCTTCACTATGAGTGATATCCAGAAAAATACAACGTATGAGTAGATTTAAAAACTAGTCAAATCATCACCAATCATACAAGGAAAAATAAAGAGAAAAGATTTGTGGTTTTATGGTTTATGGGGGATTTAACGTCCCAAAGCGACTCAGGCTATGAGGGACGCCGTAGTGAAGGGCTCCGGAAATTTCTACCGCCTGGGGTTCTTTTACGTGCACTGACATCGCACAGCACACGGGCCTCTAGAATTTTGCCTCCATCGAAATTCGACCGCCGCGGCCGGGATCGAACCCACGTCTTGCGGGCTAAAGACAAAAGTGTACACAAAGAATACAACTGATTTATCCGAGTTCGAAATAAGCATCCGAATTTTTAAGTGCCAACTAAGAGTGGGTGTGCAAGCTAAAAGGCAAACGTAAGTTTTCTGCGTAAACAGGACAATTAAATTTAATGTATTCTGACAACGTAATTTGAAGGGACAACTTTTCATAAGTTTGCATTTTGTCGGCAAATGCAGGCCTCAATCGTGAAGATAAGTGAGAATGGTGTGGCTGGTTTAACTTAACTGGATGAACGTACATGTATGATCTGTAATTTTTGCAAATCAAGGATATGACCACAGAAGATATATTATCAGTGGCCGTCATTTCGGATCAGTGAAACTTTCTATTAAAATTGGTTTCGAAGAAAAATGAAGGAATAACTGTCTCACACAACTTGGTGGATACCCGAACCACGCCGTAAAGAAAGGCGATAAATGAGGCAGTGAAAAAGCGAAAGAAGGAAGATGTGCCATAGTGGAGGCCTCTGGAATATCTGCCACCACCTGGGGATCTTTAACTTGCACTGACATCGGCTCCAAGTTGAGTACAACCGATTCTTTAGGTTCGTAACGGCAATAGATCTGCCTCTCCCCCCTCTAACTTCTGCTCACCGTTTGTCACTTGGAGGTAGTAGTCCGGCTGATAGTCCATCGCGTTTCTCTTCTCACACGTGAGGGTCACTATTCTGGTGAAGGGCGGTTGGTTACGTACGCCACCAGTGCGTATGATGGAATTCGGCTATGATCCGTTGTATCCTGGTTATTCCTAGGGGACACCTACAAACAGCCGAAATCACACCAGTAAGAAACACCATCAGGCTCTGACATGTAGCCTCCACACTCTCCAGTTTTTCACAGTAGGCCTGCTGGTGAATCCTGCCAAAAAAGTTTTTCAGAAAACGAACACAGCCTTTTGACGCATATACTAACAAAGATTTTAAAAAAATAGTTAGCACCTGCATAGGTAATTACAACCTGTTCTGCTAATCTGAATTTGTCTTTAGATACCATCACTTCCGATCTCTCCCTGGAAGCTCGTAAGTTTTATCATTAGTTTAAAGCAAGATTTTTTCCCCTCAGATTTATTACAGAGGCCTTTTTCCAACTCAGGTCTGCGCTGCGCAGCTAAGGAACGGCCCACTCTAATGCACCGCCAGAACGCACTTCTGTTCCAGAGCCTTCCTCCACAAAAGTGCAATCAAAATGTATATAGTTAGCACGAACGCTAATCTCGGGACAGGAGTACTTCCGTAGAGACGTTTAGGATGAGACAACGGCGGATAAGAATAAGAACGAGGAGCTTATAAAAGCCGGCTGTTCTAGCGAGTAGTCTTCACAAGACTGCTGCCGTCGTTTGGGTGTGTGTTCCAACCAACTCAATTGCTGCTTCTTGATTTCAAAACAAATGCAATATTTCGCCTCCATTTCGCCAACAGCCGCTGTTATTTTCTGTATATTATTATATACGATCTCTTTTTTGAACGGCGCACATTATCAATAAAATTGAAGATTTAGGAAATTAAAGGAAATATATTCTCTTTTGTTCCAAATTTAAGTAGCATATATTAGATTAGGTAGGATATTTTGCAAAAGGATCAGGAGGAAGAAATGAATTTGTTCCGAAACGCTGCCCCACATAAAACTCCCTACAATGCGTTCAGCTATGATTTGAGCTCGTAAACATTTTGTTTGCCAGCTAACTACATGGCTGGAAACAATTTTGACAAGGTCAATCATCATTGCTTACTGCATCAACCGGAAATAAATGATCATGTCCTATCATGCCTTGCCGAAATAGGGTAGACGAAGCAGACGTCAAGTCCAGTTGTTACGCTCTTTCTACAGAGTGCACACCCTGGAGGAAAAAAATGCCGGCGCTTGAAGAAACACTTAAAGGTTATGCTGATTGCGAATTTTTTGTGGCGTAAGGCCTTTGTGGCCAATGATCGCCATGATACCCATTTTTTTTCTTTGTACTCAATATGGGGTAAAAGGACTACTTCTCAAGCATTTCAAGGTAAAGGACCCGGGCACCAGGCAGGCGAAAGCTTGTACCCGTTCTATCACCAAAAGGTACCCTGCGGCATAAGGTACCCATTAGGGACCTCCGGGGTGTGCAAATGTATTGGTATTTGCCATTTTCAAGCGTGCTGTTCATCGCCAGTTATAAATTCTTTCTGCTAACAAGTACCTTATATCTGATGTACGTTACTGCTCATATCACCGACTTTCGGTGCCGACTGGATGGGCAATGTTTCTAAATTTCGGCGAACTATTTATTAGATAATAGTAATTA
Source organism: Amblyomma americanum (assembly GCA_030143305.2). NCBI lineage: Eukaryota > Metazoa > Arthropoda > Arachnida > Ixodida > Ixodidae > Amblyomma > Amblyomma americanum. Next base: position 84,565 of record JARKHS020029789.1, on the reverse strand, counting down.
TATTAATATTTTGTATAATTTATATATCGCCACGCCGGTTTACTGATGGTCAATTGGGGCCGACTTAGATTTTTTTTTGTGCAGCAGTTGGAAGAATACGAAATAAAAAAAAGACGTGACTGTACTGTTGTGAAGCCCCGCTGTAGCGTCGCACCCGTGTCGTGGAATAAGTACGCGCTGACTGTGTCGAAATGAGCAGCCGATTCCATAAGCACCGGCATCAAAGTGTTTCTGCACCTTCGCCAGGAACAGTGAGAACGCGTGAAATCGTCCCTGATAAGTGATAAACAGGCAACCGAAAAATTTGAACCCAGTAAATTCAAGGTGGGCAAAAAGAGGCGCTCTTTCTGTCGTTATTGTATTTCCTGCGATCGGGATTTCCGCTGTTGAAATTTATAGCTTGAAGAATCGACCTCTGCAGCAAGAATTATTTGAAGGCAACCTAAACCTGGTTGAAACGTAAGATTTTGTTCTGCCTTACAAAATGCAAAAAAAAACGAAAGGCGAAGGTAAATTAGTTATCTGAAATTAATTAAGGCTGCCATAGTAATTTTCAGTTGTGTATAGCACCGCGCACATCTTCAAAGTCGGTGGCGCCCGCTGACATTGATGCGGTCAGCAAAAATGGTTAGTTTATCGAAATCTCAGTTGGGATGGTTACAATACTGTAGCGCAGAGTGCACGAGATTTATTTCGTATTTTGAAAGCTTTCTGAAATTTCTGTGAACAAAAGAACAGAAAGTTTTTTGCCATCGTAAATACTCAATCAATCGTTTCGAAAACAGTTCTACAAATTCAATGAACACACTTGGCCATAAAGAAAATACGCTTGGACTTTGTTATAGCAAAGTTGAAGGGGAACAGAAGTTTCGTCGTTATTAGCAGTGTTTGCAGACCTTCCAAGGACAATCGTCTTTTCTTTGTTATATAATTTCGTGGCAAGCTGTTACGTTACATGAGGATTGACTATAGTACCATCCTCCCGCAGGTATTCTAAGGTAAAGATACGACCAGGTGGTACTTAAATTATCTTGGATTGCGTAAGTGGAAGGAATACCACAACCAGAGACAGTGCATCTCATTTTCTAACACCAGTTAAAGTTGCCTGTTAACACGATACATTTGGTACTGGGGTCCTATCTGTCTACACATTTATTCGTACACTGCTAAGCTGTCACGATTTTGGGGAATCACTTGGCTTTGAACCTGCCAATGCTAGCAGCCCACCGGGTGTTTACGTACCCATTAACACCAGGCTCCTCTAATCGTGGTTTGTTTCAGAACTATTTAGGCAAAAGACAGGTCTACATAGCATGAAATTCGCACCTGTCGATCCGCAGCCAGAAGAAAAAAGCATGCGCGTTTATCAAATGGGAAAAAAATTCGTCGCTTGATGCAGATCACTGAACACCAGCGTCAGTAAATGTAATACAAACAAACGCTTTTTTTTTCTTTCACACGTTGAAACATTGCTGTTGTCAGGTACACATTGATCACTTATGTTCGAGTGACTGGTGCACTAAAAAAATGTAGGCGTTCTTCTCAATCCGTTCTTTTTTTGAACAAGACTTAAATTTGTCAGCTTTTAAATCTGGTCGCACACTATTCCCGAAAGATGAAATGATTCAGACAGAAAATTGCTCACGTTTCCCACTTGCGAATTACGCGCTTCACAATAGTGGGCGAGCTTTTACTAGTTTTGACGTTGGGAGAGGGCGGTTTGAACTTTCTAATAATAGCGTGTACATGTGAAAAAGCGTAAAGACTTTTTTCTTTCACTTGCCACTGCAGCTTCAAAGTATGCACGCCTAGGAATCTGCTTGCATGCATAGGTCTGGCGGCAGAATACCTCGAACACGAATCAGAACATCAAACGGGCCGCATATTTCAGGAGGCTTCCACCGTTTTGTGCAGTCTTTGTAAGAAGCCGTTGCACAAAAATCGTAACTGCGGATGAAATTTCTTGGCACACCAGTGCGGAGCAAAAAGAATGTAGTCGGCCGCAAGTGGAAAACATATGACGTGAAAGATGTGAGCTGTGAATAGCTGAGGTACTCACACGTGGGCTCCTCAAAATTTCTTCCTTGGTGTCCTGATCCCGCCTGGTCCTTAAACGACAAATGAGCGCTGCACGACACGTAAAAGCTGCGCGAGTACGTAATGGCTATCGAGCGGATGGACACTGCTGCACAGGCGAACGGTTCGAATGTGCCACCCTCCTGACATGGCAAGGTCACGCCCATGCGGCTTTGCATTTCATGTGTCGCCACCTAGTGGGGTCTATGTAAACCGAAAGGGGGCGCTGCATTTATGCCAATTGTCTTTAAACAGAAAATTGTCAAAGAAAATATCTATGATAATTGTAGGGGAAGTTCTTTGTTGTTTGAGGCCAGGACTGGAGTTTTGCGAACTAAGACGTATAGAGTCAGGTACCAAGAGATAGACACTTTGTGCATTGCGTGCGGAGAGGAGGAGGAAACGGCTGAACACTTGATACTTTTCTGTAAAGGGCTTCACCCTACAGTGGAAGGCAGCGGGGCTGACTTACCCAAGGCATTGGGGTTTAGGGATAGTGAAGGGAAAGTGGATTTTAAGAGGTTAGAAGTAACCAAGCGAAGGTTATCTGATTGGTGGCTAAAAGCATGACAGGAGTAAAATTTCACAAGACATGGCTAGGTGGCTTGAGCCACCGCCCGATGTAAAAGGTTCAGCCGTATCCATCCATACATCGATCCATGTGGTTTATCGACGCTGTAGGAAAAGTAGATTAAAGCGGGTAGAAGTATTCAAGCGAAGGTTATCCGATTGGTTGCTGAAATCAAGAGAAGAGTAAAATTTCACAAGTCGTGGCTAGGTGGCTTGAACCACCGCCCGATTGGGAGTGTTCAGCCTTATCCACCCATCCATTCATCCATCTGAATCGCACTATTTTCGAAATTGGACATATGGCCCATCTCTGAAAATCCAGCGGCTCAGTGTGTTCAAAAGACATACATTAGCGGCGTCAGTATTGTTAGCAAAGTTATTTTACATGCTGAGACGTGAATTCTGCCGAAAAAAAGTTGACAACAACATTAGCCTTGAAAATCCCTGTGAAGCGCAATTCAGAGTTGATTGACGATTGTGCTGTGCTGTAAATTTGTGTGAACGAAAAAGCCTGTGGCGTTGCACCTTCCACAGAAAAAAAAGAAACTTTAAGGTAAATCGCTTTTATAAGCTAGAGGAATGTGGTGTATTCAAACGATTATATTGATTTCTCCAATAATAATGGAAACCAATTTCCGGGCAACTCTTAAACAACTAGCTTCATATCTTAGTGTGAGTGATTTCTTTTCTTATCTGCGGCGTTCCCGCGATGCATCTTCTTAATGCCTCAGGAAAAGTGCAGATTAAGCTCTTTCTTGATAAAATACGCTGCTTGCGATACTTTTATGTAGCACACGTATACCTTGAGTGCAATGCTTAGCACAATACATCAGAAAAACTGCTTTCAATACCATCAGGCGATCCCATAAAGAATTGTATTCCTGATAAAGACATAAGCTGCTAACGAAAAGATACTCGAGACTGTAGCGTGCATGTATTTATACGTAATTGAAGTCATCGATATTAATATCATTGGTAACATCGTTACCTAAGTGCGAACCCTGAGAGAGATCCTGACTTCATAACATTAAACCCAAAGCTGTTCATAAATGTTTTCGTTTCTTGCTGCAGAATTTAGTCGGCTGCCTCGGCATTTGTCCTCTACTAAATGGTAGAAGCTAATGCGGTTTGAAGAGCCAGTTATTTTCCAAGCACAGAGATTAACAGGACATTTGAAACTGAACTTGCTGCGTTCAAAGCGGGAAGATATCCAACAAAACGGGAGGTTTTAGTATTCATTAAACGGAAATAACCTTGATGTTGTTTGTTATTTTAATCTGACCTTTTCAAGGCTATATTAAGTAACAGCACGTATTGAGACCACTGGTCCAGAAGAGACACGCGATACGGCCGCGTATCAGCGAAGCTGATAACAAGAGCCCGGCAACGCGAGCTGTCGAGCAGGTGGACCTGTTGCCTTTCTTGACGGTGCATTTTCCAAAAGAATTAGAATGAAGCAATGCTGAGACGGATCGAGGATTTTGCGAAGTGGATTTGCTCTAGTGCCTCATGAGAATAGCTTGTACTTCAGCAGTATCGCAGTGCGTTTTCCGCTTTAACATGTGGTTCAACGCAAGAAGAGGCCGCTATGTACTGGGCGCATTTTTACAGCTTTTCTCGCGCGTGAGTGCGGTCATCCTTCGTAACGTCTGAAAAGGAGGCTGACGAGCAGAGTTTCCAGGGGAATGGCTGTAGGTTCTTTGGGTGGTCGGCTGGCGACGGCCTGTCTGTTACTCTCCAGATGATAAGGATAACATTTGCTAGTTCTATTATCTTCTGTGCTACGCCCGTCTTCTTCCGTCTGCTTCATGAAATGCAATGACATAGTGTTGGCCTCCGCACACACAGCGACAGTTCTCTTTGCGAACAGCTTTTCCGGATTACATAGTTTCAGTGTCCGCGTCCTCTCGCGTATAATCCAAATGGCACTTTCAGGGGCAGCAATGGTTAATCAAAGCTGAAAAATTGCGACTAAGGAGAGCAAGTGAGCGATATGCTAAAAATAGTGTCCTACGTCATTCAGTGTTCCTAAGTGTTGTCTTAACTGTTGGTCCTAGAAACCTTCACAAAGCTGCCTCTTCCTGCAGATACTCTTATCGCTGGCGAAACGTCGTCTGCGTGGACAGGCGGTCTACTTTGCTCCCAAAATGACTAAAACTGCTCAGGGTAGAGCAACAGCTCAAGCATACCTCCATTAAAGCTGCGAACGTTCACCTGTTATACTTGCAATGTCGCTGTGATAAGAATTTCATTTAGCTTCGTGTGCATCTGCTGTAGTCTGACATGCTTGCAACAATCACATGAACGCTTCATATCGAGCGATAAGATACCGTCGTCGATCAAGCATCATGGCAGCTACTTTCAAAACTGTGCATACAAATGGTAGTAGCTTCGAAGCCCTTTACCGTATATGGCACAGCAGCCAATGTGTCGACGACACGCTGTTTGAGTTTGCACACGAAAACTTAGATACGGCGGAGTCTTGCACTCCAGAGAGCTCCTCAGTAGAGAGCCAGGTTTTTATATAAATTAAAAGAAAACAAGCGGCGTATGGTTTATTTTTATTATTCAAGCACATTTTACGAAACCGCTCCTTATCCTGCCGCCTAGGCTACAACACCAGATAACATAATGAACAGTTAGAAATATGTGAAGAACGAAAAGGGCTGTAGAAAAAGGTGCAGTGGGAAATTAATCTGGCAAGGATCGGGTGACGAAAGTGGGAGGCTGGGGTATAACCGCGGAAGCTGGAGAGTTTTCGACTCTGTTTAACCATTCCGAAATATTCGATTCGGATTCAGGCGATGGAGGAGTGTGGGGGGGGGGGAAACAAAATGTAGGTTGCAGATGATGATCCATTTTTTATGACGCAAGTGAATCTGCAAGCAAATAGCGCCATGACACAAGGTATTTTTGTTTGCTCTAGGTGGGGTCGAAGACCCAATTTCCAAGTACTTCGCCCTTATCAAGCCGAGCATCAGGCCAGGGGAAGCTTGTTCCCATTGTACCACTGGTGGATACCCTGGGCACTGGAGATTGAACCACGTACCTCTGGCATGAAAGGCGGAGGCTCAACTACTAGGCCGCCGCTGCAGTGCAAGAGTTATGTCACTGCTGGGCCGCCTATCTTCTTGATGATGATGAGAATGATGGTGTCCTCAGACTGAATCCTATCATGCATATGCGTTCTTCTTCTTCGTCCTCTTAAGACATGGCACATACCCACATGAGGGGATTGGCCAAGGAAGTGCCTGCTTCTTTTTTATTCTTATCCTTTACATTTTTTCTCTTCTGGTACCTGCAACATTTGTGCTTCGGTAGACTGTGTTGTTGCTCAAAGCAGACTATGATTGTTTCGCTTGCCTAGCCTGCCAGGCGCGATGTCGTGTTTATAAGTTAGGTTTCACACTTATGCAATGGGTGCGAGATCGCGGAATATTTGTGCCAAGATTGTAAAAGTGCACCTTGTGATATCTACAAACGCTGATAGCCTGCATTACGAAAAAATCGGCCAAATTGACAATTGTCAGGAGTCCGTGTTCACACCCCGCATAATTTTCCTCCATTTTTCTGTCGCGTTCCATCGCTTGATTACTGTCGCGTCAGCACGCAGTGCACCTGGTGCACTCGTCGATGATGCGCATGCAAGCGTGCAGAAAAATGAAATAAGACGCAGAAGATCAATGACTTGCAAGTTTTAACTGCTGATCAAAAGTTTTGATACGTGTTGTCTAGTCAGCGAAGATCAGGGGGCCTTGCTGAAGAAAGGCATGCGATAAACAAGGCTCTACGGACAAGTATGACATTTAGCTCAGCAATAGCATATAGCATTCTTAAGCAGTTGCTAAATGTTTCTCTGAAGAATGGAAAAATCTAACCGGCTCGGCGTTGGCTCAAATATGCACATCTACTCCGTAGCGGATTGCCAAAGGTTTCATCTGGTTCAGCATCAGGTGCGCAAAATGTTTGATATGTTGTTGGTTAACTTTGTTACCTCACCGCATGTGGCACGCAATAAATATTCCGAATAGACCGCGGTGGACGCTCGAAGAAAAGCGATCGAAATCCAGATTCCATGAATGATTGATAGAAGCTGCTAAGACGTTCTTAGGATGCGAAAGGAATATACAAAATGTTAAACTGTAAATGCGAAGCACTGTTGTAAATCTATGTAGCTCAGGTCGAACGTGTTGTGGCATCTTTAGTGCGACACGCGAAGGGGACGCAACGGATTTGCCTTTTACCTTCGCTTTACAAAATGTCGTCTATGAGCGAATGGTTGGAGGCACCCCTGCCGGCGTTCTTTGGCGGAGATGAACTCCCATGCTTAGCGACAAGTTGCACTCTACACCAATGGTATGACCAGTCTGCACTTTATTGGTACCAACTCTTGCCAAAATGCACCCTGCCTGCCTGTTCTCGAAATAAAAAACGAAGCACTTGATGCGCTGTGTCTACGGCTAAAATTTCATGCATTAACAGTACATAAACAATTCTAACCTACAGAGCTCTTGCTTCCTACGCCTCGTGGTAAGAAGGTTGTACAAAAATGCCGGACGTAAACCGTACATATAATCTAATACATCTCGTGTGTCCACAAAGAATGAATAATTATTTTTGTGGAGCGGCTTATGGCAGAGTTCAGAGTCATTATCACACGCCCGTATTTATGAATAATTCACTCCTTGTGTCCGCAGATGGGCTGTTTGAGGCTCTCAGTGCTCGAACACACGAACGAACATAGAGCACACTGAAAGCCATCAGCTCTTGGATCCGTAAGCATGTGAGGGTCTAACGTTTGCTTCCGAGCCGCTGAATAAGAACACACTTCACATTTGTGGGGCCTTTCGCCCGTGTGCGTACGCATGTTCCCAGCTAGGTGGCCACTTTTAGCCGTTGCATAAAGGCACTTGTTGCACCTGTAATTTGTTTCGCCTGTGTGCGTACGCTTGTGCTCATCTAGCTTGCTAAGTGAAACAGCTGCAAAAGGACACAGGTCACACTTGTAGGGTTTTTCACCCATGTGCGTACGCTTGTGCTGGACAAGGTTGCTAAGTGAGACAGTTGTAAAAGGGCAATTTTCGCACTCGTAGGGCTTTTCTCATTTGTGGGAGGACATATGCCTGTTAAGGTTGGAGGACGCAGAAAACGAATTCGAACACAGGAAGCATTTAAATTTCTCTCCCGGGGCGTGCGATTTGATGTGTCTCATAACATCAGAATATTTCATAGAAGTGTATGGGCAGTGGGGGCACCACGACAGCCATACTGCTATGTCAGGGTTCTGATGTGGAACAGAATTTTCTTCATTCGTAGCCAGCGAAGACCCGTGGTGCTGCCGGTTTCCATGCATCGCACATCCGGGCCGAGAGGTAGACGGCAATTGTAGAACAGAACTCGCGGGAGGGTATTCGGAACTGGATACATCTGGAATCAACGTTGATAAAAAGTGTACTTTAGGGAATATCAGTTATGTTCGTACCTCCAGATTCGGCAACGTTTTCGAGCAAAGGAGGAAAAATGCCACATCATTTGGCTTATTGCACTCAAATAAACTGGTGCTAAATAACACATGGTATGTAGACTCAGTGAAAAAATGCACCACATCGACGAGTACTCAAACTATCACAAGAATTATTATGCGAGGACATTGAATCTTAAGCCGTGCTACGCGCACAATCGATGATGCGGTTTGGGCTGCCCGGCTTTCAAACGCAACTCCGAGAGCCCTCCGAAGTGGACAGCTTTTTACGTTTCATTGCGCATAACGCGACCACGATAGCTCCGCCGGCGGGTCATGTTTGCGCACTCTATGTAGCCCTAAGCTACATATATGCCCATTAAAACGCGCTGAGTATTTTCTGGCCCCACTTTAAATTTAGACCTTGCACTGGTTACGTCGTATGGAAGCCCATCAGTTCCCTTTGGTTTTATGGGGTTTACATGCCGATGCGACTTGGGTTATGAGGGACGCCGTAGTGAGGGGTCCGGATAAGTTCGGTCACCTCGGGCTCATTGCCGTGCACTGCCATTACACAGTACAAGGGCCTGCACCGTTCGCCTCCATCGAAATGCGACCGGCGCCTCCGCGATCGAAGCCGCAGCCGAGCTCCACAACTACTGTGCAACCGCCGTGGCACACTTGCATGATAACATTGAACTTCATTCTAACCAGACACCACTTAATTCAGATTCCCACATTGTAAATCAGTATTGTACCTCAGCACATCAATATGTCTAGGCACCTGACACAAAACCTAGAGACGTCAGAAATTTGTATGAAATGCTGTAATGTACGATCTCAGAAAAAAAAAATTACAGCCAAGGCGTTCATAAATGAAAATCTGTACACTGTCAATATAAGTGACAGCCGAGAAATACAGAGTAGTAGTGGTTATAAGAAATTTGCAAGTTATCACCAATCATGCAAGAAAAAATTAGGACAAAACCACATACGCAAAGAATACACGAGATTTATATGATTTCGAAATCACATGCGTTTCAGCGAACACTTTCAAAAATTTTCAGGAACAGGCTTTTTCTGGTAAAATAGTTCTTTTCGGGCATATTATTACAAGTCTTATCAGACACGGGAACACTGGTCAATCGTCTTAAATACTAAGCTAGTTAACTAATTGTTAATAATGAACTTTTTATCTAGTAGAGTTACGCACTCAGTTGCAATTAGATATTTGCTGCCTGTCGTTAGTAGTAGCCATATCAGTTTTTAGAACTTTGAAAACGCGGCTACGCCCAACGCTGTCGCGTCCCTTTTGTAAGTGTGGTTCAGTGAACTTTTCGATCACTGCAACCTATTATCAAGGCCGGAAGAGGCGAAAGTGGCTTCGCCCCAAAATTCTCCTCACCGTTTGTCACTTGGGGGTTAGTTTTGGGCTGATAGCTCATGGTAGTTCCTATTAGGGCTTATGGGAGCCCAAGGGTTACTGGTTAATTACACCACCCGTGCGTATGGTGAAAATCCGTGATGATCTCTCGTCTTCTGGTTGCGGCCCGTGAATACCTGCAAAGAATGAAAATGGAATATTCTCAAAGATGCAATTTTTGCGAACAATATTTGGCGCGAATTGTTTACGCAACGCACGAGAGGGTGAAAACATTTTTTCGCGTTGCCTGTGAGGCAGCATGAAAGGCGGCTGCTCGCGTTCCATCATTTATGTCTGAGAAAGCGGTTTCGTTTCATGGTTACACGCCATTGTTGAGGTACAATAATCTTTTTCAGGCCCGGTACACCCTCAAATTTGTGACACCTGGAGTACTTAGTGACAATAAAACACAACTTCGTTTTCACGGGAGCAACTTTCTTTATACTTAACACTCAAACATGTGTCCATCGCAAGCGTAGCAGAGCAGGTGTCATTGTACTGTTCATCTGTGAAAATGCTATAAATAGAGCACGTAATTCTTCAAAAGGAAAGCCCACCGTTGTAGGCAAAACATAAACGCTCTTTCATGAACTGCAAGTGCCACTGCATTGAAGGCATCCAGAGGGGCACTCTTGCCAAGAGCGTGCTAGCCCATGAACGTATCCAAAAGATGTAAACGCCTTCAGCTTCTCACAAGTAGCCTCCACATTCTCCAGTTCTACACAGTTGCGCTAGTAGTGAATCGCGTCAATAAGTATTTTCAGAGAATGGAAAAGGGACTTATCACTGATAGAGCAGCAGTGGGAAGAAAGAAATAGTAAAGCACTTGCACAGCGAATTACAACATGCTCAGCTAGAACTGATTACCTCTGAGGTTATCATTGCTGCCGTTCTCTTTGAGAACAGTAAGAAGATTCAGCATTAGTTTTGAGCCACGTTTGTTTCTTGCGTACCTCTTGCAGTGGTCGTTTTCAGAAAGATCTAATTCAGGCATGTAAGGCACTGTCCACTCCAAGGCACATTTGCAAGGCACTCCTTAAACAACCAATAAAAATCTTTTGCTTTTGCATATAGTTAGCTATGGCGGTTTCGTCGGGGCAACAGTACTTCCGTGATGGATTAAGGATGTGACAACGAGGGATAAATATAGGTAGCAGGAGCTTATATTAGCCGGATCTCCTCGAGAGTAGGCTTCATAAGACTACAGTCCTGGTTTCACTTATATTTCAACAAATGCCGCGTTTTCTTTCTGTGTTCATTTCGGTTCAACGCCGCACAACACTTTCAATTCAATTTCAGACTTGGGAAATGACACGAAACGTGTCCTCTTTCGCTGCAAGTTTAGGCTGCAGATGTTAGTGCTGAAGGATATATCGCTGATAACATCAGGAGAAACAAGTTATCTTTCTCCGAAGCGCTGCGCCACTTTCAATTCCCTATAATACGCCCACCTACAATATGAGCATAAAAGGCGTATACCGCGTGTTGGGTGTTTTTTTGCGAGCTAAAGAACACGGTTGATAAATTGGTACCTCAAAATATCAACCATCATTCATCTAAGTACTATCGGCAAAGGAATGAAAATCTGCGCTCATGAATCCCACAAATGGGTTGGCGCTTGAGAGGACATGTCCTAGCGTTACCCTCCAGATGAACCTTGAAAAGTATTGCTGCGGGAAAGAATATATTTACAGCCATGTACACCAGCGAAGGAACAGCTACGAGCGGCGCTCAGAACACGGACAGAACTTTGTTGTCTTCGTCCACCCGTTCACTCGCTCAGTCTCGTCGTCGTCTTTTCGCTTCAGTATGAAGAAAAAAAGCTGAAGTCCATAGACTCTAGTCCAGGGCTGTTACAGTGCTGTCAACCGTATCTTTGAAATGCACGCGCTGCACCAAAATGAGCAGCATATCCCATAAGCATAGCCATCAATGTGTCTCAGCACCTCCCTCACTAACAATGGCAACGTGTGCCGTCACTTCTTATTAGTGATAAGTAGGCGACCTAAAATTTAAATCCAAAAAATGTGAGTTCCTGCAGGAAATGAAGCCGGTTTTTTATCGTCTTTGTATTTCCTGTTATCGTGTCCTTCACTCCGTTCAAATAATGGCATGAACAAACCATCCCTACAGCAAGAAATACTGATAGGAAGAAATGATGCAGATAGGCAATTGCTTATGCCTCCCACTTGCCAAATGCGCGTTTCAGAACGCTATGAAGCGAGAGTTTTTACACGCTTCGGCTTTGGAAAACGACGGCTTTAAAGTTTCTATTCGTAGCGTGTGCACGCGAAATATCGTTAAGAGTATTTTTTCACTAGCCGCTGAAGGTTTATAGAAAGGAATCCCAGGTATGTACTTGTATGCATTGCGTTTGCGGTAGAATATGTGAAAAACGAGTCATAAAATGAAAAGATGTTGCATGCTTCCGGACGCTTGCTCCGCTTGGTGCAGCCTCATTTCATTTCAAATATTTATTCCAACATTACACCATACAGATATAATGTCGAGGATGGCAGGCAAAAAGCCTCCTGGAGGCTTGACCGGTCCTGCATCCTGGTGTACACTTGACAGAGCAGCGGTGGCAGTCAGCTCATCAGAACACAAGAAGTGAATAAAGAAAGCCCAAAACAAAACATAGAAACATTCACAAATATGTATGAAGGAGAGACAGAGATATTAAAGAAATAATAAAGACAAAAATATATTACATTTTATGCAGTATAGGAACGCAGCCGGAGCGTTTGGAAGGAAACCTAAACTGTGGATGCAACTACTTCGTACACCTGTGCGTAGCACCTCGCACCTACTGGATCGCAAGCAGACCACAAACGACGCGAAGCAAGTGAGAGCTGTGAAGATCTGCGGTACTCACACGTGGTCTCCTTGGAATTTTTTCATTGGTGTCCTGGTCCACCCTGGTCCTTAAACTTGAAATGAGTGGTTCAAGAAGTGCAAACGCTGCGCGAGTGCAAGACGGCTATGGAGCGGCAGCGCACTCCGGCAAAAGCGAACCGCTCAAATGCGCCACCCACGTTTCAAATGAACACTTCATTTCGCTACTCCCATGCTGCTTTGCATTTCATGTATCGCCACCTGGTGTGATCCACGCAAACCGATAGGTGGGGGTGCATGTATGCCAACCTTGATCTCGCAATTTCCAAAATTGACGAAAGGGCGCATTTCTGAAAATCCAGCACCCTGATTTCTTTAAAACCATCTCATTTAATTGCCAAAGTTAGCTTGCATGCTGAGATGAGAATTCCGTCGAAAATAGTTTCCAGCGACATTAGCATTGATTATGCTAGTAAAGACCAAGTGGAAGTAGGAGGGCCAAAAAGCGTTGCCGTAAATTTCTTGAACGAAAAAGCCTGTTGCTTTGCGCCTTTTCCAATGAAAGAATCTTTAAGAGAATGTGCTTTTACAAGCTGAAGTGAAGAGGTTTATAAAAACTGAGATTTTGATTTCTGTAACGTTATAGAAAATCAATTTTCGGGCCACTATCTCGACCTCTTTGGCGCTGCCGTGAGTTTGCAGATCTTCTTTCATGGCTGGGGTATTCCACCGCTATATCATTTTTGTGGCTGGGAACAAGTGCAGAATATTTTTCTTATTATTAAATGGCGCTGCTTTCATCCAGCAAACGTATTACTTGAATGCTGTGCGGAGCACGATACTTAAGAAAAGTATACTACCTTCAATACCAATACCCGATCTCTTCATGAATTGTATCTCCGACACAGGTATCAACCAAAGAACCAAAATTGATTTCTCTTGCAAATATTCAGTTCATTATCATGGGTACTTTTATACATCATTGAAGTTCCTGATATTAGTATTTGCGATAATATCACTTAGCGTAGTTAGAAGCCTTCTCCTTGAGAACCTGACTGCATAACAATTAACTTGAAGTTGATTTTCGTTTGTTACTGCAGTATTTATTTTGCTGCCTCTGCCTTCGCGCTGTGCTAAATTGGAGAAGCTCCATCCGCTTTGGAAAGGAACTTACTTACCACACTGCAAATTACCGACGTGTGAAGCTAACTTGCTTCTTTCGAAGCTGGAAGAAAACCAGCAAAATGAAAACAGGTGTTAGTTTCTATAGCACGGAAGAAACCTTGAAAATTTCTCTAATTTCTGTGTTTTCTTTTCTTAGCGGTATTACGCAACAGCCTGTGTTGAAACCTGCGGTCCTGAAGAGCACCGGGATGTGTCCGTGTTATAAGCGAAGCAGATAAAAGAGCCTGCCTGCAGGAGCAGTGGAGCATTTTTATGTGTTGCATTTTATGACGGTGCATTATTTCTTTCACTCCCTCCTTTCTCCCTTCCCTTACGGCGCGGTTCAGGTGTCCAACGATATATGAGACAGATACTGCGCCATTTCCTTTCCCCAAAAAACTAATTATTATTATTATTCTTATTATTTTATTGAAGAATTAGAATGAAGCATTGCCTCGTTAGATCGAGGGTCCGGCGGTGTAGTAAGGAAACTGAAGTTGCAGTAGCGTGGTTTGAGGGCGGTTTGTTTGAGCGCTTGCTTCTCCAACCGAAAGCCACGCGTCAGGTAAGGCAGATAACAATGACGGCGCTGATCACTCCATAGACCCGCACCCAGAAACGTGCGTGACCTCTGTCGTGCTGACAAATAACCAGCAAATGTTCTTAAAGTGATGAGCATGGCGGTGCAAGTGTCATGCCCGTTGGCAGCCACCGCAAACTGAAATTGGGTTGATGAGGTATTGTTTCTACCACAACTATGAACCCTCCTCCTCGTTCCTTCTGGAAAATAGCGTGTTTAAGGGCAATGCATGCGTCGTCTGTGTAGTTAACAACCGACGCATGGAGAAGGAACAAAGGCGGGCTCAGAGCCTTGGCATTGCTTCTTCTTAGTTGTACTTCATACCTTTTTTTCAGTGGGCTACAGCTAGAGCGAGCGCTTCCAGCCAAAAATGTCGCTCACAGCCGCCTGAAAAAGTGCGACACACTGTGCTTTGTGCATCGAGTATCCTTAATATACAGGATACGCTCACGAGGTAATTTGGATAAGAATACTCCGATAGTTTTATTTTTGGCAAGCGATACATGAAACGATGAATAAAGTTAACCGAAAGAAAGTGTTAAGCATATAGTAGTTTTGATACTGCCTGTGTCTGGGTGTGTTATTATGTGCGACGTTGATTTGCCGATAGCCGCTTTTCGCTGCAACTCTTCAGTCTCACTGTCCCGCGTTAAAATTTTCCCCGTTACTGCCAGATCCGGTGAACATTTCCGAATGGTGTCAAGTAAGCCGTGTCAGCAAGCTTTTAGGGTAACGGTGGTTCGACGTGCAGTCTGATTTGCTGCTGTTGAACGTGTGCGAATATTAGGCTCTGCATTGCCTTCATGTCTTGACGTATCCTGCTGATAAAGAAAAGATTCGATTCGAAACGTCTGTCTTATCATCGCTCTGGTTTTAAATGCATTATGAGGTACGAAATTAGAAGCAAGTGCTGTGGTGAATTTCTCGCCAGACCTATAGCGACCTATTTCTTTACCTTAAACTTCCTAACGGGTGCTTAAACAAGAACGGTTCGTCGCCTTCACGGGGTTCTTCTATCAGCTGAAGTTGTGTTGAAGCATATTCCGACAAGCTGTTATATCTATAGCAGGAAATAAGGAACATGCATTGAAATACGCAGGAACCCTTAGTTTTCATTTGTTTCCTGCAAACCCTACGTAGATCTCAGTCGCCCACGCTTTTGCCTAATGATGGGCAGATGTATTCATTGAAACCTGAAAACACCGAGGCTAACGATGTGCTTGGAAAAATACCTGTAAAGATTTGATTCACTGGGGTGTCCAGTGATCTATTGATTTTGTTTATAGACTTGCTCCAGGCATTTAGCAAAGGGGCTTCATTGCACTAATATCTAGTTCCCTAGGTAAAAGCTAGGTGGAATCCATGCAAATTGGTTCCTGCAATAGTAAATCGCAGGCATAACAAATATTGTATACATACAACCTTTGTCCTTAAAGTTTCAAGACTGATTTTTTTCTGCGCAGTCAAGTCCGCTTATAAGTAGCGGCCCCTTCCGCCCATCCTCATTGTGAACAAGGAACCCGTAGGGGTGTCGAAACGTCATGTGCTAAATATTTTTTCTTTGGCGAGTGTATGTTTCTTGTGCTTCCATCACCTACCTTTCGGCTAATTTAACATGCTGATTTAAATCACGAGGCACAGGACATTCGTGAGCAGATAACTTGTCAATGGGCTTTTCAGGCTGCCGCTGTTTAAACGCAGGAAAAAGCATCCACTGCTGTGAAGGACTGCGGCTCTTGCATGCCTCAGAAAATAAATCTACAATTTACCACTTTTCGAACAGTCATAAGGGTTCATGCTGGATCTGAATTGTACTTCTGTTGTACAATTCTGCAGTTCATATTCCGCTTGAGGATGCGCTTGAATGCAAAGACGCCGCTATCCAATGAGCGCACTTGAAGAGCTTTTCTGCCATATGGGTTGGGCCGTTCTTCGTAACGTTCTTAGAGGAAGCTGAGGAGCAGAGATGTCAGCCTAACAGCTGCTGATTCCACGGGTGGTCTGCTGGCGACAGCCTCTCCGATCCTCTCCAGATGATAAGCATGGCTTTTACTTTATTTTTAGCTAATTGGTTTTAGCTAATCTGCAATGCCCGTAGTCTTTATGTCTGGTTTTTGGAATGCAATCCTCCATCCATTCCAAAACAAACGTTTTCGAGCAGGTGCGTCTGTAAGTATCTTCCAAAGAGGTCCTTCCTTGGGCTAGCTGAACGCATACGTTACCCGACAGATGCACTGCGGTGACTGCTGAGGGATAACCTGTGCTCGAAATCAAAATTTTGTTTAAGAGTCACACGATCCTGCAAATGCATTCTTGAGACCGAAAGTTAATATGCAGATTTTAACCGCCTTCCAGTCTGGAGCTGTATAAGTGCAGCACCGGTTAAGTACAAGGTTTGGATTTGTTTAACGTCCCGAAGCGACACAGGCTACGAGGGACTTTGCAGTGAAGGACTGAGGAAATTTAGACCACATGGGAGTCCTTAAGGAGCACTGACATCTCACAGTACAGGGACCTCTAGATTTTCACCTGCATCGAAAATCAACCGGCGTGTTCGGGATCGAACCCGCGTATTTCGCAGAGAAGAGCGCCACAACCACTCATCCACCGCGGCGGCTTATAGTACAAGATGGCTCAGGTCAATGCATATGCATCGTGGTGAAAACCTTTCAGTTTACTTCCGATAAGTAAGCAAAAAATTTGGCAATCACCGCGAAGTTACGAATGGGCGTTTATGACGGCACGGTTGAGGGAAATCACCGCTTGTCCTCATGGGTGCCATAGTGTTCCATTTTTTCACAAAAGAAAGTTCTGAGGCAAAGCGGAACGTAGGCTGAACGACCGTGGCATTCGCAGACTCCACCTTAGTGATGTCGACGTAATGCTGAATGGAAATGTGGGAGTTTTTACGAAAACTGCAGCATTTGATGTTGTATGTTCTTCGAATATAACGGGCGATATCTATTCACGCAACAGTGGCGAGGGGATTTTATGACTGAAAGTTGCAAAGACTGGCTGTTATCCCGTCGTATATACATACCATGATTGTAAACGCTCGCATTGCTGTATCTGTAAAAGCTGAATTTCTTGATTACAAACAAATCGAACATCAGTTGACAAATTTCAAGCGTCCGCGTGCACTCTCCGCGTAAATGTCGACCATTTTTCGACTGCCTTCCTTCGCTAGATCAGAGTCACCTCAGCACACTGTGCGCCTGCTGCCCTCGTCAATGATACGCATGCATGCATGCAGCAATCCGGAAAAATATGGCGATGCTATATGACTTTCGACTTTCAGATATGTAACAATAGTTTTGAGACATACTACTCTGCCGTGACGGAGATCAGGAGCCCTTTCTGAAGAAATGCATGCAATGGACAAGGCTGGTCCGGCAAGAATGATATTTCGCTCAGCAATATAGTCAGCATCTCTGAATCGGCTGAAGTGGTTGCCAAATTATGTTTCCTCTGCGCGTCTACTGCGTAGCAGCGTGCGAAACGCTTTATCTAGTTCAACATGAGATGCGTGATATGTTTGATGCGTTGCTCTTAAGCTCCGTTCGCTCATCGAATGCGGCACGCAATAAATATACCGGATAGACCATGGAGGACGCTTGAGGAACAGCGATTGAAGTCCAGATTCTATGAAAGATGCATAGAAGTTGCGAACATTAATTGGAATGTTAAAAGAATATACAAAATGTTGAATTGTAAATGCTAAGCACTGTTGTAAATCGATGTAGTTCAAGTATTATGTAGAAAATATTACAGCAAATTTAGTGCGACACGTAAAAAGGACACGATAGATTTGCCTTTTACCTTCGGCCTTTAAAAGGCCGTCTTTGAAGAAACATGTTGAAGCACCCCTGCGGGCGTTTTTGCCTGAGATGAATTCCCATGTTATGCGACAAGTACTTCCTTTGCAGCAATGAAAGATCTTACGCAGAAACACCATAATATTCACAGTCTGCACTTTATTGGTATATGCTTAGGCCAAAATGCACGCAACCTCGATCTTCTGCACAAACAAAAAAAAAAACCGAAGCACTTAATGCGCTGTGTCTGATGCTAAAATAACATGCATTAATAATGCGTCAATGACCCGAACCTACAAAGCTCCTGCTTCCGCCGCCTCGTGGTAAGATTGTTGTACAAAAATGCCCTTGTAAACCTACATGTAATCTAATATGCCTCGCCTGTCCGCAAAGAATGGATACTTATTTCTATGGGGAGGCATATGCCACTGTTCAGCGTCATTATCACACGCGCGCATTTATGAAAAATTCAATCCCAATGTGCGCAGATGTGCTGTTTGAGGCTCTCAGTGCTTGAACATACGAACGAACATAGAGTACAGTGAAAGCCCTCAGCTCTTGGATGCGTAAGCATGTGACAGTCTAAATTCCCTTTTTGTGTCGCCGAATAGGAACACACTTCACATTTGTACGGTCTTTCACCTGTGTGCGTACGCCTGTGCTGGGCTAGGATGCTACTTGAAGCCGCTGCATAAATGCACTTGTCGCACTTGTAGGGTTTTTCCCCTGTGTGCCTACGCTTATGCACAAGTAGTGCGCTGCTTGTAGTCGCTGCATAAAGGCACTTGTCGCACTTGTACGGTCTTTCGCCTGTGTGCGTACGCTTGTGCTCTGCTAGGATGCTACTTGAAGCCGCTGCATAAAGGCACTTGTCGCACTTGTATGGTTTTTCCCCTGTGTGCGTACGCTTATGCACAAGTAGTGCGCCCCTTGAAGTCGCTGAATAAAGGCAGTTGTCGCACTTGTAGGGCTTTTCGCCTGTGTGCGTACGCTTGTGCTCATCTAGCTTGCTACGTGAAACAGCTGCAAAGGGGCATCGGTCGCACTTGTATCGTTTCTCACGAGCGTGACATGACATATGTATTTTAAGGTCGTGGGACGTCTCAAACGCCGTTGTGCACAGGCGGCATTCAAATTTCGCTATTGCGTCGTGCCATTCTATGTGTCTCAAAAATTCGTCAGGTTTCGTAGAAGTGTAGGGACAGAGGGCGCATGTGAACGGCTTCTCTGTCAAGTCAGGGCTCATATACCCGACAGAATTTTCATCATTGGTAGCCAGCGAAGGTCCCAGGTGCTCCCAATTTGTGTGGTTTACATTTCCGAGTTCAGTGGTCGACGGCGATGGTAGAACAGAATGAACGGGAATGTCCTCGGGACTGGATACAGCCTCTGGAATGAAAGTTGATAACAAGTGTACGTTAGGGAAAATCGGATATTTTCGTACCTCCACATTCGGCAACGTTTTCGAGCAATGGTTGAAGATTGCCACACCATTTGGCACACTGCACTTAAACAAACTGGTGCTGGAAAGCACACGGTATGTAGACACAGAGAGAAAATGCTCCACATCGCCGAGTGCTCAAACTATCACAAGAATTCTCAAGCGAGGACATTGAATCTTGAGGACATTGGATTTTTAGCCCTGCCACGCGCACAATCTATAATGCTATTTCGGCTATGCAGATCTTATAGCGCTCCAGAGTGGAATGTTTTTTTCCCCATCGTGCATAAAGCAATCAAGATAGCTCCGCCGACGCCTGATGTTTGCGCACTCTATGTAGCCCCAGGCTTAATAAATTCCCATCAAAACGCGCCGCTAAGTATTTTCTGGCCCCCCTTTAAATTTATTTCGTCCACTGGTGGCGTCGTTTGGAAGCCCATCAGTTTCGTTTGCTTTTATACGGTTTTCATGCCGATGCGACTCGGGTTATGAGGGACGCCATAGTGAGGGGATCCAGGTAAATTTGATCCCCAGGGGCTCATTAACGTGCACTGCCATCACACAGCCCAAGGGCCTGTACCATTTGCCTACATCGATATGGCGCATGATAGCCTTGGATGATTATGGGCCATTAAACCCAACGCAACACACACACACACATCGAAATGCGACTGGCGCCGCCGTGATCGAAGCCGCAGCCGAGCTTTACAGCTACTGTGCAACCGCGGTGGCGCACTTACAAAAGAACATTGAACTTCATTCTAATTGAACACCACATAATTCAGATTGATACTTTCCAAATCAGTGTTGTACGTGAGCAGATCAGTATGTCTGGCACTTGACACAAGACTAATAAACGCCAGAAATTCGCATGAAATTCTGTAATATGCGATCTCAGAAAAAAAAATACATCCAAGGCATTCATAAACGCAAATCTGTACACTGTCCATATGAGTGACAACTAAAAAATAGTGTACTAGTGGTTATAAGAACTATGCAAATTATCGCCAATCCTGCAAGAAAGAATAAGGACAGAAGCGTATACGCCAAGAATACATGCGATTTATCCGATATTGAAATACCGGGTGTTTGAGCGAAGACTTTCAGAAATTGTCAGAAAGAGGCGTTTCGGGATAAAAATATGGCTTTTCGGGCATATTATTTCCAGCCTTGGCAGACACGGGAAAACTGGTCAATAGTATTAAGTAGTAAGCTGGTTAACAAATTGTTAATAATGAACTTTTTAACTGTTAGAGTTAGGCGCCCAGTTGTGATTTAACATATGATGCCGGTCGTCAGTAGTAGCCATATCAGTTTTTAGACTTTCGAAAACGGGATTAACCTCGCCGCTGTGACTCGACAAAACTTGGCTGCATCGAACGAGAGCACATATGCTTTCGAAAGCATGCAGGCAAAGCAACACCTCCAGTGCGAGTCACTGCATGTTCGAAAAAGCCGATTTTTGTCTTCATGCAACTCCATGGGAGTCCCAAGATGAGAAAAAGCACATCGCCGAGGGTAATCGCGTTTTGGAAAATCTAAAACGCTGATATGGCTCTATTTAGCGACCGGCTACAAATCTCGAATTGCAACTAGTCGATAGACTCTACTAGTGAAAAAGCTAATTATTAAAAATTTGTGATCCCCCATACTGCCTAAAACAATTGTCCTGTTTTCTGGCGTCCGCCAAGACTGGTAATACTATGCCGCAACGTCCATATTTTTGCACCAAAGAGTCGATTTTTGAAAATTTTTGAAAGTGTTCGCCGAAACACCCGGTATACATACACATCGTTTAAGTGTCAACGAGCGCATAAAGTACGAGCTTAAGATAAAGGTTATGCTTTCTGCGTAAACAGGAGAGCTGCTTTATAGTATTTACACAACAGCATCTCACAAAACCACTGCTCTCAAGTTTGCGTTTTACCAACAAATGCAGGCCTCTGCTTCGTATACATATGCACGAATCGACGACGTCAGGGTGAATGGATCGGCTGATTGGACTAAACTGGATCGACGTATACATACCCGATGTCTAATCTTCGAAAAAGTACGATATGGCCAGAGAAGCTATATTATCCATGGTCGCAATTTCTCTTGAGGTTATGCACATTCTTAAGACTTTTATACAAAGCACCGAAGGAACCGCACAAAGGCACATTCAAGAGAGACGAATTCAAGGGTCACATAATGTATAATATTACAGAACAGCATCCACGGCTCAGATGGTTGAATGTGGCGAGAAACCCGCTTTATATTCACAAAAACCACGGAGTAACATTCCCAAATGGAATCAGAGCAAGAGTTTCCAAGCCAGATGTTGCTGTGATGTTCCTGTGACAGTGCTAAAAATTATACCTCTAAGAAAAATCATTATATACACATAAGCTCAGCATACACGTAGTTGTGGTGCTTAGAACAAAGCTCTACCACACGACTTCCGCAGGAAAAACGCTGTCCGCGAGCCAAGAATGAGCTAGTTAAAAGAAGCTAGTCTTCGGGACAGTCACTTTACGAGATCTTTGGGTAGTCGGAATGTCGCAGAGCGCGGTTAAAATATTTTGTCCTTTCTTTCTACGCCTCACTGATTTACTTGTGCAATGTTGATATCTCGTTGTACTCTAGTTTTTCTGAAGTACTGCTTTGCGTGCGCCGCTCTGTTTTGCAGTAGTACGAGGAATTTGTGATATCTCTGAATCGCGTCCCTTTTTTAAGAAGTGCCATTCAGTGAACTTTTCATTCACTGCAACCCATTATCAAGGCCGGAAGCGGCGAAAGCAACTTCGCCTCTAATTTCTCCTCACCGTTTCTCACATGGGGGTTAGTTTCGGGCTGATAGTCCATGGTAGCTCCTGTGAGGGCTTATGGGGGGTTTATGGGAGCTCAAGGGTTGCTGCTTAATTACACCCCCCGTGCGTATGATGAAAATCCTCGGTGATCCCTTGTCTTCAGGTTGCGGCCCGTGAATACCTGCAAAGAATGAAAATGGAATATTCTCAAAGATGCAGTTTTTGCGAAGTACATTTGGCGCGAAATGTTAACGCACCACACGAGTGGGTGAACAACATTTTCTCGCGTTGCCTATGAGGCAGCTTGAAAGACAGCTGGTGGTGTTCCCCCGTTTATGTCTGAGAACGCGGTTTTTTTATGCTTACACGCGATAGTTGAGGTAAAATAATAATTATCAGGTCTGGCGTGCCGTACATTTGTGACAACTTTATCTATTTTTAACGCCCAACCATGGGTCCAGCGCAACCGTAGCAGAGCAGTTTTCATTGCACTGTTCAACTGTTGAAGGCTTTAAAGATAGTGCGCCATTGTTCAACAGTGAAGCCTACGGGTGTAGGCTAATTATAAACGCTCTTTCAGGAACTCCAAGTGGCACCGCTTTGAAAGCATCCACAGGGGCACTCTTGCCGAGAGAGCCCATGAACGTAATCAAAAGATGTAAATGCCACCAGCCTCTCACAAGTAGCCTCCATATTCTCCACCTCTACACAGTGTCGCTGGTATCGAATCGCGTCAATAACTATTTTCAGAGAATGGCAAATAGCCTTATCACTGAGAGAGCAGCAGTGGGAAGAAAAAAATAGTCAAGCACTTGCATAGCGAATAAACATGCCAAGCTAGTACTGATTACGTTGGAGGGTACCATTGCTGCTCTCTTTGAAAACGGTAAAAAGTTTTAGCATTAGTTTAGAGCCAGGTTTCTCTCTTGCGGATTTCTTGCAGTGGCCGTTTTCAGAAAGATCTAATTCAGGCATGTAAGGCAATACCTACTCCAAGGCACATTTGCAAGGCACTACTTAAACAACCAATAAAAATCTTTTCTTTTTGCATATAGTTAGCTATGGCGGTTTTGTCGGGACAACAGTACTTCCGTGATGCATTAAGGATGTGAGAACAAGGGATAAACATAGGTAGCTGGAGCTTATATTAGCCGTATCTCCCCGAGAGTAGGCTTCATAAGACTACAGTCGTGGTTTCGAAGCATCTACAGCGAAGTCAGTTGCTTTCCCTTGATTATAAATGAGATGTAATAATTCACTTATATTTCAACAACTGCCGCGTTTTCTTTCTGTGTTTTTTATATAAGATTCATTTCGGTTCAACGGCGCACAAAACATTCAATCTAATATCAGACATGCGACGAAACGTGTCCTCTTTCGCTTCAAGTTTAGGATTCCGGATATTAGTGCTGGAGGACTTATCGCTGATTACGTCAGGAGTAACAAGTTATCTTGCTCCGAAGCGCTGCGCCACATTCAATTCCCTGTAATGCGCTCACCTACAATATGAGCATGCAAAGCGTATACCTCTTGTGCGGTGTTTTTTTTGCGAGCTAAAGAAGATGGTTGATAAAGTGGTCCCTCAAAATATCAACCATGATTAATCTAGGTACCAACGGCAAAGGAATGAGAATTTGCACTCATGAATCCAAGAAATAGGGTGGGCGCTTCAAAGGGCATGTGCTAGGGTTACCCCCCTTTTAACAAATGCCACACTCTCAAACAAAGATGGCGCCGCTAGATGAATTATATGAAGGTGATCATACAGTGACGATTCTGTGATGCTGAGAAATACACACTGCAATGTGCAAGCAGGTCGTTCGATGTGACCTTCTAATGAGATGAGCGCATCTCGCCAGATTCGCTCGAGGACCAAAAATGAGATGCTACCGGCGCTGCGTATGTTCCACTAAATACACCATATTGCATAGGAAGCGCAGAGCCTGGAATCATAGAATAGTGCTGAAAGCGATGTGTCGAAAAAACTAACATCGAAAGAGCATGAAAGGAGCGAACTAAGAAGTGCTATTTCATCGCCTTCCGCACTTTCAAAGATACAGGCACGAAATGATTTTGCCAGAGAAAGCGTGTGGAAGGATTTCTGCGCGTAGAAAGATGCATGCTGGTCGTAAGAAAGATAAGCCCATACCAAGCTTATGTTTTATTTTGTAGTGCGATGGTATACCTTGACCTGCTCAAAGACCTTACCGGAGTGGCAAAATTTTGGCGCCGGACAGGAATTATCAAAAACACACAAGTTGCAGAATCTTTTTGACCTCGCAGAAACGTTTTCGGCACTCCCTTACTCTCGACGCCTTAGACTATCTGCAGGCGTGGGCGTCTGTACGAAGCCCGGCGTTGACAGAACGGGCATCTATGTGGACGTGTATTTTATTTTCATGGGCCACGTGCTCTTCCTCATCTGACAGTTTCGTGTGAGCTGTTCATCGCCTGTTGCATTTTCCTTCTGCTAAAAGGGACCCCTCCTTGATATCCTTTACTGCTCATATCTCTGATATTCGAGGCGGATCGGCTGGGCAGCCATTGAATACCTGGCAAGGTGTCTCATCAAAAAGGAGCAGGCCTGTTACTGATGCTTATGAAGTACAATAAGTTGGCTTCTATAATAAATTAGTATGTCTTAATATCGGACACGAAAATACGTTTTTAGACATCGTCATGATACAGAAGGGGAGAAGGGTGTGTTGATGCGCAGGAAAATTTTTGGCATCTGGAGATAAGCTGGAATGTACGGATTCTTGATTCCACGGCCGCCAAGCCTCAGCTACATTGGATATTTCCCGTTACTTGAACCATGGTTTATTAAGTTCCTGGAGGTCGTATTGCGCAATACACAACGTTGTTCAATTTCAGGGAATTACTTACTAGCTAAGAATAATCATGGACATATTGTACCACTCATTTTTGCGCCACGCGTGTTTCGTGAAGTTCTAGTGGGTTAGTCAGTTATATTGAGTATAATGGCGCCATAGCAACGAAGGCTATGACACGCCCAATTAAAGGCCAGAGATTTCTGTTAAAGGTGAAGCTTTTTATACTTAGAGTTTGTTCAAAACATGCCATTTTCGAGCAACTGAAAATGTATGACAAATCAACAAGTGCTTGATCACCTAAAAAGCAACTTGGTATGTTTGCTGAAGTTCTAGACGGTATCCACTCAGTTTGTTTGCTTTTGCTGCAGTTAGATGAACCTTGAAAAGTATTGTTGCGGGAAAGAATATATTTACAGCTTTGTACACCAGCGAAGGAACAGCTACGAGCGGCACTAAGAACACAGTCAGAACTTCGTTGTCGTCTTCGTCCACCCGTTAACTCGCTCAGTCTCGTCGTCGTCTTTTCGCTTCAGTATGAAGAAAAAAAGCTGAAGTCCATAGACTCTAATCCAGGGCTGTTACAGTGCTGTCAACCGTATCTTCGAAATGCACGCGCTGCGCCAAAATGAGCGGCGGATACCATAAACATAGCTATCAATGTGTTTCAGCAGTTTCCTCACGAACAATGACAACGCGTGCCGTCGCTACTGATTAGTGATAATTAGGAGACCTAAAATTTTGAATCCAGGAAACGCAAGTTTCTGGAGAAAATGCAGCCGCTTTTTATCGTCTTTGTATTTCCTGTTATCGTGTCCTTCGCTCCGTTCAAATTTATGGCATGAACCAACTATCCCTACAGCAAGAAATACTGCGAGGCAATCTAAAGCCGGCTGAAATTAGATTTTATTCGGTCATCACATATAAAAGAAAGACAGAAGTTAAATGGGTAAAGTGAAGTTGTTCAAGGTAGCCTTAGCAATTCTTTTTGGGTACACCACTGCGCAAATCTTCGAATTCGGTGGCGGCCGCTCACATCGACGCGGTTAGCCCACCAGCTTGGTTCGGTTAAAAAGTCAATTGTCCTGGATAGAATACTGCAACGCAGACAACATGTGACTTCCTCCCTATTTTGCAAGCTTTTCTTTAAATTCCAGCGAAAAGAACAGAGAGAGTGCGTTACCGCGAAAAAGCGAAATCGACTGGTCCGCAACCTCTTCCACTGTATTAGTAAACGCGGTCGGGCGTAAATAAAAAGATTTGAACCTCTCTACAACGAGGTTCACGGGGCGCGGCGAATAATTCGTTAAAGCCGTTGCGTCGTCATAGCCCGGCTAAGCCGAGCTTCTAATGAGAATAGTTATGCGTTCGTTATTTGCACTATTTTGTTTTAAGCAATTTCGTTAAAACGAGATTTGAGAGTAGTGCTATCTTCGCTGTGGTATTACCTAATTTCAAGAGTTATGTTGTTCGGCAAGTCGGTCGTACATTGTTGCGTAAAGGTACTGCGCAACATAATACAAACACGGAAGAGGAGGGCACAAGGAACGCGCGCAGACTCGCGACTGGGTTTATTCAGAAGAACAACGCATACGTATACCTTCCACACAGCCATGTCGATCACTAAGCCCAAGCCAGAAATCTGCTTCCCGTCTGATGAAGTCTCGTCGGGGTATCACTCACGGAATCATCTCTTTTGTTCTTTATAAAAAATCCTCGGCAAGTTCACGCGCCATCTGGTCACGGCTACGCGTCATGCCTGCCTTTGCTGCCGAAAGCAAGGATTTTGAATGGTAGCCATGAGCAAATGGCCCGTGAACTTGCCGATGCTTTTTCATAAAGAACAAAAGAGATGATTCCGTTAGTGATACCTCGATAAGACTTGATCAGACAGAAAGCAGATTTATGGCTTGGGCTTAGTGATTGACATGGCGGTGTGGAAGGTATAAGTATGCGCTGTTCTTCTGAACAAACCGAGTCGCGAGTCTGCGCCCGTCCTTGTGCCCTCCTCGTCCATGTTTTGTATTATTTTGGACGGCACCTTTCACAACGGTATAACCGAATGACACGACTGGGCGGGATTTAAAAATGCCTTGGATTGCGCAAGTGGAAGGAAAACCATATCTGGATACGGCGTATCTCTTTTTTGATAACTTTTGTCGGAGTACATGTAGCCACAACCAATTTTAATCTGGGTTCCTACCTTTCGCAACATTTATTCCTACAATTTTTGCGTACGCTTGCACGGTATTGCTGGATCATTTTGGTTTTAGGTCTGAAAATGTTAACACCCCACCGTGTGCTTATGTTCCAGTTAACAAAAGCGAAAGGCACTTCTGGTCTTAGTTTGATCCTGCATATTATAAAACAAGAGAAACGTCTGTAAACTCGTTACTCGTCAAAAAAGCGAAAGTCTTCTATACTAAAGGTTTGGTCCAGTGCAATATAGATGCAAGGAACGTCTGTATAGCGGGAAAGTTGCTCCTGTCCGGCCTCAGCCACTAGAAAAGAGCACGCGCTTCTATCGAAAAAAAAAGATAAATTTGTACTTTTATGCAGCTCACTGAACACCAGCGTCAGTTATTGTAACACACATAGCTTTTTACTTTCACACCTTCAAACAATGCTGTTATTGCGTGCACATTGATCGCATAGGTTCGAGTCCCTGGTGCACTGAAAAACTGTACGCGTTCTTCTCGATCCTTTTTTTGTGGCGACTTGATATTCGTCAAGATTTAATTTTGGTCACATAATATTTCCGAAAGGTGAAATGACGCAGACAGAAAATTGCTTATGGCTCCTACTTGCGAATTGCGCGTTTCAGAACGCTATGAAAGGTAAGCTTTTATTCGCATCGGTGGTGGTAAACGGCGGGATTGCACTTCCTAGTAGTAGCGTGTGGACGCGAAATAGCGTCAAGATATTTTTTTTTCACTAGCCGCTGAAGGTTTATAGAAAGGCATCCCAGGTATGTACTTGTATGCATTGCGTTCGCGGTAGAATACTTGAAAAACGAGTCATAAAATAAAAAGATGTCGCATGTTTCCGGACGCTTAATCTGCTTTGTGCAGCCTCTCGCAGTCGGAGCGGTTGGAAGGAAGCCGTAACTGTGGATGCAATTTCTTCGTACACCTGAACGCAGGAACTCGAACCTACTCGACCGCAAGCAGACAACAAACAACGCGAAGCAAGTGAGCTGTGAAGAGCTGTGGTACTCACACGTGGTCTCCTCGGAATTTCGTCCTTGGGGTTCTGGTCCCGCCTGGTCCTTCAAAGTGAAATGAGTTCTTCAAGAAGCGTAAAGCCTGCGCGTGTGCAAAGCGACCATGGAGCGGCTGGGCACTCCGGCAAAAGCGAGCCGTTCAAAATGCCCCACCCTTATTTCGAATGACCTCTTCATATCGCCACTCCCATGATGCTTTGGATTTCATGTATCGCCACCTGGCGTGATTCAGGCGAACCGAAAGGTGGCGGTTCATGTATGCCAACCTTAATCTGACTATTTTCGAAATTGACTAAAAGACCGATTGTTGAAAATCCAGCTCCCTGATTTCTTCAGAAGTATCTCATATCTGGGCCAAAGTTAGCTTTCATGCTCGGATGAGAATTCCGACGAAAACAGTTTCCAGCGACATTAGCCTTGAAAATGCTAGCGAAGAGCAACGTGTAGTTGCCGGGCCAAAGAGCCATGCTATAAATTTGTTGAACGAAAAAATCTGTTGCTTTGCACGTTTTACAAAGAAAGAAACATTAAAAAACATGCTTTTATAAGCTGAAGTGAAGAGGTTTATTGGAATTTATATTTTAATATTTGTAACTTTATAGAAAATCAGTTTTCGGGCTCCTATTAATTACTTTCTGTGGCTGCCGTCAGTTTGCAGATATTCTTTAATAGCTGCGGTATTCCTACGCTATATTCTTTGCGTGGCTCCGAACAAGCGCAGAATATTTTCTCTGTTGATAAAATGCGCTGCTTGGGATGCATTAATTCAGCGCACGCATTTCTTGAATGCAAAGTTGATCACGACACTGAATAAAAGATGACTGCCTTCAACACCGACAGCCGATCCCTTCCGGAATTGTATCTCCGATGCAGGTATTAGACAGAGAACCAATTTTGATTTCTGTTTTATGTAGTTAATGCAACATTATGGATTCTTTTATACATCATTGTGGTCATCAGTTGTCCTATGCATGACAATTTCATTAACTGAGCTCGAAGCCTTTTTTTTGCAGAACGTGACTACATAATAATAAACTTTAAGCTGCTTTTCGTTTATTACTGCAGTAATTATTGGGTCGCCTCTGCTTTTTTCCTGCAATCAACGGATGAAGGTCGATGCTCTTTGGAAAGCGACTTGTTGCACAACCACAGTGACTATCAGACGTTCGAAACCCCACTTCCTCTGCCGGAACATCGAAGAAACCGCGTTTTCGAGCCCGTACCTCTCGAAGGTTGCTGCCTTTCAGCGCGCCCCAACCTTTGCCAGTCAAATGTGCTCGAGTTCCTGCTAGTTATGGCCTTGTTAATGTGGAATTGGGAACGCAATGAAAGTGACTGGTAAAGGAGGGGCAGCATAGAAAGGCAGCAACACTTCCAGACACTGGCGAAGCATGCATGATTCGTAGTGCAAATACTGGTGCTAGTACTTTTGAGAGCTTTTGAGTACAGCAAGGTATGATGCACAAAGCACTGGCTCAAGTGCACAGTTCGCAATAGAGTGTACGGCAAGTATGGTTTTCATAGTTTCATATTCATTGTTTATTGCAGCAACCAAACAAATACAGTCACAAAGCACACCCTTGGCACACAAACAAAAATACATGTCACAGGCAGCACAAGCAGTATTGTTTAAGTTGGCTAATCATCTCAATAGTCACAGTGCAGATAGGAAAAAGCCCTGAAGTGCCACGAACGTTGTCAGTTAGGAAATTGAAAAGTATAGAAAACAATGCTACGACAGCTTCAATTGAAGCAAACATAACATGACATAAGTAGGCGCATCAACACAGACCATAGAGCACACTGGGATTATTCTTCACATTTAATTTCTTCAGCTGAAAGAATATAGCAGGTGCGTTTACATCTGCAAGGCAATGTTAAAGCCAGCTTTAGCACCCTCAAACGTGCTCAACGTAGGAGCAAATACCATACATTGAGCCGGCGTACCATCTCCAGAGTACTTCTAGTCGTTAGCCGGATCAATTTGAAGTAATTTTACGTCAACAAAAGTACACATGAAGTACAGCGTACAGTGAAGTGCAAGGACATTCGCGGGGCAGTAAAGCATGTAATCAGTGTACTGTACGCTACAATATAGCCAGATAAAAGTCCAGCGCTGTTCTGTTCGTTGCGCTGTCAAAGATCCTACTAAAAACTCTGAGATGCAACTAGCCTGCTAAAAGGTGGCCTGGTAGCCAGTGGTGCCGAGTGGTAGTTATGATGACAATGGTTGATTTCATTATACCTGCCAGCACGGAACTGCAGGGGGGGGGGGGGGGGGGGCGAGCAGGTGGAAAAATTAATCCCAGCGCCACGGAAACTAGGTTAATCCATCGCCTAGAAAGTCTCCTTTCAGAGGCATTCGCTTTATCGGTATGGCGTTTTATCTGACAATATTGCACAAGTACATAGGTGACACTTGAACAGGCTGTACATGGCATAAAAGTACCCTAAAAGAGTGACATAGTGGAATGAACGATGAAAGATGCTACATTGTTAAACCATTGCCCCTGTGAGCAACCACGTCACATCCTAGCAAATCAAAATACACAAGTAAAAAATAAAAGAATAAAACCAGGCTGTGAACCAGAAAAAGACCCTTTGCAACCGTTAAACCAGACTAAGCTGATTTGCTGCACAGGCTGCATAATAGCCTGCAACTTCACAAAATATTCAACCAACAGCTCGGGAATTGCATCCTTTTCATTTGCTTAGCCTCAGTGCTTGCTTCGTGGCTTTCCGTTTAGTAGTTTGACTGTGCAGTTCAAGATTTTTTCTGCGTGCAAGCCAATGCAGCCTCACCCTGACGAACAGGGCAAACAAACCATCATAAACGTCATCACCACACACAGTCAGCGATTTTTCTACCTTGGCATGAAGCAACATGCACAGATCATGCCCTACTTGTTCTTTTCCCACAATATTGGAACTAGATGCGACAAAAACCTGCTCGCAAGCATTGATGAAAGCTACAAACGAGAGTGTAGGAACTGACAGGCTCCCAAAGTCACCTTCTCCAGGATTTTTGACACTTAAGTACAAGAGAACTTGGCTCTGATCGGCAAAGGCGGCATTTTCTAGCCTCACCTCGCACGTATGTGGCCCTGTAACAGACCTGTGATCATTCATAAACTTGTAGGCAAGCCAGCCAGCAAAATAGACAATGTTGTTCTCTAGTATTGGAGACTGATAATCATATGGCAAAACTTCTACTGCAATTGGCAAAGATGTGGCAGCTGTACAGAGAGAAGGAGCAGACTTAGATAAACAAACTGGGAGAGTGGCTAGAAGGCTAGACATGTCTTCAGCACAGTTGCTGCTTTCCGACAGTTTGAAAAGGTTGCTAACTAAAAGATGCCTAAATGCTGCTTGAAACTGCCGGCAAGACGAGTTGCTGTTCGATCCAGAATTGCTAACCTTCATAAGAAAGAGGCGAACTGCTGAACGGAGCTCCTGGTGACAGATCAGCACTCGCTGACAGTGTTGCGGCCACCCCTGACGTGCCAGGTTCCAGAGATAAAGCGTTTGCTTCAGTGCTTGGTCCTGCATATGTGTGGTCAGCTGCGCCCTCAGAATATAAAGAACAAAATATAGTGACAGCACAGTTCTGACAGGGAAGCCAGCAACCCAACAATGCACAAATATTAACTAAGCGGCACAGGCAGAATTAACACTTACACTGAACCATTATGAAGCCACTGGCGTGGGAACAAGCTTGGTTCAGCGTAGAACCAGCAGGGCTGGCACCATCTGCATCTGCACAGCGCACAGACAAGGAATTGTAGCATATTTCTGAGCCATACCTCCTCAGGCTGTTCGAGCAGATACGAAATAACAATCACCTTCTTGGAAGAGTAGCAGCGACTGGGACGACCGACTCTGGACGTACCCCTTGGAAACAGGTTCACCGGAGACAGTAGCTATCATAGGAAGCAGTCCAATGAGCTTTCAGTCGTCACCATTTTCAAAAGATTTATGTCAGTTATGCATACAACTCTGCTCACCTGGTTCTCCAGCCCGGCGCACTGATGCCGAAGTTTCGCTCAGAGATTGTGAACAGTCCATGTCGCTGCTGCATTCGCTTGAGGTGTCTGAAATGGCAACATTATTGCGGAGAGAAAAGAGAATTCAGTACTTTTATAGTAAATAATTTCCAAAGAACTATAGCTTCCACAGCATGCGGTTCACATTGTCATCACTCTAGAAAGAAAAATGCTTATCCAATGAAATAAAATTCTGTTTACCACCCTTAATCGTTAGGCACATTAGTTTGATGTCATCAGCAGCTGTGGAGCACCAGTAAATCATTTGCAATTTTCATATGCTATGTTTTACTTTGAAGAGTGCGAAATTCGCCTGTCACACAAACAACGATAGCTCGCAAATCAAGTAATGTGCCCCATATTGTTTACAGATTTATGCAGGTCAGCCTATGGCCTACGCAATGAGATGCAACAAGAATGAATTCGTAAGCAATTATCGCAAAAAATAAAAACCTGTACAAACATTGGCTTTCGCTAGCATGAATATTGAGGTAAAAGGCAACAACACAAACAATTATTAGTGCATTTCTATAATCGTTCAGTGCATGCTTTGATACATAACACATGAGCACACAATATCTCGAGAAGCTCTTCACCAAGCGTACCTTGCCCAAGTCGGCATAAGATTGCATCCTGATAAGACTGAAGATGAAAAAAGAAGCTCTGCATACAAGAAAGCAAAGTTCTGGAGTACTAAAATTCATCAAACATTTAGGAAGGCTCACCCTTTTTTCCCCCTCACTTCTTTTGAGCTATCAAAGGAAGGACGAGAATGCCCTCTGGACCCGACAGGGACCGTTCATGAGACAAGGTTTCACAGTGAATATGAAAGATTCAACTCCCACTTGCTGCAAAACATGTAGAGTCGCCTGGTTTCCGTTGCTGAAGTGGCTAGCGGCATCAAACAGCCTGAACCGGAAGACTGACAGACTCACGTTAAGATCCTTTGGGGCCCTTTGCCATACCAGACTACCGAATATCCCACTTCCATTATCCTTTTTTTTACCGGAAATATCAGGCAAGAGTATTCACACCGTCAGTGTACTTTTTCCGCACCCGTGCCTAGAAATTCGCTTGAGCACCCTTCGCCTACTAAGCTTGTGCCATTAGCTTACCACAAGCACAAACCTAATTCTATGCTATGTTGGACATTTGTCACGAACCTCACATACAGTGTACAGTGCATACAAGAGACGTAAAACGAATATTATATATATATATATATATATATATATATATATATATATATATATATATATATACATACACACACACGATATGTATATAATTATATGTGCTCACGTGAAAGCGATACTTCCATTTTCGTTTTCGCTTAGCAGGGTGCAGGTAAAAATTTACTGTAATTTTTAAAGCCACAAGACAGATACATAATTCGTTTTGCAAAAGACGCTAGACTGTTTACGGTTACGACAAAAAGGAAAAATTTCATTTTTTCACAAAACCGGACATTTCAAGAGCGGCGAATGCCTTAAAAGTTTGATAACAAAAATTACCGGCAATGCTTGCTCGAGTAGGCAAAGCATCGTGTCGCAGCCTTCCTGACGGCAGATACACAGATGGTTCGAAGTGCCTCGAGCAAATCCCGAGTTCTCGTAGCTGCGACGGCGCCTTCTTCTCCAGGCTGACATTGCGGCAGAACTGCGCCCACGCTCGGCACCTGGACGTGATGCAACATGCACGTTAGATACAACTGCGCCAAAAGGAATACGCATACTCGAAACGCCAATGCGTCATTATTCCTGTCACTGCTAACTGCAGTAAATTATACTTGCATTACATCTGAACTATGGTAGTAAATGCTCGCGCCAAGCTCTCTGCGCCCCAGAGTGCGGTAACGCTCATCCTCATGCCACGCGGCTAGCTGCTTTTCTAAGCTGAACGAGTGACGAGAGTGAAGTGCGTTTAAAATTACCCTGACAGTCATGTATATGTAGGACAGCAATACCAAGGCAGGCAATAACTCCTGCTGAGCGAATCCGGTTAAAGCCTCCTCAAAGCCGCGCACATACACGAGGCTGAGTTTCGATACTCCCAGCTGCGAGGGGATCCTCAAATTGGCTTCATGGTTTTGCAAAACTAAACAGTGTCGTACTCAGAGCTGTCAGGTAGCAAACTTTGTTCTAAATGGGCCTCCCGGTCAGTAGCGTGCACGTGGTTGCTCCTGAGAGCCCGGTGTGAAGTTCACGTTGGTGATAGTCAGCTGCATGAAACTCACTATAAATTATAAAAATGTGGGCCTCTTTCGCACACCTCAGCACTGAAAGTGTGTGCCCTGCAGTGTAGTACATAAATATCCCCGAAAACATGAAGCCAAGTACGCACGAACGGGTTACAGCTATGAAACACGAGCGAACAGCCCGGCGAAACCATATCGAAGCTATCGCGCATACCTAGAGCAGACGACACTGTCAAGAGCTCACCTGTGAAAGTCCAGCGGGAATCGGTGTAGCGTGACACCAATGGTACTATCCACGCTGTCGCAGTGTACCACGGAGCATCGTTTCTTCACATGCCGCAAGCTCATCTTGAAATGAAGCGCTAAGCGCTTCAAAAGAAGAGCGCGAAGCGTGCAAAGACGGAAAAAGACTTCGCACTGGCCGCACGCCGAAGGAAACGACAAAACCGAGAAAACTGCCGCAGCGGTGCAGCGGGGTGCAAATCTTACCGAACGGTGACAAAGAAGCGACGTGCAAGGACGACGAAAACTTCGCAAAAGGAGCATTTTGAGACCGGCGAGCTAAATTTATACGCTTTACCAGGCACGCCATCGCAGACAGCTGGCGATAAGAAATCGCCACTGTGGCCGGGTTAGCCGGGTATCGAAACAAGGCCTGCAAAGACGCGCTGTAATGCACCGCACACTCATGAATAGGGGGCAGGTCAAGAGTGTTGCAAAAATACAAAATTTGCCAGGTTTTAATAAAATGACTTACCTCTTTCATAAAACAAGGTGCTAATATATTTTTTCTTTTCTATTGGCAGATTACATTCCAATTTTGTAGCTTTATCATTTCTTTATATGAGTGTTTTGCCCCCCATCCTCTGGTTGTGCTGCAGTCGCGCTAAACCACTTTTCGGCCCAGCCTTCGCCACCACTTTAAATCCGCCTTGGAAGAAATCCAACAAAAACAAAAGGAGCGTAAGTTTTTATTGCACTGCAGAAGTCTTGATAATCACCGTTATTTCTATATTACGATTTTTTAACGGTATTAAGCAAAGTCATGTGCTCACACCGCCGTTCCGGAAGAGCCCCGCGGTGCAGCCGTGTTATAAGCTAAGCAGATAAAAAGATCCTGCCTACAGCAGCAGGCGACCATTTTGTTGTGTTGCATTTTATGCCGGTGCATATTCATAAACAATTAGAGCGTCTCGTTTGATCAAAACATCTGACTGTTTATTAGAGTAATTAAAGTTGCCCTAGGGCCTCTAGAGAACGGGTTGAAAGTCATGCATGGACTATGACATTTGACGATGGCACAGAACATGGCCGCATACAAAGTGAAAAACAAATGTTCTCTAAGGTCATGAGCTTTACAGCAGTAATCTCATTACGGTTGGCAACTGCCCCAAAGCGAAATCGGGGTAATAAGTGGTTGGTTCCGTACCACAGTGATGAGGCCGTGTCCTCGTCCCTTCAGGCAACGAATGTGCTGAAGGGCAATGCATGCCTCGTCTATCTACCTAACAACGAACGCATGCAAAAGGAATAAAGACGGGGAAACAGCCTTCGCGTCATCTCTTCTTAGTTGCATTCCACACCTTTTTTCTGCGGACTACCGCTTGAGCGAACGCTGCCGGGCGAAAATGTTGCCCAGCAGCCGCCTGAAAATGTGCGACACACTGTGCTTTGAAGACTGAGTATCCTCAAAGTACAGGATACACTCAACAGTTACTTTGGATAAGGATACTCCGACTCTCATTTTTGGCAAGCGATACATAAAGTACTGAACAAAACTAACCAAAATTTATTATCGAAGCTGCGGAAGGTTTGATACTGTCTATGCCCGGTTGTGTTTCTGTTCTGCTGCGTACTTAATATACCAAGCGGCAAAAATATGTGCGACGTTGTCTGTTTCTCGCTGCAACTTGGCCATGTTGCAGTTCCGCGGTAAAAGGTTTCCAGTTATCGCGACTCCGCTTAACGTTTCCAGCAACCTTTTTCTGGAAATTGTGTTTCGACTTGCAGTCTGATTTGCTGCTGTTGAACGCGTGAGAGCATTACCTCTGCATTACCTCTGTGGGCCTCTGCAATACCTTCGAATATTGGCGTATCCTGGTGATAAGGAAAAGAATCGATTCTAAATTGTTGTATCATCAGTTCGCGTTAAATGGGTTATGCTGTACTACGTTAGGACCAACAAACTGCTGGGGTGAATTTCTCGACAGGCCTATAGCGGCGAAACTGAAATATCTACTTAACCTAAACTCACCAGCGGGTGCTTAGACACGAACGGTTCGTCGCGTCGCTGGCGTTCTGCTTTCAGCTGAAATACTGTTGAATCATTTCCGGCAAGCTATTATTTCCAGTTCCATAAATCCATCAATAAGGCCTACACATTAGAGTAGGCAATTCAAATACCCCAAATACCTCTTTTTTAATTACACTCTTGCGTAGACAGTGAACATGTACACTTAAAATCAACAAACAAGAGCAGGAATAACAAATACAGAAGACGACTGTGTCAACGCAGAGAATAAATACACATCACTCTTTTATAATCATTTTGTGTGGTTCTTCGATTACGAACATGTTGAAAATTACTGGGAGTCCGCGACAGTTGAATAATACACCTTACCTTCCGGCTTAAATAGTATCTTGATGCAAATCATGAGGCACGTGCCATTCCTCAGCAGCAGAACCGTGATCGAATTCCAGATTCCATCAAAGATTCATAGAGGTTGCTAACATTTTCTTGGAATGAAAAATGGATATACAAATTGTTGAATTGTAAATGCGAAGCACTGCTGTAATTCCATGATCTCAGAAGAACCATCACAGAAAGGCCAACGGACAAGAATCAAGGAGGGCAACACGGACAGAAGCGATGAACTTTTAACTTTATTTCGCAAAAATTATTTCAACGTATTTATGCATGGTCCTGTCAGAGTCAAAGACGCAAGAGCAGAGCAAAACAATCTATTGATAGGACAATGACTCAGCATCTAAATGAAGTGGCAGTGGCAACAAGCAAGCAATAACCAAATCAGCTCCTTAGTATAAAATATGAAGGAAAGAAAAGAAATAAATGAATAAAAATGAATGTGATGATGAACTGCCAACAAAGAACGCCCCATAAACAAGCGGAGATAAAAACATCGTCTTGTAAGCCAAAACAGATAAAAAGAATAACAGGCATAAAAGTATAACGAGTTTAAAGGCTAAAAAATACAAGGCAAAAATAAAAACCAGCATATAGAAACAGGTCAGCTATAAGATGTGTTCAAAGGTGATGAAAGTTCTAAAAAACGGTACACATGGTGGGAGGGTTGCAAAGGTAATGCTTCGAATTTCGTGTCAGATGATAAATTGCCGTGTCGGCCACCTTGTTTCTTGTCCTTTATGCTTTTTGCGCTGGTTCTTCTGAGATCATGGCTTACCAGCTAGCCCAACAACAAGTTTTGCTGTAATTCCATGTAGCTCAGGTAGAAAATGTTGCGGCAGATTTAGTGCCACACGTAAAGAGGTAGCAACAGATTTGCCTTTTAGCTGCGGCTTTTAAAAGGTCGTCTGTACAAGAATGATTTGAGGCAACCCTGCCGGCGTTTTTGGCTGCGATGAACTTCGCGCTTTGTCAGAAGTTTCACTCTGAAGCAATGAAAGAGCTTACGCTAAACGACCGCGGTATTCAGAGTCTCCACTTTATTGGTACCAACTTTGTCCACAGTGCAAACCCTGGCTGTTGTGCAAAAAAAAA
Organism: Amblyomma americanum; assembly: GCA_030143305.2. Lineage (NCBI taxonomy): Eukaryota > Metazoa > Arthropoda > Arachnida > Ixodida > Ixodidae > Amblyomma > Amblyomma americanum. The sequence continues at coordinate 46,378 of JARKHS020029789.1, read as the reverse complement.
AAGAAACGAGGCACTTGATGCCCTGTGTCTGCTGCTAAAATAACATGCAGTATTCATACGACAATGGCTCGAACCTACAATGTTCTGGCGTCCAACATCTTGTGGTAAGGATTTTGTACAAAAATGCCGGGTGTAAAATGTACATATAACCTAATACGTCTCGCGTGTCCGCAAAGAATGGGCAACTATTTCTGTGGAGGTGTATATGCCACTGTTCAGCGTCATCATCACACGCACATATTTATGAGGAATTCAGTATGAGTGTCCGATTAAGTGCTGATTGAGGCTCTCAATGTTTGAACACACGAATGGACATAGAGTACAGTTAAAGCCCTAAGCTCTTGGATGCGTAAGCATGTGACGGTTTAAAATCCATTTCTGAGTCGCCGAATAAGAACACACTTCACATTTGTAGGGCTTTTCACCTGTGTGTGTACGCCTGTGCAGAACTAGGTTGCTACCTGTAGCCGCTGCAAACTGGCAATTGTAGCACTTGTAGGGTTTTTCACCTGTGTGCGTACGCTTGTGCACAACTATGCGGGTACTTGTAACCGCTGCAAACGGGCAGTTGTCGCGCTTGTAGGGTTTCTCGCCTCTGTGTGCACGCTTGTGCACAAGTAGTGTGCCGCGTGTAGCCACTGCAAACGGGCAGTTGTCGCACTTGTAGGGTTTCTCGCCTGTGTGTGTACGCTTATGGACAACTAGTGTGCCGCTTGTAGCCGCTGCAAACGGGCAGTTGTCGCACTTGTATGGTTTTTCGCCTGTGTGCGTACGCTTGTGCATAACTAGGTGGCTAGATGAAACAGTTGCATAACGGCACTGGTCGCACTTGTATGGGTTTTCTCCAGTGTGGGAGGACATATGCCGCTTAAAGTGGGAGGACGTAACAAATGACTTTGAGCACAAGAAGCATTTAAATTTCTCTCCTGGGGCGTGCGTTTTGATGTGCCTCATAACATCGGAATACTTCGTAGAAGTGTAGGGGCAGTGGGGGCACCATAACGGCTCTCGTGTTTTGTCAAGGATCTGATTCCGAACAGAAGTTCCTTCATTCGCAGCCGGCGAAGGCCCCTGGTTCACCCAGGTTCTATGGATGACACATCCGAGCATTGAGCTAGAGGTCAGTTGTTGAACAGAATTTTCTGGCAGGTACTCGGGACTGGATACAACCTCTGGAATCAAAGTTGATAACAAGAGTGCGTTAGTGAAAATCGGAAACTTTTGCCTAATTGCTCGGAAACGCTTTTCTTCTGCAATGAGTTAAGAATGCCATATCAATTATCTCATTCGCTAATTTGGCTCTGGGGCTGATTAACGTGCACGGACATTGCGCAGTCTAAGGGCCTCCAGCATTCCGCCTCCATTGAAATGCGACCTGCGCCTCCGTGATCGAAGCCACAGCTGAGAACCCCAGCTACCGAGCCGAACATCACAACTGTGGCGGCGCATTTATAAAGAGAGGCAATGGCTCCTGATTCTACGTAAACACCTCACAATTCATATTGCGACTTTCCAAGTCAGTATTTTCTATGAACAGGCGTCTAGGTACTTAGCATGAAACAAAGAGACGGCCGAAATTCGCATGAAATGTAACTTATAGTCGAGCACGTAAATGAAAAAATTTGATAGCCAAAACACCCAAAGCAGCAAATATGCACACTCTCAATTGTCAATATAAGTACAGGGCAGAAAGTACAGAGTAGGTGTAGATATAAATACTGCATATCATCACCATTAACGCGAGACAAAATAAAGACAGAACCGTACTAAAAGAACACACGTGATTTATTTCAGTTCCAAATATGCATCCACTTGATTTGCGTCAACCAGCGAACGGTACGCTGCAAACTGGGAAAGAGACCACCCCCCGAAGCTCCTCACCGTCTGTCACTTGGTAGTCGCAGTCCGGGCGAAAGTCCATGACGTTTCCTGTTGGGGATTGTGGGAATAGCTATTCTGGTGTATGGGCGCCTGGTCAGGAACAGAACCCGTAGGTATGCTGAAAATTCACGATAATCTCTTATGTTCAGGTTACCCACTGTGCACGCCTGCGAAGAATTAAAATAACAATTTTGGAAAAGCACACTTTTTGGGAGGCACACCTCACGTGAAAGGTTTACGCGGAACACAAGCTGAATATAATGTTCTCGTGTTCCCTCCGAGACTGCCTGAAAAGCAGCTGACCGTGTTCGCGTGTATATATATATATATATGTCTGAGCTAGCGGTTTCCATTCCCGCATAAATGGAATAGTTGAGGGAAAATAATCATTTTCGGGTCAGGTGTTTTGTGGCACCTTGGACCAATAAAACAGCGCTCTGTTTTCACGTGAATACCTTTCCCTGTTCTTAACGCACAATCATGATTCCAGCGAAAACGCAAGAGAAGCAGCTGCCATAGTACTTTTCTGTGGGGAGTCTTTAAAGAGAGCGCGCCCTTGTCTAAACGGAAAGCCCATCATTGTAAGAAACAAAGCAACGCTGCTTCATGAACTGGGAGTGGCGCCTTTCTGAAAGCATTCAAGGGGCACTCTTACCAAGAGAGTGCTAGTCCATTATTTTATCCAAATGATGTAAACACCTTCAGTCTCTCACATGTAGCATCTGCATTCTCTAATTCTACGCAGTTGCGCTGGTGGTGAATCGCATCAAAAACTATTTTCGGAGAACGGAAAAGAGCCTTATCACAGATATAGCAACAGTGGGAAGAAAGGAATATTTAAGCGCTAGCATAGTGAAGTACAACCTGCTCTGCTGGAACTGATTCTGGTCTTTCCGGGAGCACATGGCTGTGGAGAGGGCATGCGCTGGCTTGATGGCTTTTTAACCGAGTTTGCACTCTCAGAATTAGGATCGGCCCGCTAGAGAAATTATTTAAAGGTTATCGTACACTGACAATTACTGTAATGACGAGAAATGCCCACTCAAAACTGGAAGCAGGTTGTTCGACATAAGCTTCTAATTATATGAGCACCCCTCACCAGATTATCTGGTGGAAACGAAATTGAACGCTATCGGCGCAGCCTGTGTTCTGCTCAATAGACTATCTCGAACTGGAAGCATTGAACATATAAGAATAAAATTGCGCTGAAAGTAGTGCACCAAAAAAAGTACATTCATGTTACAGAAGCGCAGAAGGGAGTGTTGATGTGTGGCAAAATATCTGGTAACAGGAAGTAAGCTGTACTATACGAATTCCAGACTTCCATCTCGTCACGCCTAAGATAAGCTGGGCATCGCGCGTGACATGAGCGAAGGGTTCTGAAGAAGTCTTTGGACCTAGTTTTGCATTCGTAGAGGATTCTTTATTTTCTTGTAGATATTTGCTAGCTAAGCAAAACTATGCGCTCTTTGTTATTGATATTTGTGCAACGCGTGTTTAGTAAATGTCTAGCAAGGCACAGTCAGTATTTTTTATGCAATTAGCAGACACCTTATAAATATATTTCTAAACACGACACGACTATAGTTGTGTTCTGCACAGTTATAGCGCTGGCAACCTTATCTTGGAAGAAGCGTACGCGCGGACTGTATCTAAATGAGAAGCCGACACCAGAAGCATTGCCGACAAAGTGGTTAAGCACCTTCCTCAGGAACAATGACAACACGTGTCGGTGCAGCTGATAAATGATAAGTAGGCAACCTGCAAATTGTAATGGCGAGAAGCACACGATCACAGGAAATGCAAGGCGGAGAAAAAGAGGCGCGCTTTCATAGAGTGACCTGAGCAGCCCTACAATACGCTCTTGCGCAAGACAACGTAAAACTGCCTGAAATGTAGATTTTATTCGGTATTTGCATAAACACACAAAAGAAAGAAGACGGCAAATGGGTGAAGTAAAGATGTTCAAGCTTGCCGTATTATCTTTTGTCTATAGCACAGCGCAGGTCTTCAAAGGAGTGGCGGGCTCTCAAATCGCCGCGGTTAACACACCTGCTTCCTTCATTCAGAACTCAATTGCGCAGGCTACACTACTTTAGCGCAGAGTACGCGAGATTTACTACGTATTTTGCAAGCTTTTTAAATTGCTGTGGAAAATAGAGAGTACGTTGCCGCGAAAAGCTTAATCGGCTTGTCGGGAACCAGCTCCATATTATTGAAGTAAACGCGCATAAAGAAAATAGAGTTGAACATTGTTATGACGATGCTGTAGCTAACCGGTGATTCCGTCGTTATAGCCATAGCTTCGTTTTAGCCAGTGTTGGCTGTGTTTCTAATGAGAATAATTATTCCTTGGTTGTTTTCATAATTTAATTATGAACCGTTTCGTTATAATGAGGGTTGAATGTACTACCATTTTCGCATAGGTATTCTTGTCTGATGAGAGGACTAGGTGGGATAAAAAATTTTCTTGCATTGCGCATTGTGAAGGAAAACCATATCAGGATACGGCGTATCTCTTACTCTAGATTTGCTCCAAGTTACGTGCTGACACCGCGCATTCCAAAATGCGTTGCTGTAACTGCATTCATGCGGACCATTCTTGCGTAAGCTGGAAACGCTATTGTTGGACCATTTGTTTGGCATTAGCTTCCGTTATCACCTCATAGAGTGTTTTTGTGCCCTTTAACGAAACCGCAAGGCTCCTCTTGTCTTTGTTTGATACAGTGCAATGCAGATAAATGAAAGGCCTGTTTAGCATTACGCTTGCTTCTGTCCATCCGAATCCAGAAGAAATGTCAATGTGCGGTTTTAACAAAATTAAAAAAACCGATATTTGTTGCGACACGCTGAAAACAGGGTTTAGTTATTGTAACACAACATAAATGCTTTTGTGCCTTTGTGCTTTTCGGAAAACCAAGTTTTAAGTACTCCTTTGTTCAATTATATCGATGCAATTGGGATGCACTCAACCATGAGCTGGAAGATTTTCTGCCCTAGTTTCGCTCTGGACTGCACAGTCGTTCTGTAAATAACAGGTTGATTTTTAGCAACAGGCTCACCGAGCTAACAATTATAGACTTCTGATGACCATCCGTGCCAGTCACCAGCAGACGTGGTTCACATACGGATAGAAACGGTTGGAATGAAAGAAAAAGCGCCTTTTTCGACCGGCAAAATAACCAAAGCACCTGCGCTTGGGACAGATATGTAGCCGAGGACGCCTACTATATTGCTATTTGAGTCGCTAAACAATCATTCTTTAATCTTGAAGAGCCCCAAATCCTTAACAATGACCCCAAAAAATTCTGGAAAATTATAAACCCGTCGCACATCCATGCTGTTACCCTTATCGACAAAGTGGGAGTGGAGGACAGTGTCGCTTTATGTGCTGAAATTTTTAATCTTGCCTTTTCCTCTGTTTTCATTGATGAAGCTGGCACCTTACCACCTCCACTGAGTTATACCGTAGGTCCCCCTTTACTCTGTGTATCCTTCTCCTATGATTGTGTTTTGTCTATAACAGAGAATATGAAGCTGTCGTCATAAGCTGATATTGAAGAAAAATTCGAAACTGTTAAAAGCCCTAATTGCATCACTGTTGAATACCCGTCATTGTGGTTCACACAATCCTTGGTACGGGAACACTACCGGATGACTGGAAAGTGGAGAAGGTCGTTCCAGTGCAGAAATCAGGTGACAAACAATTTATGTTATAAATGAGTTGGCGTAATCTTAAGTTGTGATCTTTCCTGGCGCACTGATATCTTTAACGTCATGTCATCAGCAAACCGATCTCTTGGATTTGTGAAAAGTCAGCTACGTCATGCTCCACCGCACGTGAAACTTCTGGCCTATAAGTTGCTCGTCCGGTCTAGGCTAGAAAATGCATCTCCTTTCTGGCATCCCCATCAAACTTATCTAGACAACGCCCTTGAAGTTTGAAAAGTCGCGCTGCAAGATTCATTAACTGCGACTCCGCTTTCAATACCAGAGTAACAGCATTAAAACTTCTGTCCGAAGTTTCGAAACTTAGCACTCGTCGTCATATAGCTAGCCTTTGCCTTTTCCGTAAGATATTTTACAATTTGCTTAATCATCCGCCATACCTATAGCACCACCTTCACACATACCCCACCGCAACATGCATCCATTTTATGTTGCTCGACCGGTCACTAGAACCGCTACTTTTGCTGGCTAATTTTTTTCCCGAACCGCTGCCATCTGGAACGGCCTTCCCCACATCATTCCTGCCATCACCTGCCCATCGACGTTTGCGACGAGTGTTCCTCCTCCCATTCAATAACTGTAATCTCACCCATGATATGTAACCCACCGAATATTTATTACCCAGAAAGGGGTCTTTAAGGTGAGAAAACGAAACGAAATCTCCGAGTCACTGATACGCTACTAATCTGTAATTGTTCCTCTCAGTCTTGTGTTGCGCGAAGTTTGATAATTGCCAGCTTTTAATTTCAGTCGAACACCATTTCCGAAAATGGAACTTATGGAGATAGTAAAGTGGTAATGTGTGTCCTGCTCGCTAATAACGCGTTTCACAACTTTACGCAGGGTAATTTTATGCTGTACTGGACGTTGGTAGACTGCGGCTTTGTACTTTCTAAATATAGTGTGTGTACTCGCAAAAAATTTTCGCGGCAAGTTTAGAGCGAGTGCACCTAAGACTATGCTTTATGGATTGGGTAGGCGTTAGAGTCCTTGGAACACGAGCCATGATATCAAAACGGCTGCATGTTCCAGGACGGTTAAAATGTTTTGAGCAGCCTCAAGAAGCAGGAGCAGTTGCAAGAAAATTGCAACTGCGGACGAAATATCTTCGTACAACAGTACGGAGCAACGCGACGGTGCCCGTCCGCAAGTGGAAAGCAAACGACTCGAGGAAAGTAGCGGTGAATAGCCGCGATACTCACAGGTGGTCTCCTTGGAATTTCGTCCTTCGGGTCCGAGTCTCTCTTGGTCGTTCAACATGATATGAGGGCTTCACGAAGTGTAAAAGGTAAGCGGGTGCATAACATTTATGCACGGCTGGGCACTCGGGCAAAAGCGAACCGTTCGAATAGGCCACCGTCGTGGCATTTCAGATGGGCACGCCCACGCTTCTTTGCATTTCGTGTGTCGCCGCCTATTGGGATCTACATGAACCAAACGGTTGGCTGCATTTGTGCGAACCTTAATCACACTATTTCCGAAATTAACCATAGGGCCCTCATCTCAAAATCCAGAAACCCGATTTGTTCAGAGTTCCTATGTTAGTTGTGTTCATATGGTTACCAAAGTTAGTCTCAGTGCTGCACATGAGACGCCAATTTCATCGGCAACTACATGCCAACAACATTAGCCTTGAAAGTGCTGTGATGCGCTACCAGAACACACTTCGCTAATGGGTCATTCTTTACATTCGTTGCAAGAAAAGCCTGTTGCCTTGCACCTGCCACAGAAAAAAAGGAAACTTTAAAGTGAACTGCTTTTATACGCAGAAGTTACGTGGTTTTTTGAAAACTATATTTTGATTTCTTCAATATTAATTAAAAAGCGATCTTCGGGCCACTGTTAAACAACTAGCCGCACATTGCTGGCGTGAGTTTCTTGGTCTTCTTTTTATAGCTGCAGTATTCCCGCGCTGCTTTATATACATGACTGGGGACAAGTGCACATTTAGTTCATTCATAAAATGCGCTGCTTGCGATGCTTTCATCTGACACACGCATTTCTTAAGCACATTTCTGGGCACGATACGTAAAAAAAACTTCTTTCAATACCGTTAGCCGATTACATTAAGAATTATATTCCTGAGAAAAATACAAGTTACGAACCCCATTTACTCGATACTAAATCATGGATTCTATTCATGGATCATGAATAATTGCCGAGCTGAGAAACCCGAGATAGAACTTGACTAGATAACATTAAACACAAAGCTGTTCTTGTTCGTTGCTGGAGAATTCAGTCGGCTGCCTCTGCCTTTGTCCTGCACGAAATAGTACAAGCTCCATGCGCTTTGGAAAACCAGTTATTTCCCAAGCACAGTGATTAACAGAGGTTTGAAGCTGAACTTACGGCGTTAAATTCTTGAAATAAAGCAAGAAAGAGAAAAGGGTTGTTTGTTTTATTGCACTGAAGAAGCCTTGATAATCCTTATTCCCATGTTTCCTTTTCTTGATTATATTCGGTAACAGGTCGTGTTGGAACCGCTTGTTCGGAAGAGCCACGCGGTAAGGCTGTGTATCAGCGAAGCTGATAAAAGAAGCCCGCCAAAAGGAACCTGAGCACGTTGATGTGTTGCGTTCAATGGCGGTGCATTTTTAAAGATGTAGAGTGAAGCATTGCTGTGTCAGATCGAGGATCTTGCGAAGCAAATTTGCACTAGCGCCTCTTGAGAATGGCTTGTTCTTCTGCAATATCGCAGTGGCTACTCCGCTTTGACATGTGGTTCAACGCAAAAGCGCCGCTATGCACTGGGCGCATTTGAACAGTCTTTCTCCAGGGCGAGTTGGCCCAGTCTTCGTAAAGTCTGAAGAGGTGGCTGACGAGCGGAGTTGTCGGGCTTACAGCAGCAGCTCCCGCGGTTTTTCTGCTGGCGACGGCCAGTCTGATGCTCTTCACACGATAAGTGTGGCATTTGCTAGTTGTATTAACTCATCTGCCATGACCATTCCCTTCCGCCTGCTCCATTAAATGCAATGCTTCATGCATTCCAAATAACAAGCGTTCGAGAAGGTGCCTGTCCAAGCATCGTCGAGACTGCTCCCTTCTTCCGATAGCTCAACGCATCCATTACCAGACAGAAGCTCTGCACAGACCGCTCATGAATATGTTCGATGAACTGAGTTTGAAAACTAAATTTAGGTAAATGGTGAGACGAAGCTGCTAAGATATTTTTGAGACCGAGAGTTAGTCGACATGTCTTCATCCTGGTCGAATGCCGGACTGTAAATGAGGAGCGTAGTTGTAGTACAAGGTGACGAATTTCGATGACAAAGCACATGCATCGTAGGCAAACATTTTCAGCTTGCTTGCGACAAGTATACAGGATGCAGGAAAGTTGCTAAATACCGTCAACTTATATTAGACAGTTTATGATGATACGTCGTGGAGAAAAAATTCCGGTCTTCACGGGTGCCATGGTATTGTTTGATTTGCTACACGTGGCACTCTGAGGCCAACAGGAACGCAAGTTGAACAACCATGACACTCGCAGTATCCCAATTATAGGTGTAGACGTCATTAGCCATGCAAACGAGGCCCTTTGAAGAAAACTGAAGCAATTGATGCAGATTGTAGGCCTAATATAACGGGTATAAATAAATTATGAGTTGGTAGCGATTGGCTTTATTGATGGAAAGCTGCAAATGTCTTCCACTGAGCATTAGGCAGCAAGAAGTTAGTTCTAAAAGACAGATGTTGACTTAATTAGACATAAAACTACTGCATGTTGACTAAGAGAGGATGGTTATTCGTGGAGAGTCTCAACCCTCTTGTCAGTATCATCACCCTCATCACATATTTTTAACCTATGAGAAATTCAGTGCCAGTGTACGCAGATGTGCTGTTAGAGGCCTTTGAGAACCTGAACCTACGAATGCTCGTGCAAGGTACAGAAGGGGCCCTCTGCACTTGCAAGTATCCTCAACATTGGCTTTTGCAGACGCCTTCCGACCAGTCACAAGTGGACACATGTTACACATAAGGGGCCTTTAATCACTATGAGCCACCTTTTGACGAGTTTGTTCCTCGGCTTAAGCGGTGCATACGGGATCATGTCGGACCTATAAGGTCTCTTTCGACTGTGGCGGCGCAAATGTATCTTAATCACTTTTCGCCTCAAATTTGAATGTGCAGTCGAGGAAATTCAATGGTTCTTCTGGTGTATGAAATAAATGCGTCTTGTAACATCGGCACGATTCGGAGATAGCAGTGGCAAAGAAAGCCGACAAAATGAAGACCGTGTCCTTATTGACGCGATAAGGCTCCTGGATCTGTAGAGCATCTAGGGCGCTTTTGCTTGGCGATGGGTGCCGCTGAATTTAATGTTCGGACTTCCCTGTAATATTTGCGGAAGCCGGCGCGTCGAGTCGAGTTGGTGAGTCGGGTCAATATTGTCCCATATCACAGTGGCTAGATCGCTGACGACTCTCACATTTAAGGGATCTTGACCTCCCGCGTGGTAAATGAACTTAGGGCCTTTTATATTGTGTTAAATGTTTTGGTTTTCGTATTGGTTTCTGTACCTTCTATTTGTAACGTATAAACCAGGTATTAAAAAAATGAGGCCACCTCTACCACGAATTCATCCTTCATAAAATGTGGATCATATATCTAGAGCATGGAATATGAAGAGGTAGCAATCACCTGAATAATTCAGGTATCTTTATAGCATGTGCATTATACAGATTTATTTTTTTATGCTTCTGCAGCCGTATTTCACAATATTTAAAATCCTTGACGACGCGTGTATGCCAGATATCGCCCAACGTATGTGACTGAGCTTTATGTTTATTGACGCACTGTGGTTATCAGCGGACGCTGCCAAATCGATCCAACATTCTGAAGCTCAATCGCTCCCATCACCATGTCGGCAGTGTTTTTTTTCTTCGCCATCATCACTTGAGTATGCTTTCTTTTTTCCGGCGTGCATCCAGGTAGAATTAATCACTGACCCGGGAGCTGTCGATTGCTGGATGTCCTGACGGTGATCGGTCGTCTTAGCATGAGAGCGTTGCTTCGGTGGCAGACAGTGTGAAAAATTATACATGCAACAAAAAAAAAACGAAGCTGCATTTATTCATTGCCCGCTGCATTCGTCTTGCCATCATACAGGTTTCGAAAAAAACGTCCAATGCAGATCGCCGCCTGCTCTCACTACTGAGCAACCCGATTCTATTAAGCCTTTCTGATTAGAGCACCCTTGGCCTCCTCTGATAAAAAGCTCCTCTGTAGGGAGTCAGCTTTTAATATAAATTAGAAGAAAACGGCGTCCTTTCAGGATAATTTTTTAATTCAAGTTTACGGTACGAAAGCACTTATTACCCTTCTCCCGACGCTACAGCACCAGAGAGCAGGATGAACAAATAAAACTAAATAAAGAAAACACCGAGGCTGTAGAACAATGCGGAGTGCTAGGTGAAGCCGTTTAAGCTCAGGTGTTTGGGGGAGGGGGTATAAAAGCGGACGCTGGAGCGTTTTTGACTGCTTGCCCACTCCAACTGCTTTCGTTCGGATCGAGCAGATGGACGGGTGTGGGGAGGGGACGAAAAGATATAGGCTTCTACTTGGCCGCCTTTCTGCTGTCCTGCAAATTGGTTGCAAGCGCCCGCTTCTTTTTTGTTTATATTTTTACATGTTACAAGCTTTATATGTTACAAGCTATATGTTATATGTTACTGCTACTGTGCTTATATATGTTACAAGCTACTGTGCTTTTATATCGATCGGCCTGTTCGTGATTTATGTGTGTGAAAGTTTTTCCCTTAGTATTCTTATAAAACAAATGACCGGGCGCATATGCGCCACGCACCAGATTCCTCGATAGGCTGAGCTGCTGCTCTGCCCAGACCATGATTCGTTTTATTTCAATTGTCCAAGCGGCCAGGTCCAATGTCATGCGCTTATAAGTTACGTTCCAAATAAATGAACTCTCTGCGAAGAAGTTGAACGCTCTGCGAAGAAGAAGTTGCTAACATTTTCTGGGAATGGGAAAGGAATATACAAAATGTTGAATTGTAAATGCGAAGCACAGATGCAAATCCAAGTAGCTCAGGTCTAAAATGTTGTGGCATCTTTAGTGCGACACGTAAAGAGGGCGCAGCGGATTTGCCTTTCACCTGCGGTTTATGTCTTCTTTGAAGATACGGTTTGATACATTGCTGGGGTAATTGGCTGGGATAAAATTTCATATTTTGGGACAAGTACCACTCTTAAGCAATGAAAGAGCTTACGCTGAACGCCCATAGTATTCGCAGTCTTCATTTTATTGGTCTCGAGTTTTGCCACAATGCACGCCACGTGGCTGTTCGGCAAAAAAATCGTAGCACTTGATGCGCTGTGTCTGCTGCTAAAATAAACCGCATTGCTAAGACTTTAGCGACTTGAACCTACATAGCTCAAGCGTCCGCCGCCTCATGGTAAGAAATTTGCTCAAAAATGGCGATATAAACTGTACTTAGGATGTATTACATGTCGCCTCTGTATGTAACCTAATGTCTCGTGTGTCTGCTAACAATAGATAATTATTTCTGTGGAGGGTCTATGCCACAGTTCAGCGTCATTATCGCACGCGCGTATTTATGAAGAATTCAATCCCCGTGTCCGCTGATGTGGTGTTTGAGGCTCTCAGCGCTTGAACACACGAATGAACATACAGTACAGTGAAAGCCCTCAGCTCTTCGATGCTTACGCATGTGACGGTCAAAATGACCTTTCTGTATCGCCCAAAAGGAACACAGTTCACATTTGAAGCGTTTTTCACCTGTGTGAGTACGCTTGTGTTGAGCTAGTTTGTCACTTCTAGCCGCTGCATAAACGCACTTGTCACACTTGTAGGGTTTTTCACCTGTGTGCGTACGCTTGTGCTTTTCTAGGTCGCTACGTGAAACAGTTGCATAGGGGCACCGGTCACACTTGTTTCTTTTCTCCCGAGCGTGACGTGACATATGCATTTCAAGGTCGTGGGACGTCTGAAACGCCGTTGTGCACAGGCGGCATTCAAATTTCGCTATTGCGTCATGCCATTCGATGTGTCTCACAAATTCGTCATAATTCGTAGAAGTGTAGGGACAGAGGACGCATCTGAACGCCTTTTCTGCCAAGTCAGGGCTCATATACCCGACAGAAGTTTCGTCATTGGTAGCCAGGAAAGGTCCCAGGTGCTCCCAATTTGTGCGACCTACATTTCCGAGTTCAGTGGTCGACGGCGGTGGTAGAACAGAATGAACGGGAATGTCCTCGGGACTGGATACAGCCTCTGGAATGAAAGTTGATAGGAAGAGCACATTAGGGAAAATCAGATATTCTCGTTCCTCCGCGTTCGACAACATTTTCGTGCAACGGTTGACAAATGCCATACCATTCAGTACATTTCACTAAAGCAAACTGATGCTAAATAACAAAGAGCACATGGACAATGAGAAAATGAGCACATGGACAATGAGAAAATGCACCACATCGACAACCACTCAAACTAACAGAACACTTTTTAATCGAGGACACTGAACCTTATGATGTAGTGTGCGCAAGGTCAATGCTGCAATTTGTGCTGCCTGTTTAGAAAATGAAGCCTTGTTAGCAGTCTCAAGTGGCCAGCTGTTTTCGCCTCCATGTGCAAAAAGAAAACACTTTGTCTGCGGCGGTGTCCGATGTTTGTGTCCTGTTTGAAGCTCTGCGCAGGACATATGCCATCACAATAATAATAATAATAATAATAATAATAATAATAATAATAATAATAATAATAATAATAATAATTGGTTTTGGGGGAAAGGAAATGGCGCAGTATCTGTCTCATATATCGTTGGACACCTGAACCGCGCCGTAAGGGAAGGGATAAGGGAGGGCGTGAAAGAAGAAAGGAAGGAGGTGCCGTAGTGGAGGGCTCCGGAATAATTTCGACCACCAGGGGATCTTTAACGTGCACAGACATCGCACAGCACACGGGCGCCTTAGCGTTTTTCCTCCATAAAAACGCAGCCGCCGCGGTCGGGTTCGAACCCGGGAACTCCGGATCAGTAGTCGAGCGCCCTAACCACTGAGCCACCGCGGCGGGCCATCACAACGCTAATCCTATTTTTCGGCCACCCTTAGCTTTTTAGGCCGCACACTTGTTATATTGCTTCGAAGCATACAAGTTTTGTTTTGTTTATGGGGCTTAAGTTCGGAAGCAACTAGCGTAATGAGGAACGCCGTAGTGGAGGGCTCCGGATATTGCGATCGCATGGGCTCCTTTAACGTACACTGACATCGCGCAATCCAAGGGCCTCCATTATTTTTGACTCGTCAAAATGAGACCACCGCCGCCGAGATGGAAGCCACAGCCGATGACCGTAATTACGCTGAAACCGCGGCGGCGTACATATGAGAAAGGCACTCGCAATTCGTTCTACAAAAACGCTTCGTATTTCAGATCACCAGTTCATATTTAAATTTTTAAATCAGTATTCTATATCAGTAGAATTATATGCATAAGTACATCATAAAAACTAATGGACGTCCGGAATTTGTATGAAATGCGACGAATATACAAAGGGACGAAATGGTTTTAAGCGGGGCATGTAATGCGAAGGAAAGATAACCGCTGCTCCTTAAGGGCAACAGAATATTATAACAGGAGGCAAGGGCCACAGGGGGCGGCAGTAATTTAGGTGAAGGGATCAGATTAAAAATCTTGCAGGCATAGGGTGGCCGCAGTTATCCATAGGGTTAATTTGGCAAGCACGGGAGAGGCTTTTTCCTGCAGTTGGCGTAGTCGGGATAATTATGCTGATAACCATGCAAGCACAAAAAAAAACATTGGCAGTCAAGGCCCATATAAAAGCAAACGTGCACACCTTCACTATGAGTGATATCCAGAAAAATACAACGTATGAGTAGATTTAAAAACTATGCAAATCATCACCAATCATACAAGGAAAATTAAAGACAAAAGATTTAAGGTTTTATGGTTTATGGGGATTTAATGTCCCAAAGCGACTCAGGCTATGAGGGACGCCGTAGTGAATGGCTCCAGAAATTTCGACCACCTGGTGTTCTTTTACGTGCACTGACATCGCACAGCACACGGGTCTCTAGAATTTCGCCTCCATCGAAATTCGACCACCGCGGCCGGGATCGAACCCGCGTCTTTCGGGCTAAAGACAAAAGCGTACCAGAGAATACAGCTGATTTATCCGAGTTCGAAATAAACATCCGCCTCATTTAAGTGCCAACTAACAGTGGGTGTGCAAGCTAAAGGGCAAACGTAAGTTTTCTGCGTAAACAGGACAATTAAATTTAATGTATTCTGACAACGTAATTTGAAGGGACAACTTTTCATAATTTTGCATTTTGTCGGCAAATTCAGGCCTCTATCGTGAACATAAGTGAGAATGGTGTGGCTGATTCAACTTAACTGGATGAACGTACATGTCTAAACTGTAATTTTCGAAAAAATGGGATATGACCACAGAAGATATTTTATGACTGGCCGTGATTTCGGATCAGTGAAACTTTCTATAAAAAATGGTTTTGAAGAAAAATGGAGGAATAATTGTCTCACACAACTTGGTGGATACCCGAACCACGCCGTTAAGAAAGGCGATAAATGAGGCAGTGAAAGAGCGAAAGAAGGATGATGTGCCATAGTGGAGGCCTCTGGAATATATGCCACCACCTGGGGATCTTTAACTTGCACTGACATCGGCTCCAAGTTGAGTACAACCGATTCTTTAGGTTCATAACGGCAATAGATCTGCCTCTTCCCCTCCAACTTCACCTTACCGTTTGTCACTTGGAGGTCGCAGTCCGGCTGATAGTGCATGGCGTTTCTCTTATCACACGTGAGGGTCACTATTCCGGTGAAGGGCGGTTGGTTACGTACGCCACAAGTGCGTATGATGGAATTCGGCGATGATCCGTTGTATCCAGGTTATGCCTAGTGGACACCTGCAAACAACCGAAATCACACCAGCAAGAAACACCATCAGGCTCTCACATGTAGCCTCCACACTCTCCAGTTTTTCACAGTAGTGCTGGTGATGAATCCCACCAAACAAGTTTTTCAGAAAGCGAACACAGCCGTTTGACGGATATACGAACAAAGATTAAAAAATAATTAGCACCTGCATAGGTAATTACAACCTGTTCTGCTAATCTGAATTTGTCTTTAGATACCATTACTTCCGTTCTCTCCCTGAAAGCTCGTAAGTTTTATTATTAGTTTAGAGGCAAATTTTTTTCCCCTCGGATTTATTACAGAGGCCTTTTTCCAACTCAGGTCTGCGCTGCGCAGCTAAGGAACGGCCCACTCTAATGCAGCGCCGGAACGCACTTCTGTTCCAGAGCCTTCCTACACAAAAATGCAATCAAAATGTACATAGTTAGCACGAACGCTAATCTCGCGACAGGAGTACTTCCGTAGAGACGTTGGGAATGAGACAACGGCGGATAAGAATTAGAACGAGGAGCTTATAAAAGCCGGCTCTTCTGCGAGTAGTCTTCACAAGACTGCTACCATCGTTTGGGTGTGTGTTCCAACCAATTCAATTGCTGCTTCTTGGTTTCAAAACAAATGCAATATTTTGCTTCCATTTCGCAAACAGCCGCTGTTATTTTCTGTATATTAATATATACGATCTCTCTGTGTTGAACGGCGCACAAAATTTTCAATAAAATTGAAGATTTACGAAATTAAACGAAATATATTCTCTTTTGTTCGAAATTCAAGTAGCCGATATTAGATCAGGTAGGATATTTTGCAAAAGGATCAGGAGGAAGAAATGAATTTGCTCCGAAGCGCTGCCCCACATAAAATTCCCTACAATGCGTTCAGCTATGATTTGAGCGGGTAAACATTTTGTTTGCCAGTTAACTACATGGCTGAAAGCAATTTTGAAAAGATCAATCATCATTTCTTACTGCACCAACCGGAAATAAATGATAAAGTGCTCTCATGCCTTTGCGAAATAGGGCAAACGAATGAGAGGTCAAGTCCTGTTGTTACGCTCTTTCTACAGAGTAAACACCCTGGGAAAAAAATGCCGGCGCTTGAAGAAACACTTAAAGGTTATGCTGATGGCGAATTTTTTGTGGCGTAAGGTCTTTGTGGCCAATGATCGCCATGGCACTCAGTTTTTTTCTTCGTACTCAATGTGGGGTCAAAGGACTATTTCTCAAGCATTTCAAGCTAAAGGACCCGGGCATCAGGAAGGCGAAAGCTTGTACCCGTTCTATCACCAAAAGGTACCCTGCGGCATTGGGTACCCATTAGGGATCTCCGGTGTGTGCAAATGTATTGGTATTTGCCATTTTCATGCGTGCTGTTCATCGCCAGTTATAAATTCTTTCTGATAACAAGTACCTCACATCTGATGTACGTCACTGCTCATATCACCGACTTTCGCTGCCGATTGAATGGGAAAATGTTTCTAAATTTCGGCGAACTATTTATTAAATAACAGTAATTATATGAATATTTAGTATAATTTATATATGCGCCACGCCGGTTTACTGAAGGTCAATTGGGGCCGACTTAGATATTTTTTTTTGCAGCAGTTGGAAGAAGACGAAATAAAAAAAAAGGACGTGACTGTACTCTTGTGATGCCCCGCTATAGCATCGCACCCGTGTCTTGGAATAAGTGTACGCGCTGACTGTGTCGAAATGAGCAGCCGATACCATAAGCACCGGCATCAAAGTGTTTCCGCACCTTCGCCATGAACAGTGAGAACGCGTGAAATCGTCTCTGATAAGTGATAAACAGGCAACCGAAAAATTTGAACGCAGTGAGTTCAAGGTGGGCAAAAAGAGGCGCTCTTTCTGTCGTTATTCTATTTCCTGCGATCGGGATTTCCGCTGTTGAAATTTATAGCTTGAAGAATCGACCTCTGCAGCAAGAATTATTTGAAGGCAACCTAAACCCAGTTGAAACGTAGATTTTGTTCTGACTTCCAAAATACAAAAAAAAACGAAATGCCAAGATGAATTAGTGATGTGAAATTAATCAAGGCTGCGGTAGTAATTTTCAGTTGTGTGTAGCACCGCGTACATCTTCAAAGTCGGTGGCGCCCGCTGACATCGACGCGTTCAGCACAGATGATTACTTCATTGAAATATCAGCTGGGAATGTTACAATACTGTAGAGCAGAGTGCACGAGATTCATTTTGTATTTTGAAAGCTTTCTGAAATTTCGATCGGTCGGAAAACTATTCTCGAATTTCAATAAACCACTTGGGCGTAAAGAAAATCCGGTTGGTCTTTGTTATAACAACGTTAAAGGGAACCAGAAGTTCCGTCGTTGTAGCCAGTGTTTGCAAACCTTCCAAGGACAATCGTCTTTGTTATATAATTTCGTGGTAAGCGGTTACATTACATGAGGATCGACTGTAGTACTATCCTCGCGCAGGTATTCTAAGGTAAAGATACGACCAGGTGGTATTTAAAATTATCTTGGATTGCGTAAGTATAAGGAAAAGCATAACCAGAGACAGCGTATCTCATTTTGTAACACCAGTTCAAGTTACCTGTTAACACGGCACATTTTGTACTGGGGTCCTATCTGTCTAAACATTTATTCGTACACTGCTAAGCTGTCACGCTTTTGCTGAATCACATGCCTATGGATCTGCGAATGCTTGCAGCCCACCGGGTGTTTACGTACCCTTCAACACAAGGCTCCTCTAATCGTGGTTTGTTTCAGTGCAATTAAGCAAAAGACATGTCTGCATAACATGAAATTCGCACCGGTCCATCCGCAGCCAGAAGAAAAGAGCATGCGCGTTTATCAAAGGGGAAAAAAATTCCTCGCTGATGCAGATTACTGAACACCAGCGTCAGGAAATGTAATACAAACAAACGCTTTTTTTTTTCTTTCACACTTTGAAACATTGCTGTTGTCAGGTCCACATTGATCACTTATGTTCGAGTGACTGGTGCACTACAAAAATGTAGGCGTTCTTCTCAATCCGTTTTTTTGTATAAGACTTAAATTTGTCAGCTTTTAAATCTGGTCACACACTATTCCCGAAAGATGAAATGATTAAGACAGGAAGCTGCTTACGTATCCCACTTGCGAATTAAGCGCTTCACAGTAGTGGGCGAGCTTTTACTAGTTTGGGCGTTGGGAGAGGGCAATTTGAACTTTATAATAATAGCGTGTACACGCGAAAAAGCGTCAAGACTTTTTTCTTTCACTTTCCACTGCAGGTTCAAAGTATGCATGCCCAAGAATCTGCTTGCATGCATAGGTCTGGCGGCAGAATACCTCGAACACGAATCAGAATATCAAACGGGCCGCATATTTCAGGAGGCTTCCACCGTTTTGTGCAGTCTTTGTCAGAAGCCGTTGCACAGAAATCGTAACTGCGGATGAAATTTCTTGGCACACCAGTGCGGAGCAAAAAGAATGTAGTCGGCCGCAAGTGGAAAACATATGACGCGAAAGATGTGAGCTGTGAATAGCTGCGGTACTCACACGTGGGTTCCTCAAAATTTCTTCCTTGGTGTCCTGATGCCGCCTGGTCCTTGAACGACAAATGAGCGCTGCACGACAAGTAAAAGCTGCGCGAGTACGTAATGGCTATCGAGCCGCTGGACACTGCTGCAAAAGCGAACGGTTCGAATGTGCCACCCTCCTGACATGGCAAGGTCACGCCCATGCGGCGTTGCATTTCATGTGTCGCCACCTAGCGGGGTCTATGTAAACCGAAAGGCGGCGCTGCATGTATGCCAATTGTGGTTTTTCGACGCTGTGGGAAAAGTAGATTTAAGCGGGTAGAAGTATTCAAGCGAAGGTTATCCTATTGGTTGCTGAAATCAAGACAAGAGTAAAATTTCACAAGTCGTGGCTAGGTGGCTTGAACCACCGCCCGATTGGAAGTGTTCAGCCTTATCCATCCATGCATTCATCCGTCTGAATCACACTATTTCCGAAATTCAACAAATGGCCCATCTCTGAAAATCCAGCGCCTCAGTGTGTTCAAAAGAAATACATTAGCGGCGTCCGTATTGTTAGCAAAGTTATTTTACATGGTGAGACGTGAATTCTGCCGAGAAATAGTTGACAACAACATTAGCCTTGAAATTCACAGTTGATTGCCGATTGGGCTGTGCTCTAAATTTGTTTGAACGAAAAACCTTGTGGCGTTGCATCTTCCACAGAAAAAAAACTACGTAAATCGCTTTTATAAGCTAGAGTAATGTGGTGTATTCAAACGATTATATTGATTTCTTCAACAATAATAGAAACCAATTTCCGGGCAACTCTTACACAACTAGCTTCATATTCCTAGTGTGAGTTTGATTTCTTTTCATATACCTGCGGTATTCTCGCGATGTATCTTCTAAATGCCTCGGGTCAAGTGCAAATTAATCTCGTTCTTGATAAAATACGCGGCTTGCGATGATTTTATGTAGCACACGTATACCTTGAGTGCAATGCTTAGCACTATACATACGAAAAACTGCTTTCAATACCATCACGCGATCCCATGAAGAATTGCATTCCTAATAAAGACTTAAGCGGCTAACGAAAAGATACTCGAGACTGTAGCGTGCATGTATTTATACCTACTTGAAGTCATCGATATTAATATCACTGGTGACATCGTTATCTAAGTGCAAACCCTGAGAGAGATCCTGACTTCATAATATTAAACCCAAAGCTGTTCATAAATGTTTTCGTTTCTTGCTGCAGAATTTAGTCGGCTGCTTCTGCATTTGTCCTCTACTAAATCGTAGAAGCTAATGCGGTTTGGAGAGCCAGTTATTTTCCAAGCACAGAGATTAACAGGACGTTTCAAACTGAACTTGCTGTGTTCAAAGCGGGAAGATATCCAACTAAACAGGAGGATTTTGTTTTCATTAAACTGAAATAACCTTGATGATGTCTGTTATTTTAATCTGACCTTTTCAAGACTATATCAAGTAACAGCACGTATTGAAACCACTGGTCCAGAAGAGGCACGCGATACGGCCGCGTATCAGCGAAGCTGATAACAAGAGCCCGACAACGCGAGCTGTCGAGCAGGTGGACCTGTTGCCTTTCTTGACGGTGCATTTTCGGAAAGAATTAGAATGATGCATTGCTGAGACGGATCGAGGATCTTGAGAAGTGGATTTGCTCTAGTGCCTCATGAGAATAGCTTGTACTTCAGCAGTATCACAGTGCTTTTTCCGCTTTAACATGTGGTTCAACGCAAGAAGAGGCCGCTATGTACTGGGCGCATTTTTACAGCTTTTCTCGCGCGTGAGTGTGGCCATTTTTCGTAACGTCTGAAAAAGAGGCTGACGAGTTGAGTTTCCAGGCGAATGGCTGTAGGTTCCTTGGGTGGTCTGCTGGCGACGGCCAGTCTGTTACTCTCCAGATGATAAGGATGGCATTTGGTAGTTCAATTATCTTCTGTGCTATGCCCGTCTTCTTCCGTCTGCTTCATGAAATGCAATGGCATAGTGTTGGCCTCCGCACACACAGCGACAGTTCCCTCTTTGTGAAGAGATTTTCCGGATTACATAGCTTCAGTGTCCGCGTCCTCTCGCGTACTTCTATTCCAAATGACACTTTCAGTGGCAGCAGAGGTTAATCAAAGCTCACAAATTGTGACGGAGGAGAGTAAGTGAGGGATATGCTAAAAAAAGTGTCGTACGTCATTCAGTGTTCCTAAGTGGTGTCATAACTGCTGGTCCTTGAAACCTGCACAAAGCTGCCTCTTCCTGCAGATAGTCTTATCGCTGGAGAAACAACGTCTGCGGAGACAGGTGGTCGTCTTTGTTCCCAAAATGACTAAAACTGCTTAGGGTAGAGCAACAGCTCAGGCATAATACCTCAATTTGAGCTGCGAACGTTCACCTATTATTCTTGCAATGCCGCTGTCGATAAAAAATTCGTTTTGCTTTGTGTGCATCTGCAGCAGTCTGGCATGCTTTCAACGATCATATGAACGCTTCATATCTAGCGATAAGATATCGTCGTCGATCAAGCACCATGGCAGCTACCTTTACAACTGTGCATACAAATGGTAGTAGCCTCGAAGCCCTTTACCGTATATGGCACGGCAGCCAATGTGTCGACGACCGTCAGTTTGAGTTTGCACACGAAAACTTAAATACAGCGGAGTCTTGCACTCCAGAGAGCTCCTCAGTAGAGAGCCAGGTTTTTATATAAATTAAAAGAAAACGGCGTATGGTTTAATTATTTTATATTATTCAAGCGCATTATATGAAACCGCTCCTTATCCTGCCGCCTAGGCTACAACACCAGATATCATAATGAAGAGTTAGAAATATGTGAATAACGAAAGGGGCTGTAGAACAAGGTGGAGGGGGAGCTTAAACTGGCAAGGATCGGGTAACGAAAGTGGGAGGCTGGGGTATAACAGCGGACGCTGGAGCGTTTTCAACTCTGTTTAACCATTCCGACCTATTCGATTCGGATTCAGGCGATGGAGGAGTGTGGGGAGGGGAAACAAAATGTAGGTTGCAGATGGTGATCCTTTATTTATGACGCAAGTGCATTTGCAAGCAAATAGCGCCATGATACAAGGTATTTCTGTTTGCTCTAGGTGGACTCTAAGACCCAATTTCCAAGCACTTCGCCCTTATCAAGCCGAGCACCAGGCCAGGGGAAGCTTGCACCCATTGTATCACTGATGGGTACCCTGCGACACTGGGGATCGAACCACGCACCTCCGGCATGAAAGGCGGAGGCTCAACCACTAGGTCGCCGCAGCGGTGCAAGAGTTATGTCGCTGGTGGGCCGTCTATCTACTTGATGATGATGATGATGGTGCCCTCAGGCTGAATCCTATCATGCATATGCGTTCTTCTTCTTCGTCCTCTTAAGACATGGCACATACCCACATAGGGGGATTGGCCAAGCAAGCGCCTGCTTCTTTTTTTCTTCTTATCGTTTACATTTTTTCTCATCTGGTACCTGCAACATTTGCGCTTCGCAAGACTGTGTTTTTGCTCAAAGCACACTGATTGTTTCGCTTGCCCAGCCTGCCAGGCGCGATGTCGTGTTTATAAGTTAGGTTTCACACAAATGCATTGGCTGCGAGATCGCTAAACATTTCTTCAAAAATCGTAAAAGTGCACTTTGTGATATCTACAAACGCTGATGGCCTGCATTACAAAAAAAAGCGGCCAAATTGACAATTGTCAGGAGTCCGTGTTCACACCCCGCATAATTTTCCTCCATTTTTCTGTCGCGTTCCTTCGCTTGATTACAGTCGCGTGAGCACGTAGTGAACCTGCTGCACTCGTTGATGATGCGCATGCACGCGTGCAGCAATATGGAATAAGATGCCGATGATCAATGACTTGCAAGTTTTAACTGCTCGTCAAAAGTTTTTATAGGTGTTGGCTTGTCAGGGAAGATCAGGCGGCCTTGCTGAAGAAAGGCATGTGATAAGCAACGCTGGTCGTAGAAGTATGACTTTTAGCGCAGCTATAGCATTCTTAAGAAGTTGCTAAATGTTTTTCTGATGGATGAAAAAATCTTAGGTTTAGGTTTAGGTTTATGGGGGTTTAACGTCCCAAAGCGACTCAGGCTATGAGGGACGCCGTAGTGAAGGGCTCCGGAAATTTCGATCACCTGGGGTTCTTTTACGTGCACTGACATCGCAGAGTACACGGGCCTCTAGAATTTCGCCTCCATCGAAATTCGACCACCGCGGTCGGGATCGAACCCGCGTCTTTCGGGCCAGCAGCCGAGCGCCATAACCACTCAGCCACTGCGGCGGCTAGGATGGAAAAATCTAACCGGCTCGGCGTTGGCGGAAATATGCACGTCTACTCCGTAGCGGATTGCCAAATGTTTCATCTGGTTCAGCGTCAGGTGCGCAAAACGTTTGATGCGTTGTTGTTAAACTTTGTTACCTCACCGCATGTGGCACGCAATAAATATGCCGAATAGACCGCGGTGGACGCTTGAAGAAAAGCGATCGAAATCCAGATTCCATGAATGATTGATAGAAGTTGCTAAGACGTTCTTTGGATGCGAGAGGAATATACAAAATGTTAAACTGCAAATGCGAAGCACTGTTGTAAATCTATGTAACTCAGGTCGAAAGTGTTGTGGCATCTTTAGTGCGACATGCTAAGGGGACGCTACGGATTTGCCTTTTACTTTCGCCTTATAAAATGTATATGAAGGAATGGTTCGAGGCACCCCTGCCGGCGTACTTTGGCGGGGATGAACTCCCATGCTTTGCGACAAGTTGCACTCTGCACCAATGGTATGAGCAGTCGGCAATTTATTGGTACCAACTCTTGCCAAAATGCACCCTGCCGGCCTGTTCTGGAAAAAAATCCGAAGCACGTGATGCGCTGTGTCTACGGCTAAAATTACATGCATTAATAATACGTCAACGACTCGATCCTACAAAGCTCTTGCTTCCAACGCCTCGTGGTAAGAAGGTTTTACAATATTGCCGGTTCTAAACCGTACATATAATCTAATACATCTCGCGTGTCCGCAAACGATGGATGGTTATTTCTGTGGAGGGGCATATGGCACTGTTCAGTGTCATTTTCACATGCGCGTATTTATGAATAATTCACTCCTTGTGTCCGCAGATGTGCTGTATGAGGCTCTCAGTGCTTGAACACACGAATGAACATAGAGTTTAGTGAAAGCTCTCAGGTCTTGGATGTGTAAGCATGTTACTGTCTAACGTTTCCTTCCGAGCCGCTGAATAAAAACACACTTCATATTTGTGGGGCCTTAAGCCTGTGTGCGTACGCGTGTGCGTACGCATGTGCCGATCTAGGTGGCCACATTTAGCCGCTGCATAAATGCACTTGTCGCACTTGTAGGGTGTTTCGCCTGTGTGCGTACGCTTGTGCTCATCTAGCTTGCTAAGTGAAACAGCTGCAAAAGTACACAGGTCACACTTGTAGGGTTTTTCACCCATGTGCGTACGCATGTGCTGGACTAGGTTGCTAAGTGAGACAGTTGTAAAAGGGCAATTTTCGCACTCGTAGGGCTTTTCTCCTTTGTGGGAGGTCATATGCCTGTTAAGGTTGGAGGACGTAGAAAACGAATTCGAGCACAGGAAGCATTTAAATTTCTCTGCCGGGGCGTGCGATTCTATGTGTCTCTTAACGTCGGCATATTTCGTAGAAGTGTACGGGCAGCGGTTGCACCACAACAGCCATACTGCTATGTCAGGGTTCTGATACGGAACAGAATTTTCTTCATTCGTAGCCAGCGAAGACCCGTGGTGCTGCCGGTTTCCATGGATCACACATCCGTGCCGAGATGTAGACGACGATTGTAGAACGGAACTCGCGAGAGAGTATTCAGGACTGGATACGACAGCTGGAATCAACGTTGATAAAAAGTGTACTTTAGGGAATATCAGTTATGTTCGTACATCCACATTCGGCAACGTTTGCGAGCAAAGGTGGAAAAATGCCACACCATTTGGCACATTGCACTTAAACAAACTGGTGCTAAAAACTCAATATGCAGACACACTGAGAAAATGCACCACATCGACGAGTACTCAAATTATCGTAATAATTCTCAAGCGAGGACATTGAATCTGAAGCCGTGCTACGCGCACAATCGATAATGCGGTTTGGGCTGCCCGGCTTTCAAACGACACTCCGATAGCCCTCGGAAGTGGACAGCTTTTTTTCGTCCCATTGCGCATAACGCGACCACGATATTTCCGCCACCGTTTTATGTTTTGGCACTGTATGTAGTCCTAGGCTGCGTATATGCCCATTAAAGCGCGCTGAGTATTTTCTGGCCTCACTTCAAATTTAGACCTTACACTGGTTACGTCGTATGGAAGCCTATCAGTTCCCTTTGGTTTTATTGGGTTTACATGCCGATGCGACTTGGGTTATGAGGGACGCCGTAGTGAGGGGTCCGGATAAGTTCGATCACCTCGCGCTCATTGACGTGCACTGCCATTACACAGTCCAAGGGCCTGCACCGTTCGCCTCCATCGAAATGCAACCGGCGCCGCCGCGATCGAAGCCGCAGCCGAGCTCCACAACTACTGTGCAAACGCCGTGCCACACTTGCATGATAATATTGAACTTCATTCTAACTAAACACCACTTCATTCAGATTCCCACTTTGTAAATCAGTATTGTACCTCAGGACATCAATATGTCTAGGCACTTGACACAAAACCTAGAGACGTCAGAAATTTGTATAAAATGCTGTAATGTACGATCTCAGAAAAAAAAATTACAGCCAAGGCATTCATAAATGAAAATCTGTACACTGCCAATTTAAGTGACAGCCGAAAAATGCAGTGTAGTAGTGGTTATAAGAAATGTGCAAATTATCATCAATCATGCAAGGAAAAATTAGGACAAAACCACATACGCAAAGAATACACGAGATTTATATTATTTGCGAAACCACATTCGTTTCAGCGAAAACTTTCAAAAATTTTCAGAAATAGCCTTTTACTGGTAAAATAGGGGTTTTCGGGTTATTATTACAACTCTTAGCAGACACGGGAACACTGGTCAATTGTCTTAAGTACGAAGCTGGTTAACTAATTTTTAATAATGAACTTTTTATCTAGTAGAGTTACGCGCTCAGTTGCAATTAGATATTTGTCGACGGTCGTTAGTAGTTGCCATATCAGTTTTTAGAACTTTGAAAACG
Source organism: Amblyomma americanum (assembly GCA_030143305.2). Taxonomy (NCBI): domain Eukaryota; kingdom Metazoa; phylum Arthropoda; class Arachnida; order Ixodida; family Ixodidae; genus Amblyomma; species Amblyomma americanum. The sequence goes on along the minus strand of JARKHS020029789.1, from coordinate 20,156 downwards.
CGGTTACGCCCACCGCTGTGGCTCGAAAAATTTGGCTATCGAGCGAGAATACATGTGCTTTTGAAAGCATGTAGGCAAAGCAACCCCTCCAGTGCGAGTAATTATTCGAAAAAGCCGATTTTTTCCTTCAGGGGGTCCCACGAAGAGAGACGTCACAGCGCGAAGGGTAATCGCGTTTTCGAAAATCTAAAAACTGATATGGCTGTTACTAGCGACCGGCTACAAATCTCGAATTGCAACTGGGGACCTCACTTTACTAGTTATAAAGCAAAATATTAAAATTTGTTATCCTTCTTACTACCTAAAATGATTGTCCAGTTTTCTAGTGTACGCCAACACTGGTAATACCATGGCGCAGAAGCCATATTTTTGCGGCAAAGAGTAGATTTTTGAAAAGTTTTGAATGTGTTCGCTGAAGCACACGGTATACATCCACATCATTTAAGTGTCAACGAGCGAATAAATAAAGTACGAGCTTAAGAGAAAGGATATGTTTTCTGCGTAAACAGGAGAGCTGCTTTGAAAGTATTTACACAACAGCATCTCACAAAACAACAGCTGTCAAGTTTGCGTTTTACCAAGAAATGCTGGCCTCTGCTTCGTATACATATGCACGAATCGACGACGCCAGGGTGAATCGATTGTCTGATTGGACTAAACTGGATGGACGTATTCATACCCGATCTCTAATCTTCGAAAAAGTACGGTATGGCCAGAGAAGCTAAATTATCCATGGTTGCAATTTCTCGTGAGGTTATGACCATTCTTAAGACTTTTATAATGCGCCGAATGCACTGCACAATTGCACATTAAAGAGTGACAAATTCAGAGACAACATTTTGTATAATATCACAGAACAGCATCCACGGCTCAGATGGTTGAATGTGACAAGAAACTAGCTTTATATCCATAAAAAAACAGCGAAACTTTCAAAATGTTATCAAAACAAGAGTTTCCAAGCGAGATGTTCCTGTGATGTTCCTGTGACAGTGCTAAAAATTATACCTCTAAAAAAAATCATTATATACACATAAGCTGAGTATACATGTAGTTGTGGTGCTTAGAACAAAGCTCTACCACACGACTTCCGCAGGGAAAACACTGTCCGCGAGACAAGAATGAGCCAGGGATTGGAAGCTAGTCTTCGGGACGGCCACTCCCGCGAACTTTGGGTAGCTGGAATGTCGCAGAGCGCGGAGCGAAAGAAGCGAACTAAGAAGTGCTATTTCATCGCCTTCCGCACTTTCTAAGATACAGGCACGAAATGATTTTGCCAGAGAAAGCGTGTGGAAGGATTCCTGCGTGTAGAAAGATGCATGCTGGTCGTAATAAAGATAAGCCCATACCAAGCTTATGTTTTATTTTGCAGTGCGATGGTAGACCTTGACCTGCTTAAAGGCCTTACCGGAATGGCATTATGTGACGCCGAACAGGAATTATCAAAGACACACCAGCTGCAGAATCTTTTGACCTCGCAGAAATGTTTTCGGCACTCTCTTACTCTCGACGTCTTAGACTATCTGTAGGCGTGGGCGTCTCTACGAAGCCCGGCGTTGACAGAACGGGCATCTATGTGGACGTGTATTTTGTTTTCATCGCCCACGTGCTCTTCTTCACCTGACAGTTTCGTGCGAGCTGTTCCTCGCCTGGTACATTTTCCTCGTGCTAAAAGGGACCCCCTCCTTGATATCCTTGACTGCGCATATCTCTGGTATTCGAGGCGGATCGGCTGGGTAGCCTTTGAATACCTGGTAAGGTGTCTCATCAAAAAGGAGCAGACCTGTTACTGATGCTTATCAAGTACGATAAGTTGGCTTCTATAAAAAATTAGTATGTCTAAATATCGGACACGACAATACGTTTTAAGACATCGTCATGTTACAGAAACATGGAAGGGTGTGTTGATGCGTGGGAAAATTTTTCGCATCTGGAGATAAGCTGGAATGTACGGATTCTTGATTCCATGGCCGCCAAGCCTAAGCTACATTGGATATTTACCGTTACGTGAACGAAGGTTTCTTAAGTTCCTGGAGGTCGTATTGCGCAATACATATTGTTTTTCAAATTCGGGGAAATATTTAATAGCTAAGAATAATCATGCACACATTGCATCACTTATTTTTGGGCCACGCGTGTTTAGTAATGTTCTGGACGGTTAGTTAGTTATACTGAGTTTATTGGCGCAAAAGCAAATCAGCCTATGATACACCAAATACAAGCTTTGAGACTTCTGACAAAAGTGAAGCTTTCTATATCTAGAGTTTGGTTAAAGCGTGGCCTTCTCGAGATAGTCAAAAATATATGACAAATAAACAAGTCCTTGATCACCCAAAAAGCAATTGCGAAGTTTACTGTGCTTCTAGACGTGATTCACTCAGTAATTTTTGCTGCTGATAGATGAACCTTCAAAATTGTTTTTATGAAGCGAACACAATAGACTCATGTCTAGGACCGTTATGGCGCTGTCAACCGTATCTTTGAAATGCACGCGCTGCACCAAAATGAGCAGCATATCCCATAAGCATAGCCATCAATGTGTCTCAGCACCTCCCTCACGAACAATGACAACGTGTGCCGTCACTTCTTATTAGTGATAAGTAGGCGACCTAAAAATTTAAATCCAAAAAATGCGAGTTCCTGCAGGAAATGAAGCCGGTTTTTTATTGTCTTTGTATTTCCTGTTATCGTGTCCTTCACTCCGTTCAAATTAATGGCATGAACCAACCATCCCTACAGCAAGAAATACTGATAGGAAGACATGATGCAGATAGGAAATTGCTTATGCCTCCCACTTGCCAAATGCGCGTTTCAGAACGCTATGAAGCGAGAGTTTTTACACGCTTCGTCTTTGGAAAACGGCGGCTTTAAATTTTCTATTCGTAGCGTGTGCACGCGAAATATAGTTAAGAATATTTTTTCACTAGCCGCCGAACGTTTAGAGAAAGGAATCCTAGGTATGTACTCGTATGCATTGCGTTCGCGGTAGAATACTTGAAAAACGAGTCATAAAATAAAAAAAAATGTCGCATGTTTCCGGACGCTTAATCTGCTTGGTGCAGCCTCTCACAGTCGGAGCAGTTGGAAGAAAACCTTAACTGTGGATGAATATTCTTCGTACACCTGTACGCAGCACCTCGAACCTACTCGACCGCAAGCAGACCAGAAACGACGCGAAGCAAGTGAGCTGTGAAGAGCTGTGGTACTCACACGTGGTCTTCTTGGAATTTTGTCCTTGGGGTTCTGGTCCCGCCTGGTCCTTCAAAGTGAAATGGGTTCTTCAAGAAGCGTAAAGGCTGCGCGTGTGCAAAGCGACCATGGAGCGGCTGGGCACTCCGGCAAAAGCGAACCGTTCAAATGCCCCACCCACATTTCAAATGACCACATCATATCGCCACTCCCATGCTGCTTTGCATTGCATGTATCGCCACCTGGTGTGACCCAGCCGAACCGAAAGGTGGCGGTTCAGTGTATGCCAACCTTAATCTCACTATTTCCGAAATTGACTAAAGGACCGATATCTGAAAACCCAGCACCCGGATTTGATGAAAACTGTCTCATATCTGTGCCACAGTTAGCTTTTATGCTCGGATGTGAATTCGGTCAGAAACAGTTGCCAGCACATTAGCCTTGAAAATGCTAGCGAAGAGCAACTTGTAGTGAGGGGGGGGGGGGGGGGGGGGGAGGGGGCCAAAGAGCCATGCTATAAATTTGTCGAACGAAAAAATCTGTTGCCTTGCACCTTTTACTGAGAAACATTAAGTAAACATGCTTTTATGAACTGAAGTGAAGAGGTTTATTGGAATTTATATTTTGATTTTTGTAACTTTATAGAAAATCAGTTTTCGGGCTCCTATTAATAACTTTCTGTGGCTGCCGTCAGTTTGCAGATATTCTTTAATAGCTGCGGTATTCCTACGCTATATCAATTGTGTGGCTCGGAACAAGCGCAGAATATTTTCTCTGTTGATAAAATGTGTTGCTTGGGATACTTTCATTCTGCGCACGCATTTCTTGAATGCAACGCTGATCACGACACTGAATAAAAGAGGACTGCCTTCAACACCGACAGCCGATCCCTTCCGGAATCGTATCTTTGATGCAGGTATTAGACAGAGAACCAAATTTGATTTCTGTTTTATGTAGTTAACGCAACATTATGGATTCTTTTATACATCATTGTGTTCATCAGTAGTCCTATGCATGACAATTTCATTAACTGAGTTCGAAGCTTTTACTTGGCGAACGTGACTACACAATAATAAACTTCAAGCTGCTTTTCGTTTATTACTGCAGTAATTATTCGGTTGCCTCTGCTTTTTTTCTGCAATCAATGGTAGAAGGTCGATGCGCTTTGGAAAGCGACTTGTTGCACAATCACAGTGACTAACAGACGTTCAAAACCCCACTTCCTCCGTCGGAACATCGAAGAAATCCAACAAGAACAAAAGAGACGTTAGTTTTTATTGCACTGCAGAAGTCTTGATAATCACAGTTATTTGTATATTACGATTTTTTTAACGGTATTAAGCAAAAGCATGTGCTGACACTGCCGTTCCCGAAGAGCCCCGCGGTGCAGCCGTGTTATAAGCTAAGCAGATAAAAAGATCCTGTCTACAGCAGCAGGCGAACTTTTGGATGTGTTGCATTTTATGCCGGTGCATTTTCATAAAGAAGTAGAGCGTCTCGTTTGATCGAAGCATATTTAAATTTATTAGGAAAATTGAAGTCGCCCTAGGGCCTCTGGAGAACAGGTTGTTGGAGCGCTTGCTCCTCCAAACGAAAGGCAAGCGTGGACTATGGCATTTGATGATGCCGCCGAACATGGCCGCATACAAAGTAAACAACAAATGTTCTCTAAGGTCGTGAGCTTTAGGGCGGAAATATCATTACGGTTGGCAACTGCCGCAACGCGAAATCGGGGTAATAAGTTGTTGGTTCTGTACCACAATGATGAGGCCGTGTCCTCGTCCCTTCAGGCAACGAATGTGCTGAAGGGCACTGCATGCCTGGTCTATCTACCTAACAACGAACGGATGCAAAAGGAATAAAGACGGGCTGACAGCCTTCGCATCATCGCTCCTTAATTGTATTCCACACCTATTTTTCTCTGGGCTACCGCTTGGGCGAGCATTGCCGGCCGAAAATGGGCGACACAATGTGCTTTGAGGACTGAGTATCCTCAAAGTACAGCATACACTCAAGAGGTACTTTGGATAAGGATACTCCGACTCTCATTTTTGGCAAGCGATACATAAAGAAATGAACATAATTAACCGAAATCAATTATCGAACCTGCAGAAGCTTCGATACCGTCTATGCCCGGTTGTGTGTCTGTTGTGCTGCGTACTTATTGTACCAAGCGCCAAAAATATGCGCGCCGTTGTCCGTTCCTCGCTGCAACTTGGTTATGTTGCAGTTCCGCGGTAAAAGGTTTCCAGCTATCGCGACTCCGCTTAACATTTCCGGCAACCTTTTTCTGTAAAGGGAGTTTCGACTTGCAGTCTAATTTGCTGCTGTTGAACGTGTGTGAGCATTACCTCAGCATTACCTGTGTGAGCCTCTGCAATACCTTCCAATAATGGCGTATCCTGGTGATAAGGAAAAGATTCAATTCTAAATTAAATGGGGTATGCTGTACTACGTTAGGACCAACAAACTGCCGGGGTGAATTTCTCGACAGGCCTTCAGCGGCGAAACTGAAATATCTACTTAACCTAAACTCACCTGCGGTTGCTTAGACACGAACGGTTCGTCGCGTCGCCGGCGTTCTGCTTTCAGCTGAAATGCTGTTGAATCATTTCCGACAAGCTATTATTTCCAGTTCCATAAAGCCATCAATAAGGCCTACACATTACAGTAGGAAATTCAGATACCTCAAATACCTCTTTTTTTAATTACACTCTTGCGTAGACAGTGAACATGTACATTTAAAATCAACAAACAAGAGCAGCAACAACAAATAAAGAAGGCGACAGTGTCAACACAGAGAATAAGAACACATCACTGTTTTATAATCACCTTCTGAAGCTCTCTGATTATGAACAAGTTGAAAATTGCTGGGAGTCCACGACAGTATAATAATAAACCTTACCTTCCGGCTTAAATAGTATCTTGATTTAAATCATGAGGCACGTGCCATTCCTCAGCAGCAGCTGCAGCAGCAGAAGCGCGATCGAAGTCCAGATTCCATCAAAGATTCATAGAGGTTGCTAACATTTTCTTGGAATGGAAAAGGAATATACAAATTGTTGAATTGTAAATGCGAAGCACTGTTGTAGTTCCATGATCTCGGAAGAACCAGCACAGAAAGGCCAACGGACAAGAATCAAGGAGGGCGTCACGGACAGAAGCGCTTAACTTTCAACTTTATTTCGCAAAAATTATTTCAACGCATTCATGCAGTATCCTCTCAGAGGCAATGACGCACAAGCAGAGGAAAACAATCTATTGATAGTACAATGACTCAGGATCTAAATGAAGTGGCAGTGGGAACAAGCAAGCAATAACCAAATCAGCTCCTTAGTATAAAATATCAAGGAAAGAAAAGAAATAAATGAATCAAAAGGAATGTGATGATGAATCGCCAACAAAGAACGCGCCATAAACAAGCGGAGATAAAAACATCGTCGTGTAAGCCAAAACCGATAAAAAGAATAACAGGCATAAAAGTATAACGAGTTTAAAGGCTGAAAAGTTACACGGCAAAAAGAAAAACCGACATATAAAAACAGATCAACTATAAGATGTGCTCAAAGGGGATGAAAGTTCTAAAAAACAGTACATATGGTGGGATGGTTGCAAAGATAATGCTTCGAATTTCGTGTCAGATAATAAATTGCCGTGTCGGCCACCTTGGTTCTTGTCCGTTGGGATTTTTGCGCTGGTTCTTCTGCGACCATGGCTTACCAACAAGCCCAACAATAAGTTTTTGCTGTAATTCCATGTAGCTCAGGTCGAAAATGTTGCGACAGATTTAGTGCCACACGTAAAGAGGTAGCAACAGATTTGCCTTTTAGCTGCGGCTTTTAAAAGGTCGTCTGTACAAGAATGGTTTGACCATGCCTAAAGATTACTGATTTTACGTGTTCACCTGCCACTTCCCGTTTGCCCATAAATTTTCCTATGCTAGCCCGTGCGCATTCTTCTCCTCAGGTTTTTGGTGCGGCTCATAAGTGGTAATCGTCTAAATTGTGTTTTACGTGCAGACTGTTTTACTTCTTACCTTATTGGCGTTGACAAGTTTTTGCTTTTTAGGTTGTTTTCATTTGGTTTTAGTTGTTTGTGGCATCTGTAGGTTTTTTTCTGTTTTTAGATTTCTGTCTCTGCTTTTGCTTCGCTTGCTTGGGCCCTTTTAGGCTCGCTCTTTGTTGTTGTTAAAGTGTTCTTGACACCGCCCTTTGGCCACGGTGTTGTTTGGAACTTGTTTTTTTTCTTGGTTTTTTGCTGGTTAAATTACTTTTGATATGCTCACTTCATAAAGTTTCACCCCTTTTTTCACTTTTTGTGGTTTTTCCTTCTGTTCAAGCATGTGTTGGCCGCCCCTCGATGACTGTGGATTAGGTTGCAATCTTTGGCCCCCTGACTGTCCCGTGGTGTTTTGGCATATATTGTGCTGGGTGTTCCTCGACAATGAAGAGTTGTTAGTCAGCGCTCGTCCGGTCGTCAGTGTTTTTTTTTTCTTCTCGTGTCCCTGTCTGTTTCAGCGCTGGTGTTTTAGAATCATGTCACACCAACTCGCCCAAACGGCAATTTTGATTTAACGGGAGGCAGCAGGCTGTACAGATAAATATAAAGCAAGGGAACGCCAAGGCTCCACAGCAAGGCGGATTGGGCGTTTAAATGGGGAAAGATCGGATGACGAGTGGGAAGGGGTATAATAGCGTACGCTCTAGTGTTTTCGACGGTATTTATTTAGTCCGACAGATTTCATTCGGATCGTACAGAGAGAGAGGTATGGGGAAGGGAGAAAAGAGGCTGCTACTTGGCCGCCTATCTGCACTCATGCATATTCGGTTGAAGCGCATGCGTTCTTTCTTCTGATTTAAATCTTCTATCCTCTTTTGCTTCGACATTCCCACCTCTTACTACAACAAGGAGCTACAGTGCTTTTGTAGCGATCAGCTTGTTCGCTATTTACGCCTGTGAAAATTTTCACTTAATGGTGTTGTAAAGGAATCATCGGGGCTTAATTGTTCCACGGAGCCCTCCATTGATACATCGCAACGTTGAGCTGTTGCTCTGCCCAGACATGATTCTTTATTTCGCTTGTCCAGGCAGCCAAGTGCGATGTGTGTTTATAAGTTAGTCCCTAAACAGAGGTTTTGGCCGCGAGCCCGCAGGATATACGCACTGTTGGCCGCAAAAGTTTGCGGAGTCTGCGATGCGTGGCGGAGAGAAGAAAATTTGCATTGCTGCGCCATCTAGTGTCGAGGCTCACGGCACGCCCCCATGGCATGCCCGCTGCGGAAGTACTGTGATATATAAGCCTCGACACCGCGCTCTGTGACGGCAGATGGCGCAGCAATGCAATTTTACTTCACTCCGCCACGCGTCGCAGACCCCGCAAACTTTTTCGGCTGACAATACCATAATCGTGAAAGCCCACTGAGATATCTAAAAATAGTGACGGCCTTGATTACGAAAAAATTGGACATGGGTCGACAATTTCCAGGCATCCTTGTTCACTTTCTGCGTAATTTTCTACCATTTTTCCTTCGCCTTCCTTCGCTTGATTAGATTCGGGAAAGCACCGAGTGCATCTGCTGCTCTCGTCGAAGATACGCATGCAGCAATATGAAAAAGATGGCGATGCTCTCTGACCTGCAATTTTTAATTATTTGTACGAAAGTTTTTATACGTATTGACTCGTCAGGGAAGATCAGGGAGCCTTGCTGAAGAAAGGCAATATTTCGCGCAGCAACTTAATCAGCATCTCTTAAACGGCGCAACTAGTTGCCATACTATGTTTCCTCTCATATGATGCAAAAATCTAACCAGCCTCGGTGTTGGCTCAAAGCTGCACGTCTACTGCGCAGCGGTTTGCTAAATGTTTCATCTGGTTCAGCATCAGGTGCGCGAAATGTTTGATGCGTTGCTCTTATATTTCGTTACTTCACCGCAAGTGGCACGGAATAAATACGCCGGATAGACCATGGTGGACGCTTGAAGAACAACGATCGAAATCAAAATTCAATGAAGTATTCATAGAAATTGATAAGACCTTCTTGCGATGGGAAAGAAGCATAGAAAATCTTAACCTGTAAATGCGAAGCACTGATGCAAATACAAGTAGCACAGGTCGAAAATGTTGTGGCAGATTTGGTGCGACAAGTAAAGAGGACGTGACGGATTTGCCTTTCACCTGCGGTTTATAAAATGTCTTCTTTGAAGATACGGTTTGAGACACCATTGCTGGTGTAATTGGCTGAGATAAAATTTTTATTTTGGGACAAGTACCGCTCTTAAGCAATGAAAGAGCTTACGCTGAACGCCCATGTCATTCGCTGTCTCCATTTTATTGGTCTCGAGTTTTGCCACAATGCACGCCACAGGGCTGTTCGGCAATAAATCGTAGCACTTGATGTGCTGTGTCTGCTGCTAAAATAACCCGCATAGCTAAGACTTCAGCGACTTGAACCTACAAAGCTCAAGCTTCCGCCGCCTCATGGTAAGAAATTTGCTCAAAAATGGCGATATAAACTGTACATAGGATCTAATACATGTCGCCTGTGTATGTAACCAAATATGTCTCGTGTGTCTGCAAACAAATGATAATTATTTCTGTGGAGGGGCTATGCCACAGTTCAGCGTCATTATCACACGCGCGTATTTATGAAGAATTTAATCCCCGTGTCCGCAGATGTGGTGATTGAGGCTCTCAGTGCTTGAACACACGAATGAACATAGAGTACAGCGAAAGCCCTAATCTCTTCGATGCGTACGCATGTCACGGTCAAAATGACCTTTCGTTATCGCCCAATAGTAACACAGTTAACATTTGTAGGGTTTTTCTCCTGTGTGCGTACGCCTATGCCGAGCTAGGTTGTCACTTCTAGCCGCTGCATAAACGCACTTGTCACACTTGTAGGGTTTTACACCTGTGTGCGTACGCTTGTGCTTATCTAGGTTGCTACGTGAAGCAGTTGCCAAGGGGCACCGGTCACACTTGTATCTTTTCTCCCGAGCGTGACATGACATATGCATTTCAAGGTCGTGGGACGTCTGAAACGCCGTTGTGCACAGGCGGCATTCAAATTTCGCAATTGCGTCGTGCCATTCTATGTGTCTTAAAAATTCGTCAGGTTTCGTAGAAGTGTAGGGACAGAGGGCGCATCTGAACGGCTTTTCTGTCAAGTCAGGGCTCATAAACCCGACAGAATTGTCGTCATTGGTAGCCAGCGAAGGTCCCAGGTGCTCCCAATTTGTGTGGTTTACATTTCCGAGTTCAGTGGTCGACGGCGATGGTAGAACAGAATGAACGGGAATGTCCTCGGGACTGGATACAGCCTCTGGAATGAAAGTTGATAGCAAGAGCACGTTAGGGAAAATCAGATATTCTCGTTCCTCCGCGTTCGGCAACATTTTAGTGCAACGGTTCACAAATGCCATACAATTATGAACATTTCCCTAAAGCAAACTGATGCTAAATAACAAACAGGCCATGGACAATGAGAAAATTCACCACATCGATGACTAGGTGAACTAAGAAAAGACTTTTTAAGCGAGGACATTGAACCTTAAGACGTAGTGTGCGCACGGTCATTGCAGCAATTTGTGCTGCCTTTCTTGCAAATGAAGGTTTGACAGCACTCCGAAGTCGCCAACGTGTATCGCCACTATGTGCAAAAAGAAAACTACCATGTCTGCGGCGGTGTCTGATGTTTGTGGTGTTTTTGAATCTGTATGCAGCAGATATGTCCATCACAACGCGCTAATCCTGTTCTGTGGCCACCCTTAGCTTTAGACCGCACACTTGCTACATTGTTTTGAAGCACATAAGTTTTGTTTTGTTCTATGGGGCTTACGTTTCGAAGCAAGTCGCGTGATGAGGAAAGCCGTAGAGGTAGGCTCCGGATAATGGCGATCGCATGGGCTTCTTTACTCTTTATCGTGCACTGACATCGCGCAATCCAAGGGCCAACATTATTCTGGACCCGTCGAAATCAGACCGCCACCGCCGAGATGGAAGCCGCAGCCGATCACCATAACTAATATGCAAGCGAGGCGGCTTACTTAAGAGAAAGGCACTCGCACTTGAGTCTACTTGAACGCTTCAATTATGAAAGCACCACTTTCTATTTAATTAATGAAATCAGAATGGTATCTGAGCAGACCCATATTTCTAGGTACTTCTCACAAAACTATGGGACGTCCGAAATTCGTATGATATGCGACGAATACACAAGAGGAAGAAATGGTTTTAAGCTGTGCATTTAATGCGATCGAAAGATAGCCGCTGCTCTTTAAGGGCAACAGAGTGGATTCTAAGAGAAGGCAAGCGGCAGAGGGGGCGGCTATAATTTAGGTGAACGAATGAGATTAAAAACCTTGCAAGCATTGGGTGGCCGCAGTTGCCATAGGGTTAATTTGGGAAGCACGAGAGAATTTATCCTCCAGTTGGCATAGTCAGGCTAATTATGCTGATAAACATACAAGGTCTAGAATATAAAAAAATCATTGGCAGTCAAGGCCCCGTAAAAGCAAACTTGCACGCTGTCAATATGAGTAATATTCAGAATAATAGTGTTTGTGTAGATTTAAATACTATGCAAATCATCACCAATCATAAAAGTAAAAGTAAAGACAAAAGAGTACAGAAAGAATACAGGCGATTTATGTGAGTTCGAAATATACATCCGCCTCATTTAAGTGTCAGATAACAAAGGGTGTGCAAGCTAAAGGGCAAGCGTAAGTTTTCTGCGTAAACAGGACAATTAAATTTAATGTATTCTGACATCGTAATTTGCAGATACATTTTTTCTGAAATTTGTGTTTTTTCGACAAATGCAGGCCTCAATCGAGAACGTAAGCGAGGATGGCGTGGCTGGTTCAACTTAACAGGATGAACGTACATGTCTGATCTGTAATTTTCGTAAAACTAGGATATGACCTCAGAAGATATATTATCACTGGCCGTCATTTCGGATCAGTGAAACTTTCTATTAAAATTGGTTTTTAAGAGAAATGAAGGAATGACTCTTGTGATGACCGCCCATAATGCGCAGGTCCACACGGGACGGAGAGGCAAAGAGACACCGTATGGCTCAGTTTAAACAAACAGATATATTCAATAATTACACATGATTGTGATTATACATCAGAGGCTGGGGCGTCCGAGCTTACGTGCCGACGACTTCATGCGGACGATGGAGGGGCTCCGGAGTTTAGCTCGAACGGTTGCTGGCAGAAGCTGCACGCCGTCGGGCTTCGGCGCTGAAGACCCCCTTGGCGAACGATGTCGTCCTGAGCGTTTCTTCTTCGGTACTCCTTGTCGATTTTTATATCCTCTTATCCCCACACTCCCTAGGGTGAGGACGCCCACGCCGGAGTGGGGGGGGGGGGGGGCTGAGGCTTTCACTTGGGCGCACAAACACACCACCGCACTTATGGTCTCGCCCCCCTCACGTGTTGATTCCGAGGGAAAGAAGGTTGTCTTCGAGGTAGCGCATAGCGTCGGCTGTGGTAAGGCGCGCTCTGGCCCGCTGTCGGTTCTCGCGGGTCACCGGCCTCCGTTCTCCATCAAATGACACTCGCCCCTCAAGGCCGGAACGCGAGGTCACTAAAAGACCGGGAAAGTGGTCCCTTGTCCTGGGATGTGCTCAGGAGGGTTGACTGATCATGCCCGCCGTCTTGCCTCGGGGCCAGGCCCGCCGAAAATAGGCCCCCTTGGAACGGCCACGGCAATTGGGGAAGATAACGCCCGTCTCCCCGCGGCCGGCGGCGGCGGCGTTCGACTCGTGCCGACTCTATGGAAAGGGGATCCGGTTTTGCTTAAACCCCTTCGTCCTGGTCGTCTCCGTGCGGTCCACGGCGGCAGGCCCAAAAGCATCATCATCATCAGCCTTACTACACCCACTGCAGGGCAAAGGCCTCTCCCAAGTCTCTCCAATTAACCCTATCCTTTGCCAGCTGCATCCACCCACCTAACCTTCTGCCGCCCCCTGCTACGCTTACTTTCTCTTGGAATCCACTCCGTTACCCTTAAGGACCAGCGGTTATCTTGCCTTCGCATTACATGCCCTGCCCAAGCCCAATTGTTTCTCTTGATTTCGACTAGGATGTCATTAACCCGTGTCTGTTCCCTCACCCACTCTGCCCGCTTCCGATCTCTTAACGTTACACCTATCATTTTTCTTTCCACGGCTCGCTGCGTTGTCCTTAACTTAAGCTGAACTCTTTTCGTTAGCCTCCACGTTTCTGCCCCGTAGGTGGGTACCGGTAAGATTATGCTGTTGTACACTTTCCTCTTGAGCAATCTCACTCAAAGCACTCACTCACGCAAAGCAATCTCACTCAAGTTGCTTGCAGCCATATACAGTAGAAACTTGAAAGGGGGTCCGGTTGTGCTTTCGCCGCCACTGGGGGCTCCGTCTACGCCGCGCCGTCGAACGCGGACCCTCGTAGCACACAGAAGGAACGTCACACTCGCTCACCCTCCAGAAGAATGTTCTCCGAACATTTGAGTCCATGCAGCTCCCCTTGTCTTTCTGAATCGCCTCGTACAGTGCGTCCGACAAAACACTTTTCGCTGCACTTAACACCACTGCACAACACCATATGCCTCCGCTGTCATAACTGGCGTCTCCAGGGGCAGCACTGATCTTTTACAGATAAACATAAAACTCAGCACCCAAGCCTCTCCTTTCTAGTCCAAACTTGGACGAAATAAATTTACCACAGTTACAAAGGAGCTCCCACTTCTAGCACGATCACGGCACAGACAGAAATATAGATAACGAAAGGAAGTAGGGCAGGTTCTGCATGCGCTCCGCATGCTCTCCTGTGAAGGTGTTACTTAATGACAGAAAGGTTTAACTACCAACTCCGATAACTTAACACATAAGCACCTAGCAATGTTATGAGCTGCGGCATTACACAATTCTAACCAGTTCACAACTCCGCTCTGTTTACGCCATTAGTCCGACTTAGCTTTCCGATTTCGCAGCGGATATCGGCCTTCATGAGTCATACTAAGTAAGTCTGTGACCCTTTGTCTGCTTTGGGACTGGCGAGGGCTCGTGGCAGGAGCCTCTCCTGGCGTTATCTGCGCGGCAACCTCGCGCGCTTCTTCTAGCAATGCATGAAGTAAATCCGGTGGCATTCCGGCCGTCACCTCTGGCGCCTGCCGAACAAATGCAGGAGAGGGCGTCTCTTGCGAACTATCTGCGCGCTCCGCTTCACTTCTGTCCCCATCAAAATCCGCGCTTTCCCTTTCCTCATTTCGTGAATACTGAACCGGTGCCGACTTGAGGCGATTTGCGTGTATCCTTATCAAGCGCCGGTTCACGTCTCGGACTCTGAAGTTTACCGGAGAAAGCTTCTCGACAACCTCGCACGGTCCTCTCCACTTCGTCTTGAACTTACGAGCTAGCCCAATCTGCCTTTGGCAGTTTTCAATGTACACGCTGTCCCCCACATAAAACGGTGCGTCTCTAGCACTGCGATCGTGCACCTCCTTCCTGCGCTTCGCCGCTTTCTTTAAGGCCTCCTTTGCGATGTCCCTCGCCCCTTGCAAGCGCGATTCTAGCTCAACCTTATAGTCGTCCAGTGAAGCGTATGGGACACGACGGGGGCCCTCTGGCACTTCACTAGGCTGGTCCGGGTCTCGGCCGTAGAGAAGAAAGAATGGTGATTCGCCCGTGCTCTCGTGTGCTGCGGAATTGTAGGCAAACATTGCACACGGGAGCCACAAGTCCCAGTCCCGCTGGTCGCGCGAAACAAAATGCGACAGGAACCCGGCCACGGTTTGGTTCAGTCGCTCCACCGCGCCGTTGCAAGCCGGATGGTACGGTGTTGTCTGCTTCTTAGCGATCTTAAGCAGTTCGCAAACTCTCCTCATTAGCTGCGACACGAAGTTCGTTCCCCGATCTGTCAAGAGTTGCCTCGGGGGTCCATGTCGGAGCACGATCTGTTCGACAAATGCTCTTGCAACCGTGTCTGCCTTCTGATCTGGGAGTGCTACCGCTTCCGCGTATTTTGAAAGGTGATCGACAAATACTAAAATGTACTTGTTTCCGGAAGTGGTCGTGGGCAATGGGCCCATTATGTCCATACCTGTCCGCTCGAAGGGAGCCGAAACCTCAGGGAACGGCTGAATTGGAGCTGGTCTTCGTCCCTTGGGTGTTTTTCTTTCGAGACAGGAATGACACTTCGCACAGTAGTCTCTAACATCCTGTCGCATGCCACTCCAAAAGTACAAACGCTCCACACGCCTGCGTGTCTTCGCTACGCCAAAATGACCGGCGCATGGCGCATCGTGAAACGCGCGAAGAACCCTTTCTGTCCACGACCGAGGTATGACGACTCTCTCCCAAGCGGTTTTCTCTGGTCTCCCTTTCCTGGTTGGCCTCGTGCGCCGACACAGGGTGCCGTCTTTGCCAATGGAATAACCTAGCTGTTCGGGGCGATACGGTGCGCCCTCTAAGCTTTCGATTATTCGCTTCAGGTCAGGATCTTTGCACTGCTCTGTGCGTAATTCGGCGGGGTCGACTACGGGGACAAACTCATCTATAGCTGCCACGGCAGCTGTGCGGCTGAGTGCATCAGCATTCAGATGTGCCTTTCCTGACTTGTGCTCAACTTCAAAGCAGTTTTCCTGCATGTGTAGATTCCATCTAGCGAGTCGCGAGCTAGGGTCCCTGACACTCATCACCCATTTCAGAGGATGGCAGTCTGTGACTAGCTTGAATTTGCGGCCGTAAAGGCAGCATCTGAAGTGCTTTACTGCCCAGACAACGGCGAGGCACTCCCTTTCCGTAGCTCCGTACTTTTGCTCTGTGGGGCTCAGCTGTCGGCTAGCAAAAGCAACGGGATGTTCTTTGCCCTCGATAACCTGAGATAGCACGGCACCAACTGCGAACTTTGACGCATCTGTGGCCATCACGAAGGGCAAATTAAAATCCGGGTGGCGCAACAGCGGTGCACTCATTAGCTTCCTTTTCAGGGCCCCAAAAGCATCCTCCGCGTTTTCGTCCCAGCGAAAGGCGACATTTTTGGCTGCTAAGGCGGTGAGCGGCTTAGCGAGCTTGGCGAACTCCTCTATGTGCCTTCGGTAGTAACCGATCAGGCCGAGAAACTGCCGGACCTGGCGGACGCTAGTCGGGGATGGAAAATCCGAGACACACCTTAGTTTCTCAGGTTCCGGTCGCACGCCGTCAGCTGAAACAACGTGCCCGAGGTATTTCACCTCGTTTTTGAGGAATTGGCACTTAGAGGGCTCCAGCTTGAGACCCGCTCCTCTTAGTCGCACCAAAACCTGCTCAATGTCGCGCAAATGGTTCTCAAAACAGTCACTGTATATGATTATGTCATCCATATACACGAAGCACAGCCTCCCCAGAAGACCTGCCAGGATAACATCAGCGGTTCTCTGCCAGGCAGCAGGGCTGTTGGCCAGACCCATCGGCATTCTTTTCCATTCATAGTGCCCTGAGGGCGTGTTGAATGCCGTTTTCTCGGCATCTGCCGGATCCATTGCTATCTGCCAGAATCCCGCCGCCATGTCCACTACCGTGAAGTACCTGGCAGAGCCCAGCTGAGAAAGCGTCTCCTGTATATTGGGGATGGGGTATGGATCGATGCGAGTTACGACATTTAGTTTGCGGTAGTCCACTACCAATCGATACGAGCCATCTGGCTTTTCCACCAATAGTGCTGGTGCTCCCCAGGGTGACTTTGAGTGTTCGACAATGCCGCGATCAATCAGGTCCTGCACCTGCCGCTCCATCTCCTCACGTTGGGAGTAAGGAATCCTGTACGCACGCTGGTAAACGGGCGATGAAGTGCCGGTTTCTATCCTGTGCTTTATAACTCCAGGGCAGCCCAAATCCGGGTTGGACGCGGCGAATACCTCCGAGTAGTCGTTCAGCAAACCAGCCAGAGCCTCCCTCTCCCTGGATTTTACGCGAGATAGATCGAACGACACCTTTGGAGCAGCCGAAGGACTTGCATGCTCTACAGTTGCGAGTACCGTATCGGTGGACTCACGTTTCTCTATCGCAGAGGTGAAGAAAGCCAATGTTTTGTTCTTGGGAAGGCTCAGTGGCTGCTGGCTACAGTTAACCACCCGTAGGGGCACTCTGTGGGCGTCATTAACTGTCACGAGGCACGCGGCTGCCTTCAGGCCATTGCTGAGAGAGTCGACCGGCTCAAGCACTCCCACGGCGCCGCTCTCTACATCTGAAGGCACAAACGCGTACAAAATGTGCTCCGACCAAGGAAGGACGACTGCCTCATCGACCAGCCTGACGGCAACCCACGAATATACCTTCTCCAATGATCCCACTGTTTGACGGGTGTCAATATCGGTAATGCGAATCTCAGCGACTCTCCTGTTCAAAAACGGAACTTTTGAGCCGCCCGCATTAACCTCTTCTTCAGAGAATGAGACTACTACCTTCCCTTTTCTCAAAAAATCCTGCCCTAATATACCTGACACTCCGTTTGGCAGAGACACCGTGTCCGGGCATACGTAGCAGAGGTGCTCCAATGCAATTCCGCCGAGAGAGAAGTGTAACCGGTAGAGTCCACTTATGCCAAGAGGATACCCCGTTATGCCTACAAATTGGTTGCCATACCACCAGACGCTTCCAACACCTCGCGGTCCCCCTTCCTTCGAAGCGTGTTAAAACTGCTCTCCTTAAGCAATGTCACCTTTGACCCCGTATCTATCAACAATTCCATGCAACAACCATTTAACTTGCAACGCACAACAGGGCATGCCTCGTCGGCCACACAAACTACCACCACCTCATCATCCACTGCTCCCTCCCCATGCTCCTCAGGATGGGGAGGACTATCTAGTTTTTTGTCTCGGTATCTGGAGCCCCGCTGTAGGCTTGCTTAGGGCGTGTCTCGCCTACTTCTCTTTGTGGCTCCCCACGGCGCACGTTTTGGCAGAACCTGGCGATGTGTCCGCGACCCTGGCAAGCGACGCATACGATCTCTTCAAAATCTCGCATACCACGCCTGTAGCTTGGTGGCGGTCTCCGGATTCCCGCGAATGGGCGCTGTTGAGCGCGCGCTTCAACCTGGCGTTCCACCTGCTGAGATAGCAGCTGTTCTAAGCGATCTAACCGCTCTGTCAAGAAAGCAACCTCAGGGATGAGCACCGCTCTCTCTATGACGCGTACTCTCGCTGCGGCTGTCGTTAACGCCTCATTTCGTTCCTCATCCATTGCGGCCGCCACGGCTTGGTCGAAATTGCTCGGCTTGCGCGAGAGCACGAACCGGCGCACGGGGTCTTGCAGACCAGCCACGAACAAAGCGGTCATTTCCTCTTTAAGTAGATCCTCCGCGTATTTCTTCCTTAGCTGGTCCCCTTCCTCCTCCCTGCTTAACGTATCGCGTGCTAGGCGCTGAAGCCGCGACGCAAACGTTCGCACGTCCTCCCCTACCATCTGTCCGGCGTCACGGAACCTCTGTACCCGCACGTGACGTGGTTCAGTGTCGAAATGCTCAAACGCGAGCTTCTTAAATTCCGCGAATAATTTTGTGGATTTTACTTTTTCGTCTCGCCATGCAAAATCATGAGCAGCTCCTGCCATCTTACACCTCGCCATTCCCAGCATTTGAGCATCGGTCCATCCCCCCATTTTCCCAATCTCTTCTAGCATGGAAAAGAAATCGCAGATTGGAACCCCTGTCTTATCTCCTGTAAACGTCGGAATGACGCTTCCTAATGCCAGCATGCTTGCTCCGAGCGACGGCTGTGGAGTGGGAGCTCCCTCAGATACAGACATTTTTTTTTTCGCTCAAGCCCTCCGGTGCCTCAAGCCTCTCAAATGGAGGTAAAAGTCCCACAATCAGTCCCGTGATTCCCTTTTGATTACAATTTTGAAGTCATGAATGTCGCACCATTCAGAGGACATTTGCTTTTGAGACCCCACTTCTGACACCAGTGTGATGACCGCCTATAATGCGCAGGTCCACACGGGACGGAGAGGCAAAGAGACACCGTATGGCTCAGTTTAAACAAACAGATATATTCAATAATTACACATGATTATGATTATACATCAGAGGCTGGGGCGTCCGAGCTTACGTGCCGACGACTTCATGCGGACGATGGAGGGGCTCCGGAGTTTAGCTCGAACGGTTGCTGGCAGAAGCTGCACGCCGTCGGGCTTCGGCGCTGAAGACCCCCTTGGCGAACGATGTCGTCCTGAGCGTTTCTTCTTCGGTACTCCTTGTCGATTTTTATATCCTCTTATCCCCACATTCCCTAGGGTGAGGACGCCCACGCCGGAGTGGGGGGGGGGGGGGGGGCCTGGGGCTTTCACTTGGGCGCACAAACACACCACCGCACTTATGGTCTCGCCCCCCTCACGTGTTGATTCCGAGGGAAAGAAGGTTGTCTTCGAGGTAGCGCATAGCGTCGGCTGTGGTAAGGCGCGCTCTGGCCCGCTGTCGGTTCTCGCGGGTCACCGGCCTCCGTTCTCCATCAAATGACACTCGCCCCTCAAGGCCGGAACGCGAGGTCACTAAAAGACCGGGAAAGTGGTCCCTTGTCCTGGGATGTGCTCAGGAGGGTTGATTGATGATGCCCGCCGTCTTGCCACGGGGCCAGGCCCGCCGAAACGAGGCCCCCTTGGAACGGCCACGGCAATTGGGGAAGATAACGCCCGTCTCCCCGCGGCGGCGGCGGCGGCGGCGTTCGACTCGTGCCGACACTATGGAAAGGGGATCCGGTTGTGCTTAAACCCCTTCGTTCTGGTCGTCTCCATGCGGTCCACGGCGGCAGGCCCAAAAGCAATCTCACTCAAGTGGCTTGCAGCCATATACAGTAGAAACATGAAAGGGGGTCCGGTTGTGCTTTCGCCGCCACTGGGGGCTCCGTCTACGCCGCGCCGTCGAACGCGGACCCACGTAGCACACACAAGGAACGTCACACTCTCTCACACACCTTGGTGGATACCCAAACCACACCGTAAAGGAAA
>JARKHS020029788.1:0-15131 GCA_030143305.2 Amblyomma americanum | reverse complement strand
TACAAGATGCTTTTTCGAAACGTGTATGATGGCAAGACGCATGCAGCGGGCAATGAATAAATGCAGCTTCATTTTTTTTTTGCAAGTATAATTTTTCACGCTGTGAGCAACCGAAGCAATGCTCTCATGCTAAAACGACCGATCATCGTCAGGACATCCCGCAATCGAAAGCTCCCGGGGCAGTGATTTATTCTACCTGGATGCTCGGCGGAAGAAGTAAAGCATACTAAAGTGACGATGGCGAAGAAAGAAAACACTGCCGACATGGTGACGGGAGCGATTGAGTTTCAGAATGTTGGATCGATTTGGCAGCGTCCGCTGATAACCACAGTGCGTCAATAAACATACAGCTCAGTCACATACCTTGGGCGAAATCTGGCATACACGCGTCGTCAAGGATTTTAAATATTGTGAAATACGGTTGCAGAAGCATAAAAAAATAAATCTGTATAATACACGTGCTATAAAAATACCCGAAATTAATCAGGTGATAGCTACCTCTCCATATTCCATGCTCTAGATATATGACCCACATTTTATGAAGGATGAATTCGTGGTAGCGGGGCCTCATTTTTTTAATACCAGGTTTTTAATACCAGTCATTGTCCTATCAATAGATTGTTTTGCTCTGCTTGTGCGTCATTGACTCTGACAGGATACTGCATAAATACGTTGAAATAATTTTTGCGAAATTAAGTTGAAAGTTCAGCGCTTCTGTCCGTGTTGCCCTCCTTGTTTCTTGTCCGTTGTCCTTTGTGCTGGCTCTTCTGAGATCATGGAATTACAGCAGTGCTTCGCATTTACAATTCAACAATTTGTATATTCCTTTTCCATTCCAAGAAAATGTTAGCAACCTCTATGAATCTTTGATGGAATCTGGAATTCGATCACGGTTCTGCTGCTGAGAGAATGGCACGTGCCTCATGATTTGCATCAAGATACTATTTAAGCCGGAAGGTAAGGTGTATTATTCAACTGTCGCGGACTCCCAGTAATTTTCAACATGTTCATAATTAGAGAACCACACAAAATGATTATAAAACTGTGATGTGTATTTATTCTCTGCGTTGACACTGTCGTCTTCTGTATTTGTTGTTGCTGCTCTTGTTTGTTGATTTTAAGTGTCACATGTTCACTGTCTACGCAAGAGTGTAATTAAAAAAAGAGGTATTTGAGGTATTTGAATTTCCTACTCTAATGTGTAGGCCTTATTGATGGATTTATGGAACTGGAAATAATAGCTTGTCGGAAATGATTCAACAGCATTTCAGCTGAAAGCAGAACGCCGGCGACGCGACGAACCGTTCGTGTCTAAGCACCCGCTGGTGAGTTTAGGTTAAGTAGATATTTCAGTTTCGCCGCTATAGGCCTGTCGAGAAATTCACCCCAGCAGTTTGTTGGTCCTAACGTAGTACAGCATAACCCATTTAACGCGAACTGATGATACACGATTTAGAATCGATTCTTTTCCTTATCACCAGGATACGCCAATATTGGAAGGTATTGCAGAGGCTCACAGAGGTAATGCAGAGGTAATGCTCACACACGTTCAACAGCAGCAAATCAGACTGCAAGTCGAAACACCCTTTCCAGAAAAAGGTTGCTGGAAACGTTAAGCGGAGTCGCGATAACTGGAAACCTTTTACCGCGGAACTGCAACATGGCCAAGTTGCAGCGAGAAACAGACAACGTCGCACATATTTTTGCCGCTTGGTATATTAAGTACGCAGCAGAACAGACACACAACCGGGCATAGACAGTATAGAAGATTCCGCAGCTTCGATAATAGATTTTGGTTAGTTTTGTTCATTGCTTTATGTATCGCTTGCCAAAAATGAGAGTCGGAGTATCCTTATCCAAAGTAACTGTTGAGTGTATCCTGTACTTTGAGGATACTCAGTCTTCAAAGCACAGTGTGTCGCACATTTTCAAGCGGCTGTGGGCAACATTTTCGCCCGGCAGCGTTCGCTCAAGCGGTAGCCCGCAGAAAAAAGGTATGGAATGCAACTAAGAAGAGATGACGCGAAGGCTGTTAGCCCGTCTTTATTCCTTTTGCATGCGTTCGTTGTTAGGTTTATAGACGAGGCATGCATTGCCCTTCAGCACATTCGTTGCCAGAAGGGACGAGGACACGGCCTCATCATTGTGGTACAGAACCAACAACTTATCACCCCGATTTCGCGTTGCGGCAGTTGCCAACCGTAATGATATTTCCGCCCTAAAGCACATGACCTTAGAGAACATTTGTTTTTCACTTTGTATGCGGCCATGTTCTGCGGCATCGTCAAATGTCATAGTCCATGCATGACTTTCGTTTGGAGAAGCAAGCGCTCCAACAACCCGTTCTCTAGAGGTCCTAGGGCAACTTTAATTTCTCTAATAAACAGTCAGATGCTTCGATCAAACGAGACGCTCTAATTGTTTATGAATATGCACCGGCATAAAATGCAACACAACAAAATGGTCGCCTGCTCCTGTAGGCAGGATCTTTTTATCTGCTTAGCTTATAACACGGCTGCACCGCGGGGCTCTTCCGGAACGGCGGTGTCAGCACATGCTTTTGCTTAATACCGTTAAGAAAATCGTAATATAGAAATAACGGTGATTATCAAGACTTCTGCAGTGCAATAAAAACTAACGCCCTTTTTTGTTTTTGTTGGATTTCTTCGATGTTCCGACGGAGGAAGTGGGGTTTCGAACGTCTGTTAGTCACTGTGATTGTGCAACAAGTCGCTTTCCAAAGCGCATCGACCTTCTACCATTGATTGCAGGAAAAAAGCAGAGGCAACCCAATAATTACTGCAGTAATAAACGAAAAGCAGCTTGAAGTTTATTATTGTGTAGTCACGTTCTCCAAGAAAAAGGCTTCGAACTCAGTTAATGAAATTGTCATGCATAGGACTACTGATGAACACAATGATGTATAAAAGAATCCATAATGTTGCGTTAACTACATAAAACAGAAATCAAATTTGGTTCTCTGTCTAATACCTGCATCAGAGATACAATTCCGGAAGGGATCGGCTGTCGGTGTTGAAGGCAGTCCTCTTTTATTCAGTGTCGTGATCAGCTTTGCATTCAAGAAATGCGTGCGCTGAATGAAAGCATCCCAAGCAGCGCATTTTATCAACAGAGAAAATATTCTGCGCTTGTTCCGAGCCACACAATTGATATAGCGTAGGAATACCGCAGCTATTAAAGAATATCTGCAAACTGACGGCAGCCACAGAAAGTTATTAATAGGAGCCCGAAAACTAGATTTTCTATAAAGTTACAAAAATCAAAATACAAATTCTAATAAACCTCTCCACTTCAGCTCATAAAAGCATGTTTACTTAATGTTTCTTAGTAAAAGGTTCAAGGCAACAGATTTTTTCGTTCGACAAATTTATAGCATGGCTCTTTGCCCCCCCCCCCCCCCCCACTACAAGTTGCTCTTCGCTAGCATTTTCAAGGCTAATGTCGCTGGCAACTGTTTCCGACCGAATTCACATCCGAGCATAAAAGCTAACTGTGGCACAGATATGAGACAGTTTTCATCAAATCCGGGTGCTAGATTTTCAGAAATCGGTCCTTTAGTCAATTTCGGAAATAGTGAGATTAAGGTTGGCATACACTGAACCGCCACCTTTCGGTTCGCCTGGATCACACCAGGTGGCGATACATGAAATGCAAAGCAGCATGGGAGTGGCGATATGATGTGGTCATTTGAAATGTGGGTGGGGCATTTGAACGGTTCGCTTTTGCCGGAGTGCCCAGCCGCTCCATGGTCGCTTTGCACACGCGCAGCCTTTACGCTTCTTGAAGAACTCATTTCACTTTGAAGGACCAGGCGGGACCAGAACCCCAAGGACGAAATTCCAAGAAGACCACGTGTGAGTACCACAGCTCTTCACAGCTCACTTGCTTCGCGTTGTTTGTTGTCTGCTTGCGGTCGAGTAGGTTCGAGTTGCTGCGTACAGGTGTACGAAGTAATTGCATCCACAGTTACGGTTTCCTTCCAACCGCTCCGACTGCGAGAGGCTGCACCAAGCAGAGCAAGCGTCCGAAAACATGCGACATCTTTCATTTTATCGACTCGTTTTTCAAGTATTCTACCGCGAACGCAATGCATACAAGTACATACCTAGGATTCCTTTCTCTAAACGTGCAGCGGCTAGTAAAAAAAAAGTCTTAACGCTATTTCGCGTGCACACGCTACTATTAGGAAGTGCAATGCCGCCGTTTACCACCGCCGAAGCGAGTAAAAGCTTACCTTTCATAGCGTTCTGAAACGCGCAATTCGCAAGTAGGAGCCATAAGCAATTTTCTATCTGCGTCATTTCACCTTTCGGAAATAGTGTGCGACCAAAATTAAATCTTGACGAATATCAAGTCGCCACAAAAAAAGGATCGAGAAGAACGCGTACAGTCTTTCAGTGCACCAGGGACTCGAACCTATGCGATCAATGTGCACGCAAAAACAGCATTGTTTGAAGGTGTGAAAGTAAAAAAGCTATGTGTGTTACAATAACTGACGCTGGTGTTCAGTGAGCTGCATAAAAGGACAAATTTATCTTTTTTTTCGATAAAAGCGCGTGCTGTTTTCTTGTGGCTGAGGCTGAACAGGAGCAACTTTCACGCTATACAGACGTTCCTTGCATCTATATTGCACTGGACCAAACCTTTAGTATAGAAGCCTTTCGCTTTTTTGACGAGTAACGAGTTTACAGACGTTTCTCTCTGTTTTATAATATGCAGGATCAAACTAAGAGCAGAAGTGCCTTTCGCTTTTGTTAACTGCTACATAAGCACACGGTGGGGTGTTAACATTTTCAGACCTAAAACCAAAATGATCCAGCAATACCGTGCAAGCTTACGCAAAAATTGTAGGAATAAATGTTGCGAAAGGTAGGAACCCAGATTAAAATTGGGAGTGGCTACATGTAGCTCGGACAAAAGTTATCAAAAAAGAGATACGCCGTATCTAGATATGGTTTTCCTTCCACTTGCGCAATCCAAGGCATTTTTAAATCCCGCCCAGTCGTGTCATTCGGTTATACCGTTGTGAAAGGTGCCGCCAAAATAATACAAAACATGGACGAGGAGGGCACAAGGACGGGCGCAGACTCGCGACTGGGTTTATTCAGAAGAACAGCGCATACTTATACCTTCCACACCGCCATGTCAATCACTAAGCCCAAGCCATAAATCTGCTTTCTGTCTGATCAAGTCTTATCGAGGTATCACTAACGGAATCATCTCTTTTGTTCTTTATGAAAAAGCATCGGCAAGTTCACGGGCCATTTGGTCACGGCTACCATTCAAAATCCTTGTTTTCGGCAGCAAAGGCAGGCATGACGCGTAGCCGTGACCAGATGGCGCGTGAACTTGCCGAGGCTTTTTTATAAAGAACAAAAGAGATGATTCCGTGATTGATACCCCGACGAGACTTCATCAGACGGGAAGCAGATTTCTGGCTTGGGCTTAGTGATCGACATGGCTGTGTGGAAGGTATACATATGCGTTGTTCTTCTGAATAAACCCAGTCGCGAGTCTGCGCGCGTTCCTTGTGCCCTCCTCTTCCGTGTTTGTATTATTTTGCGCAGTACCTTTACGCAACAATGTACGACCGACTCGCCGAACAACATAACTCTTGAAATTAGGTAATACCACTGCGAAGATAGCACTACTCTCAAATCTCGTTTTAACGAAATTGCTTAAAACAAAATAGTGCAAATAACGAACGCATGACTATTCTCATTAGAAGCTCGGCTTAGCCGGGCTATGACGACGCAACGGCTTTAACGAATTATTCGCCGCGCCCCATGAACCTCGTTGTAGAGAGGTTCAACTCTTTTTATTTACGCCCGACTGCGTTTACTAATACAGTGGAAGAGGTTGCGGACCAGTCGATTTCGTTTTTTCGCGGTAACGCACTCTCTCTGTTCTTTTCGCTGGAATTTAAAGAAAAGCTTGCAAAATAGGGAGGAAGTCACATGTTGTCTGCGTTGCAGTATTCTATCCAGGACAATTGACTTTTTAACCGAACCAAGCTGGTGGGCTAACCGCGTCGATGCGAGCGGCCGCCACCGAATTCGAAGATTTGCGCAGTGGTGTACCCAAAAAGAATTGCTAAGGCTACCTTGAACAACTTCACTTTACCCATTTAACTTCTGTCTTTCTTTTATATGTGATGACCGAATAAAATCTAATTTCAACCGGCTTTAGATTGCCTCGCAGTATTTGTTGCTGTAGGGATACTTGGTTCATGCCATAAATTTGAACGGAGTGAAGGACACGATAACAGGAAATACAAAGACGATAAAAAGCGGCTGCATTTTCTCCAGAAACTTGCGTTTCCTGGATTCAAAATTTTAGGTCTCCTACTTATCACTAATCAGTAGCGACGGCACGCGTTGTCATTGTTCGTGAGGAAGCTGCTGAAACACATTGATAGCTATGCTTATGGTATCCGCGGCTCATTTTGGCGCAGCGCGTGCATTTCAAAGATACGGTTGACAGCACTGTAACGGTCCTGGACTAGAGTCTATGGACTTCGGCTTTTTTTCTTCATACTGAAGCGGGAAGACGACGACGAGACTGAGCGAGTGAACGGGTGGACGAAGACGACAACGAAGTTCTGACTGTGTTCTCAGTGCCGCTCGTAGCTGTTCCTTCGCTGGTGTACATAGCTGTAAATATATTCTTTCCCGCAACAATACTTTTGAAGGTTCATCTGACTGCAGCAAAAGCAAAAAAACTGAGTGGATCCCGTCTAGAACTTCAGTAAACATACCAAGTTGCTTCTTAGGTGATCAAGCACTTGTTGATTTGTCATACATTTTCAGTTTCTCGAAAAAGGCATGTTTTAAACAAACTCTAGGTATAAAAAGCTTCACCTTTAACAGAAATCTCTAACCTTTAATTGGGCGTATCATAGCCTTAGTTGCTACGGCGCCATTATAGCTCAATACAACTGACTAACCCACCAGAACTTCACGAAACGCGCGTGGCGCAAAAATAAGTGGCACAATATGTGCATGATTATTCTTAGCTAGTAAGTAATTGCCTGAAATTGAACAACATTATGTATTGCGCAATACGACCTACCAGGAACGTAATAAGCCATGGTTCACGTAACGGGAAATACCCAATGTAGCTGAGGCTTGGCGGCCGTGGAATCAAGAATCCGTACATTCCAGCTTATCTCCAGATGCCAAAAATTTTCCCGCGCATCAACACACCCTTCGCCGCTTCTGTAACATGACGATGTCTTACAAACGTATTTTCGTGTCCGATATTTAGACATACTAATTTATTATAGAAGCCAACTCATCGTACTTCATAAGCATCAGTAACAGGTCCGCTCCTCTTTGATGAGACACCTTGCCAGGTATTCAAAGGCTGCCAAGGCGATCCGCCTCGAATACCAGAGATATGAGCAGTCAAGGATATCAAGGAGGGGTCCCTTTTAGCAGAAGGAAAATGTAACAGGCGATGAACAGCTCACACAAAACTGTCAGATGAGGAAGAGCACGTGGTCCATGAAAACAAAATACACGTCCACATAGATACCCGTTCTGTCAACGCCGGGCTTCGTAGAGACGCCCACGCCTGTAGATATTCTAAGGCATCGAGAGTAGGAGAGTGCCGAAAACATTTCTTCGAGGTCAAAGAGATTCTGCAACTGGCGTGTTTTTGATAATTCCTGTCCGGCGCCAAAATTTTGCCACTCCGGTAAGGTCTTTAAGCAGGTCAAGGTATACCATCGCACTGCAAAATAAAACTTAAGCTTGGTATGAGCTTATCTTTCTTACGACCAGCATGCATCTTTCTACACGCAGAAATCCTTCCACACGCTTTCTCTGGCAAAATCATTTCGTGCCTGTATCTTTGTAAGTGCGGAAGGCGATGAAATAGCACTTCTTAGTTCGCTCCTTTCATGCTCTTTCGACGTTAGTTTTTCCGACACATCGCTTTCAGCACTATTCTATGATTCCAGGCCCTGCGCTTCCTATGGAATATGGTGTATTTAGTGGAACATACGCAGCGCCGGTAGCATCTCATTTTTTGTCCTCGAGCGAATCTGGCGAGATGCTCTCATCTCATTAGAAGGTCACATCGAACGACGTGCTTGCACTTTGCAGTTGGTATTTCTCAGCATCACAGAATCGTCACTGTATGATCACCTTCATATAATTCATCTAGCGGCGCCATCTTTGTTTGAGAGTGTGGCATTTGTTAA
Source organism: Amblyomma americanum (assembly GCA_030143305.2). Lineage (NCBI taxonomy): Eukaryota > Metazoa > Arthropoda > Arachnida > Ixodida > Ixodidae > Amblyomma > Amblyomma americanum. The sequence goes on along the minus strand of JARKHS020029788.1, from coordinate 6,904 downwards.
AAGGAGGGTAACCCTAGCACATGCACTTTGAAGCGCCCACCCTGTTTCTTGGATTCATGAGTGCAGATACTCATTCCTTTGCCGTTGGTACCTAGATTAATGATGGTTGATATTTTGAGGGACCACTTTATCAACCATCTTCTATAGCTCGCAAAAAAACACCGCACAAGAGGTATACGCCTTGCATGCTCATATTGTAGGTGGGCGCATTACAGGGAATTGAATGTGGCGCAGCCAGCGATAAGTCCTCCAGCACTAATATCCGGAACCCTAAACTTGATGCGAAAGAGGACACGTTTCGTGTCATTTCGCAAGTCTGATATTAGATTGAATGTTTTGTGCGCCGTTGAACCGAAATGAATCGTATATAAAAAAATGTGGAAAAAAACGTGGCAGTTGTTGCAACACAGGTGAATTATTACATCCCATTTCAAATCAAGGGAAAGCAACCGACTTGGCTCTAGATGCTCCGAAACGACGACTGCATTCTTATGAGGCCCACTCTCGAGGAGATCCGGCTAATATAAACTCCTGCTACCTATGTTTATCCCTCGTTCTCACATCCTTAATCCATTACGGAAGTACTGTTGTTCCGACAAAGCCGCCATAGCTAACCATATGCAAAAAGAAAAGATTTTTATTGGTTGTTTAAGGAGTGCCTTGCAAGTGTGCCTTGGAGTGGGCAGTGCATTACATGCCCGAAGTAGATCTTTCTGAAAACGGCCACTGCAAGAAATCCGCAAGAGAAAAACCTGGCTCTAAAATAATGCTGAAGCTTTCTACCGTTTTCAAAGAGAACGGCAGCAATGGTAACCTCCAACGTAATCAGTTCTAGGTTAGCATGTTAATTCGCTATGCAAGTGCTTGACTATTTTTTTCTTCCCACTGCTGCTCTTTCAGTGATAAGGCTATTTGACATTCTCTGAAAATAGTTATTGACGCGATTCGACACCACCGCAACTGTGTAGAGGTGGAGAATATGGAGCCTACTTGTGAGAGACTGGTGGCATTTACATCCTTTGGATACGTTCATGGGCTCTCTCGGCAAGAGTGCCCCTGTGGATGCTTTCAAAGCGGTGCCACTTGCCGTTCTTGAAAGAGCGTTTATAATTTGCCTACACCGGTAGGCTTCACTGTAGAACAATGGCGCACTATCTTCAAAGCCTTTCAACAGTTGAACAGTAGAATGACAACTGCTCTGCTACGGTTGGGCTGGACCCATGGTTGGGCGTTAAGAATAGAGAAAGTTGCTCACGTGAAAACGGAGTTGTGTTTTTCTTGTGATTAAGTACTCCAGGTGTCACAAATGTTCGGGCACGCCAGACCTGAAAATGATTATTTTACCTCTACTATCGCGTAGCCGCCGCGGTGGCTAAGTGGTTATGGTGCTCGGCAGCTGGCCCGAAAGACGCGGGTTCGATCCCGGCCGCGGCGGTCGAATTTCGATGGAGGCGAAATTTTAGAGGCCCGTGTACTGTGCGATGTCAGTGCACGTTAAAGAGCCCCTGGTGGTCGAAATTTCCGGAGCCCTTCACTACGGCGTCTCTCATAGCCTGAGTCGCTTTGGGACGTTAAACCCCCATAAACCATAAACCATCTACTATCGCGTGTAAGCATGAAAAAAAAACCGCGTTCACACATCAACATCACATCAGACCTCGAAATACTATGGCTCCTTTGCCGAGCCACACCAGTATCTATATTAATTGGAGTTCGTTACAGACCCCCTCATAATAGTCCCGAATTACCCCGTAAACTGCAGAACATTTTAAACGAACTTAAAACTAGACACCCTAAGGCACACATCCTCCTTTTTGGAGATTTCAACTATCCTGGCATAAATTGGTCTACCCCTCATCAACCTGTTTTTAGACAGGATGAATCCCGTGAATTTATGGATGTCTGCCTAAACTTTAACCTAGCGCAACTAGTAACACAGCCTACACGCATCGCCGGAGATACTGCTAACATTCTTGACTTCATACTATCTAGCTACCCCGACAGCCTCAACGCTATCACTTACCTCCGTGAAATCAGCGATCATAAAGTTATTCATGCATGCTTTAACTTCTCTCCAATGACAAAAGAAACTTCCCAAAAAACAATTTCTCTTTACAACAAAGGAAACTATGAGGCCTTCAACGCGGAATTGGAGGCCTTTTTCCATCTTATCAGGAATCATTTGACGAACAAGACATCCACACAAACTGGTCAATGTTTAAGCACAAAATGAATGAATTGACTAACAAATATATCCCCAAATGCAGCTTCCGCGCTAACCACCACAAACCATGGTTCACCAAGACTCTTGGAAGATTAGAAAATAAAAAGAAACGCCTCTTCAGAAGTGCCAAACTGAGCAGAGCAGACTGCGCATGGGAAAAATATTACGGTGCTGAAAAGGCGTATTTGGTCGCACTAAAAAACGCTAAACGTTCCTTTTATCATATCGACTTGCCAAATATACTTACAAATAACCCGACTAAATTCTGGCAGCTTCTAAATCCCCAATCTTCGCGCGTTGTTACCCTGACTGACAATTCTGGACGTGTTATTTCGGACTTTGAGTGCGCTAACATATTTAATTCTGCCTTCGCATCTGTATTCACTAAAGAACAAGAACCACCACCCCTCATGACAACCAATGACCCCACAACTGCAATGCCAACCGTTACGTTCGCAGAAACCGGCATATCCCTTCTAATAGATAAATTAAAATTTTCTTCATCCACCGGCATTGATGGAATTAACACAAAAGTCCTAAAGAACACTCGCCATGCATCTGCCAAGTTCTTATGCTTACTGTTCGCGCAGTCCATTTCAACGGGTATCATACCCCACGACTGGAAAGTGGGGAAGGTCGTTCCAGTCCACAAGTCGGGTAAAAAAGATTCGCCACTTAACTACCGCCCCATATCACTAACCAGCATACCCTGCAAGCTCATGGAACACGTCATTTACTCTTTAACAATGCAGTTTCTGGACTCAAATAATTTCTTCCATTCATCACAACACGGATTTCGTAAAGGATACTCCTGTGAAACGCAATTAGCTATCTTCGTTCATGACCTGCATGCCAACCTTGACGCTAACCTCCAAACCGACGCAATCTTCCTCGACTTTGCTAAGGCTTTTGACAAGGTACCCCACAACCGCCTATTTCTGAAACTTTCCTGCCTAAGCTTGCATCCTGACATACTAGCATGGATAAAAGAATTTTTGACTCACCGTTCCCAATCAGTCGTCATTAATAATCACATGTCTAACTTATTACCAGTTTCTCTCAGGGGTGCCCCAAGGATCCGTTCTAGGGCCTCTTTTGTTTCTAATTTATATTAACGACCTACCTCAGAAATTAGATTGCCATATTCGGATGTTTGCCGACGATTGCGTTATTTACAAAACAGTTACTGACTCCGTTAACCAGCAATCCCTACAAGATAACCTAAATCTGGTACAAAACTGGTGCAACGACTGGCTAATGACACTTAATATAAACAAATGCAAGTATATATCTTTCAACCGTCGCAGTAATCCTCTCCTGTTCCCCTACTCTATCTCTAACGTTCCTATCGACCCTGTCCAATCATATAAATATCTCGGTGTTCATCTTAGTCATGACCTCACGTGGAATAGCCATATCGCGAACATTATTTCATCTGCTAACAAAACGCTTGGCATCTTAAAGCGTCATCTCCACTCTGCCCCCCAGCATGTTAAGCTACTCGCATACGAATCACTAGTTCGATCAAAATTAGAATACGCATCGCCCATCTGGTCTCCGAAACAAGTATACCTTACTAACTCACTTGAATCAGTTCAAAATAGGGCAACTAGATTCATTCATTCCTCATACTCTTTTGATATCAGCATATCAGCTCTGAAATCGCAGTCCAATCTACCTACTCTTGCACTTCGTCGCCACATTGTTAGTTTATCCCTATTTCATAAATTCTTTTATTCCGAGCTGTCACAGGAACCCTATATCTGCCCTCCCCCACCGCGCTTTTCTCTTCGCACCGGACATCAGCAGCAGGTATCTCGGCCACGAGCACGCACAACAACTTTTTCTTCATCATTCTTTCCCCGGACTGCTAGCGACTGGAACGGCCTTCCCCATGAACTTGCTGCCATCACATGCCAAACTATGTTTCTTAACCAAATTACGCGTTTGCTTGCATCACGATAATCATTTTTCTTTGTATAACTCGTTCAAGTTTTGTGTACTTTTTCTGTTGTTAATCTATATGTGTCCCACCCCTTATGTAATACCCTCACACGAGGGTCTTTAAGGAAATAAAGTGAAGTGAAGTGAACACGACCAGCTGTCTTTCAAGTTGCCTCATAGGCAACGCGAGGAAATGTTGTTCACCCACTCGTGAGGAGCGTAAACATTTCACGCCAAATGTATTTCGCAAAAATTGCATCTTTGAGAATATTCCATTTTCATTCTTTGCAGGTATTCACGGGCCGCAACCTGAAGACAAGAGATCATCGCGGATTTTCATCACACGCACGTGGGGTATAATTAAGCAGCAACACTTGGGCTCCCATAAGCACCCCATAAGCCCCAACAGGAGCTACCATGGACTATCAGCCCGAAACTAACCCCCAAGTGACAAACGGTGAGGGGAAATTTAGGGCGAAGTCGATTTCGCCGCTTCCGACCTTGATAATCGATCGCAGTGAACGAAAATTTCACTGAATGGCACTTCTTAAAAAAGGGACGCGATTCAGAGATATTACAAATTCCTCGTATTACTGCAAAACAGAGCGACGCACGCAAAGCAGTACTTCAGAAAAACTAGAGTACAACGAGATATCAACATTGCACAAGTCAATCAGTGAGGCGTAGAAAGAAAGGACAAAATTTTTTAACCGCGCTCTGCGACATTTCGGCTACCCAAATTTCGCGGAAGTGATTGTCCCGAAGACTAGCTTCTTTTAACTAGCTCATTCGTGGCTCGCGGACAGCGTTTTTCCTGCGGAAGTCGTGTGGTAGAGCTTTGTTCTAAGCACCACAACTACGCGTATACTGAGCTTATGTGTATATAATTAGTTTTCTTAGAGGTATAATTTTTAGCACTGTCACAGGAACATCACAGCAACATCTGGCTTGGAAATTCTTGCTCTGATCCCATTTGGGAATGTTGCGCCGTGGTTTTTTTGTGAATATAAAGCGGGTTTCTCGCCACATTCAACCATCTGAGCCGTGGATGCTGTTCTGTAGTATTATACACATGTTACCCTTGAATTCGTCACTCTTGAATGTGCCTTTGTGCGGTGCCTTCGGTGCTTTGTATAAAAGTCTTAAGAATGTTCATAACCTCACGAGAAATTGCGAACCATGGATAATATAGCTTCTCTGGCCATATCGTACTTTTTCGAAGATTAGACATCGGGTATATATACGTCCATCCAGTTTAGTCCAATCAGCCAATCCATTCACCCTGACGTCGTCGATTCGTGCATATGTATACGAAGCAGAGGCCTGCATTTGTTGGTAAAACGCAAACTTGAGAGCAGTTGTTTTGTGAGATGCTGTTGTGAAAATACTATAAAGCCGCTCTCCTGTTTACGCAGAAAACATAACCTTTATCTTAAGCTCGTACTTTATTCGCTCGTTGACACTTACACGATGTGTATGTGTACCGAGTGTTTCGGCGAACAATTTTAAAAATTTTCAAAAATCGACTCTTTGGTGCAAAAATATGGACGTTGCGGCATATTATTACCAGTCTTGGCGGACGCCAGAAAACAGGACAATTGTTTTAGGCAGTATGGTGGATCACAAATTTTTAATAATACGCTTTTTCACTAGTAGAGTCTATCGACTAGTTGCAATTCGAGATTTGTAGCCGGTCGCTAAATAGAGCCATATTAGTTTTTAGATTTTCTAAAACTCGATTACCCTCGGCGCTGTGCTTTTTCTCATCTTGGGACTCCCATGAAGTCGCATGAAGACAAAAATCGGCTTTTTCCGACATGCAGTGACTCGCACTGGAGGGGTTGCTTTGCCTGCATGCTTTCGAAAGCATATGTACTCTCGTTCGATGCAGCCAAATTTTGTCGAGCCGCAGCGGCGAGGTTAATCGCGGTTTCGAAAGTCTAAAAACTGAGATTGCTACTACTAACGACCGGCATCAAATCTTAAATCGCAACTGGGCGCCTAACTCTAATAGTTAAAAAGTTCATTATTAACAAATAGTTAACCAGCTTACTAATTAATACTATTGACCAGTTTTCCCGTGTCTGCCAAGACTGGTAATAATATGCCCGAAAAGCGATACTTTTTTCCCGAAACGCCTGTTTCTTAAAATTTCTGAAAGTGTTCGCTGAAACACCCGCTATTTCAATATCGGATAAATAGCATGTATTCTTGGCGTATAAGCTTCTGTCCTTACTTTTTCTTGCAGGATTGGCGATAATTTTCATAGTTCTTATAACCACTAGTACGCTGTATTTTTTGGTTGTCACTCATATGGACAGCGCACAGATTTGCGTTTATGAATGCCTTGGAAGTATTTTTTTTTTTCTGAGATCGCATATTACAGCATTTCATGCGAATTTCTGGCGTCCATTAGTCTTGTGTCAAGTGCCAGACATACTGATCTGCTGAGGTACAACACTGATTTGGAAAGTATCAATCTGAATTATGTGGTGTTTAATAAGAATGAGGTTCAATGTTCTCTTGTAAGTGCGCCACCGCGGTTACACAGTAGCTGTAAAGCTCGGCTGCGGCTTCGATCACGGCTGCGCCGGTCGCATTTCGATGTGTGTGTGTGTGTGTGTTGCGTTGGGTTTAATGGCCCATAATCATCCAAGGCTATCATGCGCCATATCGATGCAGGCAAATGGTACAGGCCCTTGGGCTGCGTGATGGCAGTGCACGTTAATGAGCGCC
>JARKHS020029786.1:0-14514 GCA_030143305.2 Amblyomma americanum | reverse complement strand
TAGTGGAGGGCTCCGGAATAATTTCGACCACCTGGGGATCTTTAACGTGCACTGACATCGCACAGAACACGGGCGCCTTAGCGTTCTGCTTCCATAAAAACGCAGCCGCCGTGGTTTTTATGGAGGAAAAACGCTAAGGCGCCCGTGTACTGTGCGATGTCAGTGCACGTTAAAGATCCCCAGGTGGTCGAAAATTATTCCGTAGCCCTCCACTACGGCACCTCTTTCTTTCTTCTTTCACTCCCTCCTTTATCCCTTCCCTTACGACGCGGTTCAGGTGTCCAACGATATATGAGACAGATACTGCGCCATTTCCTTTCCCAGAAAAACCAATTACTATTATTATTATTATTTTCTCCTCGGGTTTAGCTCAGTGCATGACCGGTCGCGTTTGACTTATAGCCAACTAAAGATTCCGAAAAGAACTGCTACCAGCTAACGATATGTAGCGCTGGTTTCAATGATCAAGGTGCAAGCCGAGGTTTAGTCTAAACTCTCGCAACAAGTTCGATTTAATACCTTGCTTCTTTTCATGATATTTGTTGTAATTTAGAGAGCAATGCCGGATCAGCATAGGAGACATATTTGTCCACTTTTTTACGTCACTACCGTGGAAAGTGACGAGTTTTACGACAGCGGCAAAGCCACAAACTGAAAAGAGCCCAGAAGTATGTAAAAGCTTTGCAAAGAGAAGCAGCGAAGCAGAATTAACAAAGCGTATGTCCCTCATTGTGTTCTCCCCGTGTCTAAAGAAAAAAAAAATAGAAGAGCCCAAGACACGAACAAGAGGCGTACTACACGGATGAAATGCAGAGAAGATGAGCCCGCGATTAAGGAAAAGAGGAAGGTTATTAATCAAGCCCGTAGCCAGCTAGACAAGAGAACAGCCGGACCGCACAAAAGGCTTTCTCCTCCTCCTCCCATGCGATGCTTCGTCTCTGGAGACACGGCCCTTCTTTCTTCCTTTTATGTTTCTCTGCTTGGATCTGCCTGAGCGAATCTGTCCGCCCATCGATTGTTTGCGAGGTCCTTCTCTATATACATGTTTGGTCTGAGATCTCCGTTTTTCTCTTTGCCCAGTAACATCCCGGGGTAATGCCTGTATAGCAATGCGTCCGAGGCGAGGCCGAAAACTCTCTCCTTGCTAATGCGCTCAGATCTATCCTTTTTTTTTTCACTTCTTGGCTTTTTACCGTGGTTGATCGAACAGACCGCCTCGCCATCTTCCCACAGTCATCACTGTGCATGAGCTGGGTTTCGTTTTTATTGTTCCTTCGTCTTTTTCGTCCTTAATATAGACAGAGAGGCAGATGTTCCGGGAAACTTGGCGCAATAGCACTGATGTAAACGCGTGGTATCGTGGGATGGATACCAGACTTCTTCGCCAGAATCCTTCTTCAGCTATTTTTTTTATTTTGCGACTGAGGAGTAAGCTTTGCTTCCTACGTGGAACGCGTCTGGCGCGGGAATCACTCGCGAAGGCATAATGCCTTCAGGGATGCTGCATCGCAAGACTCCGCCCTGAAGAGAAAACGGGCGAATGCGAAGCTATTTTTGGACGCGAGACTTCGCCTTTCAAAACGCGTACGTTCTGCTTCGTTCCCTAACAATGTGGTGATCACAATTTCCGAATGATAATGGCCTTTCTCGCACGCAGCTTCGCGAAGCGATTTCTGACGATTTAGGAAGGCCGTCAGCTTCCTTGAGGAAATGACACCGGGGAAGAAAGGAGGGGAATGAGGGGGAGAGAAATTACAGTACACTGCGAACCGGAGGAATCTCGGCGGGCCATCGCGGAATGTTTGAGTTAGGATTCCTTCGCCGTCATCCGCCGGAAAAATATACGCAGAGTTTGCCCGCTGCGTTCCTCACTGTGATCTAGGGAAACTCTCTCTGAGGGATTAAGCTTCCGCGCATGGCAACAGCGGTCAGAACAAACAAAGGTGTCGGAAGTTCTTCGCTATTAAGACACGCGATACGCGGCACTGCCTGCGGCACCCTGTTGGGAAAATATCCCTGTAATCAGTGCATCATGTACGGGAAGGCAGTGTTGTTCAGGAAAGCTCATTTCCTGCAGCCCTCGTCTGACGCGCCTTTGCAAACACTGCTTGATGCTGAAACATGCGCCCTGGGTGTGCAGGATTGGATGACGGCGCGAAGTTATCAATTTGGAGAAGCTGAGGAAAGGAAATAGACAAAAGAAAGATTTCAATGTTCCGGAAAAGGATATCTTCAGCACCTTCGGGACATGAAAATAAGATAGGCCAATGTGCATAGCTTGAAAAGGGAGGAAGGTTAAAAAATTAAGAGAAAGACAAAGATTCAAGAATAAAAATAAAATAAACTGAGAATGGTGCAGTTTTCCGTGCATGAGCTTATTCCTGCAACATGTTGCGGCAACAACAACATTATCAGCCCATTGTTTCTGAAAGCTACGGTCAAGTGCTCTGGGATGCATATATAATGCGATACAGTGACAATGAAGTGAAATGAATCATGAATGAGACTGAACTTAAAAAAAATGCTGCGAAGCTTGATTTTTATTTCAGTCCAGAAAATGTATCCCGTTCTATCTTTTATTTGCTTTTCTGTAGGCCTTAATTAAACCCCATAAACCCTGAATTATTCTTCGAGCTAATCTGTTATATTCGACATTCGCGCTGTCAGCGAACGCCAGCCTCAAGAACGAAGAACGTTAAGAAGGTGAACAAAAATTCAGGTGGGCACTTTGTTGACCTACAGTGCAGTGAGGCGAAATCCTTTAGCGCGGCGTTGCTGCTTGTGTTGCTCATGTGTGATGAAGATTTTGATTAAAGACTACAAAGAGCGTTTAGGCGGCATTCTTCCAGATCGACGTTCAGGAGGCGTCTATATTTGGACGTGACAGCGTGCTTCAGCGTTGCCAAGGAGTCCACGGAACGACACCGCCCGTTCGGGTCGACGCCTTACCCTTTGGACAATTTAAGGAAAGGAAATGACGTCTGTCTCACATATCTCGGTGGACACCCGAACCACACAGTAAGAGAAGGAAAATGATATAAAAATGGTTAATTAACTACTAATGAATGGTTAATTACTAAGTTTTCATTAATGAATGCTTAATAATCTCAAGTGACTATGTCGTAAGGACTATAATTTGTTACGACTATTTAACTAGTTAGTTGCTGGATGTAACGGACGCCGAAAAGATCCATGGCCGTGAGTATGAGCCATTAAAGGCTTTCGCCTTAAAAAAAAAAAACAAAGCGTAGAATAGTTCGTGAGTACAGTGTATGGAGCTTGTCATCCGCTCTTGGGTTCAAGAGACCAGACAACTGACCAGCACAACAAGCGTCGTTTCAGGCGCCAGAAATATGGGAAACCGATGAATAGCTGCTGCTTTGCAAACAGAAATGAAACGGACTTCCTGGTCGATTTTTTACCCTTACGGGTTGTCGACGCGAAGAGCTCATTCAATTCGTTGTGCTTTGCGCGTCGCCGTAGCCTCTTCTTGCAACAATCGATGGCATATCTTCCCTGTACTCCGGGCGACGCAAGTCCGGCAATATTATGCGAGGCAAAACCATGTAACGCGTCCGCCAACAAGCCAACAACGGGAAACATTGCGCACTTGTTGGTTGTGCTCACATCAAGCAAATGGCGACGTTGTCACAGTCAATATTCACGCGTACTATATATTTCTGCTTTTAACTATAGCTTTTTTTGAGTTGATCAAAAGTAATCGATGGCCTTTTAAAAGACTAAAACACATAACACGAAGTGACGAAATAAAACTTTCGTTATGACAGACACCAAGGAAGTTGCCGAAGCTTCTTGTTTAAGGCGGACAAAATTCATATTAGTAACCGCGGCATGCGTCACACAAAATGTTTGAGTAATAACGACCTATGAAGATAGCAAATATTTTGCCAGGTGGATTGTTGACTACAACCTCTTACTTATTGCTTCGTGGCAACAACAGCCATCCACGTTTGAACTATTTTGCATTGAAATGATGCCTTGGTGCGCATACAATTACGTCATAATTAGAAAATAATTGTAAAAAAGCGTAAAGTCAATCAATGGGACATTTTACGAGGACGCTAATGTGGAAGCCGATACAATGACTGCATGCCGAAGCAGCTTTCGTTACTTTTAATTAGTCGCTTGGCAGCTTTCATTGGACACCCTTTCGATACGGCGGAGAATGCCGCCCATGCACGGGGCGGCGAAACCCGGTCTGTTGTACGCCGCCTCGCTTCTTGGTTGTCCCCTTATTAACGCGTCATTTCAGGCCTCGTCTCGGCAATAATTTTACCTTTCCGGACACCCATGGGTCCGCACTTTTTTACCCGCTCTTTTCTGTCCTCGCCCACAGCTTTGCGCGTGACTTGCTCGCGATGGTGAGACACGTGGCCCGTCATCATTCGTAATTATTTTTCCTTCACACGGCGGAAGCCGGTGACAGCCAGCGCACAGGAATGTCACTTCGTGGTAAGCCGCAACGCTGTATTGTGGCTCATCTGTCTCAGCCCCGCCTGTCTGCGTTCGTTTGTCGGGCTTGGCGGCAGATGTGTCAGCATTAACATCCGTGATTACGATTATCAAGGTGGCACCAAAATTCGTAGCAGCAGTATCTGTATTCGTTCTGGTTCTCACTTTCCCACCTGACGTTTGTGGCTCTTCCGGTTTCATCTCCGTCAGAAAGAGAAAGTTGACAGCACTGCACATGCAAACGTTTCTAGTTATTTCGCACTGTTTGACTAGCAGCAGCGAAGTCATATTTTTTCTCAATAATTCATACGCAAGACAATTTTAGTAGCGTTTGTTCGGAGCCTAGTTGGCTCATGTGATGAGAGGCCACTGTAGAAGAGAGCAATTTGAGTAGCGTTTGTTTGGGGGCTAGTTAGATCATCTGAAGGCGGCCTGCTGTGGAAGAGAGCAACTTGACTAGCGTTTGTTCATAGGCTAGTTGGACCATCTGAAAAGGGCTCACTGTGGAAGAGAGGAACTTGACTAGCGTTTGTTCATAGGCTAGTTGAACCATCTGAAAAGGGCCCACTGTGGAAGAGAGCAAGTTGACTAGCGTTTTTTCATAGGCTAGTTGGACCATCTGAAAAGGGCCCACTGTGGAAGAGAGCAACTTGACTAGCGTTTGTTTAGCGGCTAGTTGGCTCTTGTGAAAAGGGCCCGCCGTAGAAGAGAGGAATTTTAAAAGCATTTGTTTAGAACAGGTTGGCTCATGTGAAAGTGCCCACTTTAGAGGTTGTCCTGACTACCTTCATGGAGTGTGTGCTTTGAGCTAAGTTACGCAATGGTCGGTCTTAAAACTAAGAAGGCAATTTTTTTCAGAGCACGCCAATCCAACCTTTGGTGCGGTACTCCGCCTCTCTATTTGCTGGCATAGAAGTGAAATGACAGTTGGCTTCAGCCAATCAGGGGCCAAATTCCCAAAGCTGATTTCAGTTCAGAACGGCGGCTGATTGGCCGCAAATGCTGCTTCGTGACTGACACACTGTTATCACCATTCCCGAAGCGACGGCTACGAGCCCCTCACGAATTGTTTATACCCGCATTATGGTTTGGAATGTAGTGAAACATCCGAATCGCTGGTGTGAGCCATATATTCTGCTTTAGGCAATTACATACTGTGAGCGGCAGTGTCAATAACGCTCCGGTTCGATACCAAGAAATGAGAAAAGCCGGTTCCATTTTTTACTCGCGAATGTTGGCTTTCATCGTTATATAAAGGCTGTTTCTTCTATTTAAAAAAAAAGATTAAGGCACATATTTTACATCGATTCATTTCCACATTAAGTTTTTCGCTCTTCTGCAATTGGTAGCTGACACCCATGACGTCATGATCGACAGCTAAACGAGCAATGGCATTCGCCGGTTCAGGTAATGAAGGCGAGGCTGGCCGGTGTAAAGGAAGCTAAAGAAATGCATTCGCAAAATGTTCTTTACCAAAATAGAGCCCGAAATTGCCTCGGATGTATTTCATCCGTCTCGATGGAATGCAATTATTCAGCTGTCCTTTCTTGTACATTTTCGGACTGGGCGCACGTGGATAGAAGTTTCCTTCTTTAATGCGCAAGGCTGTTTCTTTGTAACGTATAAAGCACGAAAGAGACTTCTATTCCGACGTTCAAAGCAAACTCGCAACCTTGATTAAATGTCGATTAGAAAACACAAGGGAGCGGCTTCAGTTACTGCAAGCTGTGTGCAACAAAGTTCCCCAGCGGACTGTTTGATGCTAAGGTAATCAAAGGCTGTTTTACGCTCCGACAATAATTCCGATTATGAGCATCTCTCGAGCTGGTCACTACTGCTTTCCATACCAAAGCAGCCGACACACATTGTTTCGTAGCTACCGGCCCTGGTTCAGACGCATAGCACCAATCGCAGCTGTAAAAAACATTGAGAAATGGAGCTAAAATTGCGTTCTTTTTTACAGTTAATTCGTCAATCCAGATAGCCATTTATTCTCAGTGAAGTTTCGCCGTTGTTCTCGAGTTTGCACATCTTTCAATTTTTCTGTGCTAGCCTGCACAGTGTCAGTTCAAGATTTCTACTTTATCCGTAACACAGCTTCATCCGCGTCATATATATGGATGTCTAACCAGAATCAAAAATGACAGGAAGGGAGAGAATATTTTTTCTACGACGCTTCACTGTGCGCTTGACATCGCTAGCTTGAAAGAAAAGAAAGAGGATGAAGAAGAAAAAGAGAAGGAAAGGTGGTGAGGTTAGACAGGAGAAGAAGTCGGCTTGCTTTACTGCACTGGAGGAAAGGAATGTGGGGATATAAATGTGAAGAAGAAAATAGGAGTAATATTAAAGCCTCAGCCTCTCGTGCATAGGCCGGACGCTCTCGAGAAAAGGAGCAGAACTTGAGAGACCGTTTTCGCCAACTATGAATCACAGTAGTATTGTAAAGGTAGTGAGAAAACATTTTAAAATGGGTTGGAACAAATCTCACGAGCATTTAACTACTCGAAACCAAAAGGTCTGCTATGGGTAATTTTTTGGAATTTTTTGCATTGAAATTTATCACTTTTAAAATTAATCTTATGATAAAAAATCAAGTATTAAAACTGTTCTCCAAAATAGCCTCATTGTCAAGCGCATTCACTTCATCTCAGTGCTTAACTAGGCAGCGCATGCCTCAGAACTTTCCACATGACCTGCACTCCTGTCTTCCAGTTTTTCTTTTTTTTTCTTGAAGTAGAGCACCCCTCCGCCAACGCGGGCACGCAGAGCGTCATACAAACATGAGTGACTGCCCCTAGGCGAGGAATTCCACAGTTGTCCATTGCATTCCCTCCAACGCACGAAGGCCCTCACTTCCGAACTCCAAAACTTTTTATCCTTCTCTGCAGCCTTCAAGAAGCTGTAGTCTGTTCCTGAACTGAGGCCGCCATCTACTAAGCCCTTAGATCACCTAGTTAACATGAAAAGGCAGAAGTTTGTGAAGTCTCGGCCTGCAAGTTATAAGTTTTTATTGCAACGCGTAATTTTTTAGAAGGGCCCCAGAAGAGTCTTATTTCTCTAGTACCAACAAGTAGATGGTTACGGTCCTGCTGCATTATTCATGTCGTTTCTTAAAGGGGGTTGAAGAAAGCAGTGGCGGTCCGTCGAACTGGTGACTGATCGAACATGACGCAAAAACAATACTAAAACAAAACAAAGAACGTTCCAAGCAAGTGAAAAAGCTTTTGAGGCAAAATTTTTCCACGCTGCCCCGTGTGCGGCACAATCAAGCTAGGAGATGCAGCCTTTGGCTGGCATCCTTCGCTCTTAGGTGCAGAAAAGCGGCTGGAGCTTTGTGATGGAAAGTTGGGCGCCGCAACGCTCTTTCGGAAGTGAATGCGATGAACAAAAGCAGACGCAAAGCTGCTCAGGAATGCTGAAAGCCCCAGCACCGACTCTATTGTCTTCGTGCAAAGCGGACAACTCATCCTGTCAGTGAAAACAAAGAACTTCGGCATGTTAGCCTTATTTGCTTTTTGTGGCTCGAGAAGAGATGAATAGAAAATCAACTTTAGCTTTCGCTTTGTCATTTTTTTTAAATATTTGGACAAAGTAAAGGCATTCCCTGCTCAGCAAACGCGCCGCCTTTCCTTTTTGAATTGGACAGCTGACGACGACTCAGAAGTTAAAACCTGTCTCAATTTATTTATTTCTTCGTCGTGGGTATCGCGAACGATTCTCTGCTCATTTTATTAGGCACACAGGCATTGCAGACCTGTGGTCTAAATGTATAAATGCGCTTGATTTCACTTTGATCCAACTTGTATTAAAATTTGCTGACACTGTTAACCCCTATGAAACAAAGTTTACGCATTGGGTTATACTCAGGAAGTGGTACCTTAGAACTTAAATGTTGGGGCATTTACATAACCTGCAGCGCATAATAAAGCATTCACTCGCTTTATTATTTGCTTATTATCTACTACGGCACTCGCGTTGTAATACTGCGGCGTACAGGCCGGGAAGTGCTCAATGGCAAGGAGCATTTGCAGTGGCACAGAAATAAGCGCCGACCGTAGCTCTGGTGTCGCGGTAACTATGAACGAAATGAAGTTCCTCGTAGCCGTGGTTGCAACACAAGGAAAAATAATGTATAGATTAGCATAAAGCCAGTTTAGGGCCGAAATAGTAGCCAATAAAAGCTCAACTTGCTAAGGCAGAAAACCTATGGCACTAGATTCCCCTCTCAAGATTAAAACCATGAAGTTCTACGAAGCTTCGCTTTTCGACGGCTGTTTTTTGCTTCAAAATAAATGTTTACTGCTCCAAACGTCTCGGTCAACAGATAATTCACAGTGGTAATGAACGACGTCAGCTCATGTGAATGTGTTTCTAATTGTGGGCGTCTCCTTAGAAGGAGCAGGCATATTCTTCTCGACTTCTCCAGTGATGGCGATTAAGGTTTACACAAGGTAAACGTAGGAGGAGGGCAGGGGCGTAAGATAGCAGTTTTTTGACAACTTTCGAAGCTATTGCACTTGCTAATGTGGAGGAGGCATTGCGAAGATATGCGGTGGACGGTCGAACTTCACTGTCATAACGGGTTCACTTGTGTTTGTAGTTTTCCTCTAAATATACGATTTTCCATTCTTTACCTTGTGGCATAATCACAGTTCTCTTTTCAAACCCAACGCTCAGCCGTTACAACAAAATTCTTCTCGTCTGTGCATAGCATTTTACTATGCTCGGTTTACGTATCCCGTAGTTCAGCTTTAATGGAGCGCCTTTCGCCAACCACTAACCGCAAACTAGTCAGACGGGACCTTTGGAAACCTCTGCTATTCTTTCATGGCTGAAACGGGCAAAAAACATTTTACAATGCAAAATAACAAGGCAGACGCCCAAGACCTCGTTACCGCGGCGGACATGTTTATCTCGTCCCTTAAAGCCGCTCTTTCAAAAGTCAGGAGGTATCATGAGGAACCGGTAAGAAAAAAACAACAAAAACAAAATCGAGAGTAAATAAATTATGGGAGTGGGACGTAAACATTCCCCTCCCGTTTCTAATCGGACCCCGAGAGGCGGCTTCCGAGTGGAGGAATAAATCCGCCATTTCGAACCTGGGAACCCTGGCGAATTCTTTCGAGCCCGCTCTCTGCCCCTACCTACAATGCCACGCTATAGCGGGAGAAGCGGTGCTCAAAGGACGCTATGGGGAAAGCGGCCTCCTCCACAAACACGGAAAGGGCGGGAATCGATGCACCTGGTTCCTTTTGATGCCCGTGCCCCGATTCCCTCAAATGCGCGAGTCAGTCGGCATTATCATACTCCGCAGGGCGGTGAGATATTAAACAGAAGTCGAAAAACCGACGTCGATAGCAACAAAAAAAAAGCGCACTATACTGCAATAAAACAAGAAAGTGAAGTGAGATGAACTAAGACGCCCGACCTTTCATCCCCGATTGAATGGCGTGGTATTTGTGTGGGACTCACTGCGGAGTCCCGGGAGAGGCGGCTGGTCTGAGGATCAGTGCTCTGGTGGAGGATTAAACGCCATAGCGTGAAGTATATTTGCGTCGAATATCTGCCCCTGGCGGAAAGGTCTAATCCAGCCTGCGTTCGTAAACAGAGCGGGGATTTGATGGCACGGCTTCTCTGGGGGCGGAGCTTCAAGTTTGAGAACTCTAATGCAGCTAGAAACCGATGCTGCTTTAATGAGACCGTTGAGCGCATTTTTTTTCTCGCAATCCGGCATCCTGTGTGCTCGCTAATCTCTGACGGCAGCTTCTGAGCAGATAACGCTCGCCAGTCTTCAAGTAATCATGCTTCCAGGCGCTGTGGAGTGAGCTTGTAAACCCATTACCTCGTGTATTATAAATGCCTGTCAGATCAGCCGGACCAAGAGCTTTCCTCCTCTCCCCCTTCCCACCTCTTTGTTGCCCTTCCCACTCAGTAGCTTTTCGGCCAGTCGAGATCCAGGTTGGTTAAGCAGATACGCCGCACTGCGCAGTTGAGTGAAGCCTAGTGATTGGCTGACTGCTGAAGTGACGTAACGCGGGGCTCCCACCTGAGTGCGCCACATCGCGGATGACCGGACAGCGAGGCGTTCGTGGCGCTCTCACTGGTAAGGGGATGACTTGACGGGCATTGATAATAAGGACTGAGCAAGCCAAGGACTATCTTCCATTAAAACTCGAATGGAAGGAAAACCACGCACACGAATATCTGGTCTGTCAGGTATTGACGCGAGGGCGTTAAAGGCCGCACGTCCAGAAAATCCGTTGTCGGGGTTGTTGGCGTCGGCGCTGTGAGCAAAAAGTCGCGGGCATGACTCTGGCAGGTGGTGCCCAGAGAGCAAGCTAGGAGGCAGGCCGACAACCTAGGTCACGTGACCTTGCGGCGTCACCACGAACCTGCCCAGCGGACAGCGAGAAAACTGCCCACCGCGGCAGGTGGCAGTCAAACTACTGATAGGTCGCTCGGGGCGAGCAACCTGGGCCGCACGAGAGCCCACCGCTGGGAGCACCTGTCCATCGCAGGGCAGTGGCGGATCGCTTAAGTGCTGCGCCACTGCGCCAGTAGGGGTATGAGGACTCCCGGGGATCTGTGAATGTAGAGAATGACCTTCTGTCTACATGTGGCAATTAACCCACCGCGACTATCGCGTCAGACCCTTGAGGCGGAGGTTATTTGTCTTCTTAACATTGTATCAAGCACCTAGAACCTTGTAAAAATAAAAATAAACGAGAACCACATGTTGCAAAATGGAGTTGCATCTTGCGGCGGCGCAACCTCGGCTATTTGCTGAAATTCTGGCCAATCCTTAATTTCACGCCGATCTAAATATTTCCAGATGATCATGAGAGAAGCTGTGAACTTTAGCTACCACGGGAAATCACTGTAGGCCACCGAACTCCTCTCACATAGCAACGAGCGACGTGTTGACGGCATGCTGACAGATCGCCGTCGTGCGAACGATTCAAGAGCGACAGCGAAACTGCAGTTAATTACAGCGATAGCTGTCCTGACACGGGATCAGGGAGTTGTGGGGGAGGCTGAAAAGTACATGTACAGTCTTTCTGAAAAGTATGCAGCCCATGGAGTCTGCTTGTCAGCCCTGCAGCGCGGCTCCCCTCGCATACTCAGAGACCCTAATATTGCGAAGGCAAGAGGAACTTAAGTCCTCAACCTTCCCATGCTTATGACTGCCAAATGCACCTAGCAGCCCCGCTACACGGCTTGTAAGCAAACCCCTTGGTCTGTATATTTTTGACAAAGACTGTAACTCTGCTCTGCACTTGCCATTATCCTGCGCCCAAGTGGACGGGTGCGGACGCCAAGCGTCGTAAAATTGGCTCAGGTTTCTTGCAGAGATAATTCTCTAAAAACTCTCTCGGCGTCTGTCATGAAGGCGCGCATTTTAGCTGTCCACACAGAACGAGAACCGCGTTAAATCGTGCAGGTCAATAGAAGATTTTTGTATGTGTTTGTGCGATGGGGGGGGGGGGGGGGCGTTAACGTCCCAAACTGACTCGGGCTATCAGGAACGCCGCGTAGTGAAAAGCTCCGGATAATTTAGGCTACGGATTTTTTACTATGCACTGGCATCGCACGTTACACGTGTCTCTAACATTTCGCCTCCATCAAAATGCGACCTCCGCGGCCGGGATGGAACCCGTGCATTTCTGGTCATTAGTCGAGCTTCATAAGCACATACCCACCGTTTTGTCGATGGTTTAGATACTGGTACTTCAGGCGAAAAGAGATCCTGTTTGTCTTTTACGGCGAAAGCCTTTAATTGCTCATACTCGCGGTGACAGTCCGTCCGGTCACGTGACCTCGCGGTGTCCACCCATTACATTTTGCCAACTGGGTCACGTGACATCGTGGTGTCCGTCTGTTACATTGTGCCAACTAGGTCACGTGACATCGTGGTGTCCGTTCATTGCATTTTGCCACTTAGGTCACGTGGCCTCGCGGTGCCCGTCCGTTACATTTCCCGTTACAGTCCGTTACTGGACTGTGAGCAAACTGCCCATTGCCCTCTGGCTTTCGCCTTCCCGCAGTTGAGAGATATCTAAGTGTCTCCAATTTTTTTAGCATTGCTTATTGCCTGATGACACAAAACGGAATATGGTTATCTAAATAAAAGTTTTAAGTTTTCAAATGAAGGTTTTTCAAGGTTTATTGGGAATCATATGTTAAAAAAAATAAACTCTGGCTAAAGACCCAGCGTGCCAAAAAAAAGAGACAACGATTATGCTGTGCTTTTAGATGCGTAAAAATAAATAATAGATGCCACGCATGTCCGCGTGTATGTGTAGTAATGTCGCGAGCCGCAGAAGCATTAAACGTGCGGACAGGCCTAACAGCTAGCAGAGACATCTACTTGCTGGTGAGGAGGGGCATAGAGGTGACCATAAGGTACTGTATTAATCGAATACCTATCTTCTTCCGACTCCGGGGAAGTGATAAACTACCCTCTGTTTTGCTATGAGCCATGATTCTTTTTTTAAGCATAAAAAGCAGAATGGTACTGCATGAGAAAACTTTAGTCACGCGCCACCCAAATCAGTAAAGTTTGGCTCGGTAGCGCCTGTTTGAATCACGCAGGGAGATTGCAAGGAAGAATAAAAATAACCCTTAAGGTACTTGCAGTACCAACTAAAATCATTAAGAAATGACTCAAGGGGTACGAGTGCAAACGGTGGCACGCACTGCCTCGATTAGCAAATGCAGTAAGGATGGGAAAACACAGCACGCAATTTCTTTGAATGAGTTTAAAGAGCGATTTTCTGTAAGTCGCTATCAAGAATATACCTCAGCTACGCACCTACAACGCCGTTTGCGTGAGAAGGGGACATCTTAAAAGTCGCACGTGCGTGTTGAAGATTTCTCGGTCCTAAAAAACGCTCCGATAGGCCTTTCGCCCACGCAACGAGTAAGTTCGTCAGGGCCATATTTAGAGTCACGCGAGAAATGTGGAAAATTGTTGCTCTTGACAACTTTAATGGCGTTTGATCACGCTCTGGTAATGGTGGTACAGCTGGTAATGAACTCTAAACAGTACTGCTAGACACGCACCTTTTGGGGTCACAGTGTGTGTATATATAATAAAGTTTAGAAACTAGGAGCTATGAGTGCTTGCGAAATTGACATTTTGAAGGAAGCGAAATTGTTTTACATATTTACAACCAACAGCAGAAGAAGTAAGAAGTTTGCCTGATTCGACCTGCACAGTACTATTGATTAGTCGACACAAGCGCATTAGATAAAGACTTGGAAATTGACAATGACTTAAAGGCTCATAAACACACTTCAAATTTCTGTAACTTTCTCTTCATACGAATAGTATTATTCCCTCAATGATAGCGCCGCTGATATATCTAAATACAGGCAGTGGTGTCCACGTTCAACAGTAATTATGAGGGCTTAAGGAAAAAAAGCTTTGCCAACTACCCTCTGTTGCATGAAGTGTAATAGTGAAAAGCAGGAAATGGTTTTTGTCTCCCGTTCCAACTAAGACGAACATTATCCTTAAATCTCGGTGAAACTGACACCACAGCTAACCGACTTCACAGTCATATTTTCTGTCCCAACGATGTACAATAAGAAAGCAGTTTTCCCAGTGGTCCGAGTGGTGTTCGAACCAAATACACGCCATGTAACTTCACCTCTCGACACTGCTTCACATTCTTACTTCTTGGGTGTGACCTGCGAGTGGTCTGTACATTGGGATGTTGAGTGTTTTGTTCCTTGCTTTGATTATAAGGGTGCACAGTAACACGATACATGAAGCCTACTGCTTAGCAGCGTGTGGTATAGATGTATGGTCGTAAACACCGGATGGGAAAAAGCCAGTGTCTTAGGAGTGCCTAGAACTATATTTTCGTTGAGTGTCGATGATGGGAGCTTGTCGCTACGGGAGAAATGTTTCGATGGCGGGACGCTTAGAGTTCAGCCTGATGAATTAATATCAGGAACAAAAAGCAAGGTTAGGAAATATGATAAGATGATGCAGCTCGCATCCTCAAAGAGCGAATTCTCAGCTGCGCGGCAAAG
>JARKHS020029785.1:0-35909 GCA_030143305.2 Amblyomma americanum | reverse complement strand
TTTTAATGCAGTTAGTTTGCACGAGTCTTTGCTGCATTAGTTCTCAGGCGCATAGATGGCTGAAGTTAAATTGTGCAGAAACGTGGTTAGCACATTATGGGCGTGGTCAGGGGCACAATATAACTGCTCGCAATAAAAGCTGGTTGTCCAGAAGCATCGCTACAATACTCGCAGTGGTGTTTATGGTATAACTGCTACGCCACATGTAGTACATATGTGGTGCGGTGTTTGCATCAACTCTCGTTGAAGGCCCCTGCTTATTGGCGGAATAAGTTCAATTCTGCAGGCAGCTTATTTTAATATCGTGGCAAGCGGTTCATTTTGCCACAGTGATCTAAACCAACTTTAACTTTGAGCGGGCATGCCATTTGTGTCCCTACGACATGCTTTTGCTAGATGTGTTCTTTGGCCGTTCCTTGTGCGCGCTGATTTGATGCTGCATCGGTGATTAGCATTTCGGTCTTGTTAAGGTAAAATTGAAAGCTTAAAAACGATAGCTCTTTCAGGCCCAAGGTGATAAGATACGTTACTAAAAAGGCAGGTATTTTACTGTAACAGGCAGGGAGTTACGAGATTCTCAAAAAGTAGCTTAAACTCCCGTTATGATCCTAGTCTTGTCAGTGCAAAACATTATAGCGTGATAGTTTTTACACGATTGGATTTAGGGTAATAAATATAATCGTAGTACCTTCGTGTTGTGTCCATTACTTATGCAGGGTGTTTCACCTCAGATTTTACTCAGTTATTAAAGAAAAGGCTTTTTGAATTAGAAGAGTGCTTTTTTGGCATAGCATTGCCAACGATATAGTACCTAGTAATACAGCTAAGACGTTCTAGCTAGCATTCTGGTTAACCAAGATTGGATAGTTAGTTTTACTATTTCTATTAGGGTCGTTAATTATTAAGAGTGTAGCCCCACCGTAAGTAATATCCATATCGGCTTTTATAATTTAGAAAACGTGGTTACCTTCGGCCCTGTGTTGAAACAAATTTCCGCTACATCGCGCCAGAATACATGCGCTTCCGAGAAGCTCGCAGGCAAAGCAACCTCTCCAGTGCACGTTACTCGTACAATTAGGCAAACTTTGTTGGGCCACAGCCCGGACGGTAACCGCGTTTCAGAAATTCTACAAACTGATATAGATATTACTTATAGTGGGCTACACGTCTCTCAATAATTGAGGAGCCTAACGGTAATAGTTAAAAAGTTAACGATCCAATATTATTTAACCGTGCTGCTAGTTAGCACTTCTTAGCTCTATGAGAAAAAAAAAGCGCTCTCTTACCTCAAAGAGCCTATTTTTAGAAATCGTGCAGTCTTAGGTGAAACGTCCTGTACAGAGTGGTGGGGTGCAAGCGAAAGTTTTTTTTTTTTTTGCAGTAATACCAACCTCGCGTAGAAACGCAAGAACTGATTGCAGAAACTGCGCGCGCAAACTTAACTCTGTCTGTGCCCCGTCATCCGGAATTTCTCGCGTAGAGTTCACCTAAAACTTTTCCTTCAAAGCATTCGCGCAAGTATGCGTTGGGAAGCAACGCACATCCCGGCCACAAGCGGCGCGTTTCTCTCCTTGCACAATTGCCTTGCTCGCTGTTCGCGTGCGCTGCAACTAACGCCGCACTGGGCTGCGTGAGGCAACTGCAGGAGGGCGCAACGAGGCGGCTGGCGGGACAGGCCGCTGTTGACCGGACGCCCAAATTGGTGTTTGCCGCCGAAACGAAGCGCCGGCCAATTCGGCGATCCCCGCCATTGTCCAAACAAATGTAGCACGACTCATCAACCACTTTGGATCCGTTTTTTTTTTCAGTTTTTTTTTCCAGACATGCCTAGAGCCAATTACCTCGGAGCGAAATCTAAGGCGTCGTGTGTCTGAGGCCGAGGGGTGCACCACAGCCCGGCAGCCGGGAACTCCACCCATTAACGTCGTCGACGTCCGCAGGGCACAAGTGTTAACGGTTCGTGCCCTCCCAAACTAAAGCCTCGGCACGTGACGTGCTTACGCCTGCGTCGACTCCTTCCCTCTCGCCTTCGCATCCCTTCCGCCAACACGCCGGAGCGCGGCTGCTGCGGGTTGCATGAAGTCTTAATGACCGACACCGCGCGCACCACTGATGGGACGTCGTTTACCAGAAGCCGTGTCAATTCCTTCCTCTTCCCCTCTCCTCCTTTCTCCCTCCTAGCTAAGAAAAAGAGGGCTTTGTTCTTTTACAGCATAAAAATAAAGCTAGCTTCTCCCTGCACTGCAGTAATTTCTCTTCGTGTAGGAATTTCAAGCTGCCTCGGAATTTTTTAGCCGGAAAGGATCCTGCCAGCAGGTGAAATTAAGTAGAAAATATATGAAGTGTTCAATGCGACGAAAACAGGGACGCCGAGGAGCACAGTTCGAAATAAATACAAGGTGTTTCATCTGAGACTGTTAGAAATTAAAGAAAAAATGATTCTTTAGCTAGAACAGCGCTTTCGTTGGCATAGCCTTGTCAGCGCTTGTCTGCGTCAAAACGTAGAGCCCGTGACACATGCGCCGCTCTGTGATGCGCACTCGTAGCCACGGATTTCGGCCAATTTCGCCCTATTTATCCTGTGTGCGGCTCCAAAATTTGTTGCCCTGCAACGGGGCAAGTAGAGAATTTTGGAAAATATAAAATCCGGCAAACCACTCATGGTCGGCTGCAAACACCTTCATAAATGAGGGGCCTAAATCTGAAAGTTATATCGTTAGCAATTTAGCATTAGCTAAGCAGCCTGCTAGCTAACATTTCTTAGCTGCATTGTGATGAGCCGTGTAGGAGACAA
The DNA here is from genome assembly GCA_030143305.2 of Amblyomma americanum. Classification (NCBI taxonomy): domain Eukaryota; kingdom Metazoa; phylum Arthropoda; class Arachnida; order Ixodida; family Ixodidae; genus Amblyomma; species Amblyomma americanum. The sequence goes on along the minus strand of JARKHS020029785.1, from coordinate 33,115 downwards.
TGCTATCCGAAGAAAGCGTTCTTGTCTATCTTAAAAAGGCTATTTTTAAAGATAGACTTTAAAAGTGTTAGGTGAAACATATTATGTATTCATACATAAGCGCCGCCCTAATAGAGCTATGTATACCTCAGGTGGGGGACGCCATTTAGAGATGAAATGGGTGGGCGGCATAATGTTGGAACGCAGAGGCGAACGGTCTTTGACTATCGCGTCGTTGAGCTACACCGTCTCTGACGAAAGCATGCGAAAATCTGCATGTCAGACGAGTCGGCTGCAGATGGTATGTTACTCTACGAAACAGTGGTTAGTGACAGAAGAACCACAAGAACAAAGCAAATCATCACAAATGCCTTTCGCTAACAAATTTAAGCAGTCAGTGGTCTTCGAAATGCAACTTACCAACACGTATACTAGTATTTTATAGGTTGAATATTGCCACAAGGCACGAAGCAAAGTAGTTATAAAAGAAGAGAAATTTCTCGAATGAGGGAAGCCAAATAAGAGGTGATGATACGGTCCATGTTTTCAAACAGCATCAGAGAGTTGCGCAGTCCAAGGGGAGGCCTGTTATCGCCAGGTACAGGATTCTGGTTGGTCACAGTGCAGACGAGACAAACGTCAAGCAGAGGACACCTGGCTCTAATTCGAAGCATCGACAAAAAGGTCATGCCGAGATGGCAAATGAGCCTCCGAACTGAGTCCAGTCAAGTGTCATGCAGGAGTTAGGGCCATCCTGTCTCAGATTCTTCGAACGACTACATGGGCATACTCATCATCGTCAACCTGACTACGTCTCCTGCAGGAGGACAAAGGCCTCTTCCATTAACCCCCTGTTAACATTGTCCTGAGTTAGCCGCTACCACGTTATTCCTACAAACTTTCTTGTTTAATCCGCGCACTGTACTCTCTAGCGAAGGCTGATGCGCTTGCTTTCTCTTGGAGTCAGTTCTGTAATCCTAAGCGACTGTAGGTTATCTACTGTCACAATAACTGTCCTAGTCATGACAATTTAATCATCTTTGCTTCAGCTGGCATATTGTAATCTAGCTTTAGTTCCATAACCCACTCTCCTTTCTCGTCGTTTCTCGACGTTATCCCTGTCGTCTACTATTCTACAGAGGCTACAGGGATAGCGGCATGTGGAAAAAGACAAAATAAAGTTGTTTTCGTTTCGCCACTCAGTGTTATGTAGTGTTCCAGTTGCGTCTGTTGCGCTATCGCCGCTGTAGCCGCGCGTTGCTGGAACTACACCAGCTCCACGAGTCTCCTGTCAGCAGTAATGTGTGTTAACTTTTTCCACATGCATAAATGGGCAATTGCTGTGTTCTTTCAGGAGAGCTGATGCGAAGCTTCGATTGATTTTGATTGGAGTCAGCAGATTGATGAGAGAGAGAGCGAAAGTAATTTAATGAAAGGGAAGGTGGAGAGGTCGGCCGGCGGTAAGGTGACCCTACCTGCTACTCCACAGTGGGGAAGGGAGGGAAAGGTAAGTAAAAGGAGAGTGAGGGCGCTAATGGAGGGTGATTATGTCATCAGGATAGCTTGACGGCATACCTTCCGGTCACTAAATAGAGCCGATGAAGTTCACATGTTGCTGGCTGACAAAAATGAAAAATGAAAACCCGATATTTCTGGAGAACTAAGACTCCCGTGTTGACACTGACGCGAGTGGCTGGATGCATGCGGGTTTTGTAGCATCTAGCATCGTTTTCAGTGATTTGGCAGAATTTATTAGCCTGCCTAAAATAATAATAATAATTGGTTTTGGGGGAAAGGAAATGGCGCAGTATCTGTCTTACATATCGTTGGACACCTGAACCGCGCCGTTAGGGAAGGGATAAAGGAGGGAGTGAAAGAAGAAAGGAGGAAACAGGGGCTGTAGTGGAGGACTGCGGAATAATTTCGACCACCTGAGGATCTTTAACGTGCACTGACATCGCACAGCACACGGACGCCTTAGCGTTTTTCCTCCATAAAAACGCAGCCGCCGCGGACAGGCTCGAACCCGGGAACTTCGGATCAGTAGTCGAGCGCCCTAACTACTGAGCCACCGCGGCGGGTGCCTGCCTAAACCCGGAGTCACTTATCCACAAGACGCTTAGCACACTGAAGAACAACGATGGCAGCCCTGCATCTCATCTATGACAAATGGCTAAAAACATCCCTAAGTGTTACAGAACCAGGATGCGTTCAACCAGTTGTTTAAAGGTGTCAGCCATGGAGCCGTAGAGCTCCCGAAACGTCGTTTTCTTTCTAATCTGAGAGCATGTTGGCGGGCCATGACGGCAAAGACTCTCCGGTGTCCGGCGTCTGTGTGAAGTCCACACCTGCCAACCGTGGCAAGTGGCAGGTTGCGCTTAGGAGGTGTTCCTCCTCTTCACCTGGTACCTGCCATTTTTACACCTGCCGCATGCTATAATAACGGCTCAACCGCAACACCGGCTCTAGCAACTTGGTAAGGAGACTTTAGTGACGGTGGCAGTGATCTAGCTATAGTGCTGATAGTGGCTTAGTGAAATTACAGGTATCGGTAGTCTGCGTAGTGGTACAGTTCGTTCGCCAGGCTGTGGACTAAGAGCACAGCACAAAGGAAGGCGAGGTAGAGAAAATTACTCTCGCATTTCTTCCGCATCAATTTAACTGATCGGCCCTACATTTTTGACCATGCTCAGCGACCTGTGAACATCATCCAGTTTTGAATGACTTGATCGCCAGTTTCTATGACACACTGCAGTCGCTCCTTGTGTTTACAGACCACTAAAAAGAAGACAGACACGTTTCATTTACGCAATCTTCCATTCCTTTCCTTTTGCACTCCTTCAATTCCCGTTCGCCCCAAGTATATGCTATCCAAACGATCGCCGCCTGGTTAACCTTCCTGCCTTTCCATTTTTCTCTTTTGTGATCAGTAAACTTGGAAAATGAAAATTAGTGCTTTACAGAGATCAAATAAGTGAACTTCGCGAGCTCTGATGTTTCTCTGTATAACATGTGTGCTCAGGAACGAGAACATTTAATTTCTGTAAGCTGGCAAGCACAGAAACTTGGAGGTAATTGCTACTGGAGGGTATAGAGGCAGGATACGGGGGGACAAAGAAAACTTGGAATGAAGGAAATTGGACTTGCCTACGGGCAAACTGCCGCCAGCGAACAATGCAGAGATCTTATAGAAACCCGAAGTTCACAGCGCTTCATTTTTCTCGGTTTTTGCGGAATAAAACGACGAAAAAGAGATACCTGAAAGTGCATTTGTTAACAGAATTTCGTAAAAGGGTTCTCATCTTGCTCTCTGTATGGTTTGCTGTTCTCAACGCGTGGCAGAAAGTCTTTTTATTTTCGGAACTGGCATGAGAGTGATTTTTTATTGCTAACGGCGTTGCAGCAAGACTTTCACCTCTGGAGCAGTTTTCTTTGAGCTCTGAGTTGAACACGACAAAGCGAGTGTGTCTAATAAGAGCTCTAGGATATACGCTTTTCAGAAAACTACTTTCCAGACCCATAGGAGATATATTTGTGTCTTAGTGAGCGGAAACTGTATTGGGAAAAGTATGCCTTCTGGCATAGGCATGAAGTAACTAGATGTGGAAGATAAAGTTCAAAACAAAGGACCCCGAATGTAAACATGAACTTAATATTCGCGCAGGAGTGCCTCTGTCAGGACGTTTGAAGTACAGACCATCGCCTCTACTTATCATTTTTACGCATGGAGCAAACGTAAGCCGTGATAATTTCTGATCAATGGGACGCAGTTACCTAGCCAAATAATGAAGTATTGCCATTGCCGCAGCTATTAAACGCTTGTGAACGAAAGCATCGCCTCGTTATGCATCGGCTCTACAGCGCATCAGGAAAGTCCACGCATCCAGATTCGCCCGAGAGTAATAAACCAACCTCGGTAACTTACGCAGCAACAAAATGTGGCATAATTGGATGGATCAGAATATACCCCAAATAAATGTCTGAGCTTGTGCGCTGGATACAAAAAATAATAATGGAACATCAATCAACGTCGAAAAAATCGAAAGCATGTTGAATTTAAATTATATCTTTCTTGGTCTTTTTTTTTCTGGGGTAGTTCTGACCCGCACTCGAATTCAAGTCTACGTCGGTATGCAAAGTGATGAAAAGTCCCCAGGTCACATGGTCTGCTTTCGAGCGCTATAGTCCGGCAGTTAGGACACTCCCGAACCACAAAATCTATATAGAGGATAGGAGAAGTATCGTTCTAATGTTTGAAAACATTGATAGCTTTATTGCTATCATAAGTTACAGGATATGCCGCTAAAAAACAGACCCTGCATCTTGGGAACTTTCGACCAACACTGTACGTTATTCAGTACATGTAGTCTAAACGCAAATGTGCTCATTTTTGTTAGGTGAGTGCAGTCTTCAGCAGCGTGTCAATGAAAAGAATACCGAAAGAACGAATCCTGCTTATTCAGCTGTTTTTTTTCTTTCGATTAGACGCACCTTTCCTTTCATCTTTGGTAAGATGGAATACATGCGCATGAAGAACTCAAATGTTTTTCTTAGCGACGAATGGAGGCATGTTTTCAAAGACAGCCGACCAACCTCTTTCCAAGTGAACTACTAAGACATCGCCGAGAGAGCGCCATTAGCTGTCAGCCGGATGCGGGTTTGTTGCAGCCATTACTGCTTTAGAGAATCCACGCGCACCAAAGAAAGCCAAACTTCAGCGTGGCGCCTCCGACGTCTTCACGTATTTAGTAAGTGACGGCGCTTATGTAGTGTGCCGACCCCGGAGCAGTAGTGCAGGAAGCTGCGATGCACACTGGTAAAGGAAAGTAAGAGGCTTCAAGACAAAACGCATATGTACTTATTTAAGTCCAATCTGCTTTTCACTCCAACAGAACCACCGTTCTAGCTGCATGTCCGCCATGGTTGAACAAAAATGAGTTTAATAGAAGAAGATTTAGCTGTAAGTTCTAGCGAGAAGAACCATCAACAGGATTTCTGTTTTTGCGAGACGTGTGCGAGGCTACACACTAACCGCCTTAACGACATATAGTATTCGGGATATAGACCTTTCATTCGAATACTGACCAGCTATATACATAGAAAGCGTCTCTCTCTCCACTCCACAGAAGAAAAAGAAAATGAGAGCAGTAAGAAAGTAAGAACCTGAAAGCTTTCCAGCAACTTTCGCCAGACCCAATACAAAACTGTACTTTCTTTTATGAAATCACGCAGCGTGCTACGAATCGAACTGCGTTGAGTTTTTGTGATGGTAACGGTATCTTATTGCCGTATTTTTGCCGGTAAGGTTTTGAGAATTTTGCGCCTACCGCCTTCTTGGAACGGATAAGTTGGTCGAGACTCTCGTAAACAGCCCGAAATGTCAGCAGCCGGACGGTCCGAAGAGGCCCCGTGCTGGCGTCGACTCCGGAGGCTGAAACCAATCACCCGCTATCTCCATCTGCAGCCGCCGTCAATAGACCGAAGACGCTGGCGCCTGGCCAGGGATGGCGGCCCCGATAAGGCTGTGACCTGCCAAACAAAGAAACTGACCCTTCCGAACGGAATCCCTCCTTCGTCGCGTTATTCCCGTTCTCCTCTGCAGACGCAGCGAGTGGCCTGCTGGCGAATGGGCATTGTTCACTGAAACTGACACACGCTTCGCACAATCGGAAACCTGCGGGTGTCAGGTGTAATGAGGAGAGCGCACAGCGATAGCTCGCAGGCGATGCTTTTTATTTGCCCGTGCGGGTGAGGCACTGTATTTCTTTGTAGCCATCTATACTCTGTTCGGCGAGGATGACCAGGAGTGCAGTATGATGCAGCACATTTGTTTTTATTCAGTCTTGTTTCATTCCCATTATTTGCTAAGCCTATCCCATAAAGGGAAATTAAAGTGAGCAGCTGTGTTTGAGGAAATGGGGATCCAAGCGAAAAAAGGAATCAGAATGGAAGTAAAAAAGTTGTTTTTTGTAATTTTTCTTTCCCGGAAACTGAGAAGCCACTCGAGCTCACTCGCTCAATGTGTCAATTACCTTCATCTCGACTGAATCACTGCGCACAGGATTCTTAATAGCGATATGTGGCGTTCAGGTTTTTTTCAGCGCTGTGCAAGGACGCAGTAATTTGGTGGAAAGGTGCAGCTGCGTTATGTTGTGCTCTGTATACAAACAGCGCTGAATATAGCGCTGAGTTGTGAAAAAAGAAGATACAAAGAAAGTCCAGTAGATTGCGAAGGAAATCGGTCCGTAAACCGGATGACATTACAGGCAGACGTCATCAAATTTCACCACAATTAACATCACTTTCTTACTTATGAGCAGGAGTTTTCGTTTAAAAAGAGCGAATATATTTAGTTCGAACATTGTAGCGCTGGCAGACGACAGACGAAGGGAAGACGAGACACACAGTGCGTCTTCCCTTCGCCTGTCGTCTGCCAGCGCTACAATGTCCAGACTGTCAAACCAACAAGCCTAGCAACACATCCTGCTCAAGTATATATTTAGTCGCAAAATGCCTGGGACATAAGAAGCAAATGTATGCTTTTAAACTACAAACAGGTGCCAGATTCAAGGAGCAGGTTATACGCCCTCATACGCAACTTAGCTTTGAGACTGCAGGGTCGGCGCCAGCTTGGGGAAGCCTTATGCTCAGGCTTTGTGCCATTAGATGAGTGACGTATGCATTCAGTTTAGTTTAGTTTATAGTTTACTCCGGTTATGAGGGACGCAGTAGTGAACGACTCCGGAAATTTCGACCACCTGGGGTTCTTTAACGCGCTGACATCGCACCGTACACGGACTTCTAGAATTTCGCCTCCAACGAAATTCGACCCCCACGGCCGGGATCGAACCCGCGTCTTTCGGGTCAGCAGCCGAGCGCCATAACCACTAAGCCACCGTGGCGGCCCTATCCATTCAATCCTGCAGATGGCCTTAATGATGCCCACCGTGGTCCGGCAGTCTGAGAGGGCCTGCGGTTTCATTGTTTTCGTCTAACATATCGACATAAATGAATTTCGTTTTTCAGTTTGTAGAAGACGAAATGGGGACTTGGCGAAAGAATAAAGAGGCGAAAGAAAGAGCAAGAAAGAAAAAAGAAAGAAGACTACGCAAGCAGCCATGAAAGGCTTAATCCATTTTCACGCTCCATCGCGTGCAGAGCTAGCATTTTTCGTTGTTCACTCGCCACGAGCTTAGTTTCGGCAGGAGTATATTTGCTCGGTTTGACGGGAAATTTACTACGGTTTGCACAAGAGAAGCTAACTGCTGCTACGCGTGCGGTGCTCTGCGCTAAATGGTTTCGTGAAAAATGATGGCGGGACAGAACGGAGGGCGGCGCCCGGCTTCAGCAACGGCTGTCTTCATGGAGAGTCAGCACTTGAAACATTTCTTGGCAAGTACTCTTTTCTGTCATATATTTCTAGAAGACGAACAGAAATGCTACTTTTGCTTAGAACGCAAGCGCATCTTTACTAGAAAAATGAATACGAATAGGGTAGTGATTTCAGCGCTTTTTGGGTCCTAAACTTGTTTCGTAATTATTTAATGTCAGTGGGTCGGCCGCTTGTAAACTACTGAAGCATGCGCCAAAAAGAGTACTAACATTCCGAGTTTTCGCATAGAACGCGCGCCGTGTCATTATGCAGGGGCGGTCAAAAGCTCTTAGGTATGAGCTCGTCTAACAGCTGTATTGATCGTGTCCCGCGGCTACTTTGGAGCGGTGTTCTTCTCGAAAGACACGCATTTTTTTTTCTCCACCAGACGCAATTTTCTCCTCAGTTAAGCACGAAATGCTTTTAACTCCTACTCTCGGCTCTGAAGCCGAAACAGCCCCGATGGTACAAAGCTATTAGAGCTTTCTGCCTTCGTGCGCCTGCTCCACAAAGTCTCCCCTCAACACAAGAAAGAAAATATGCGCGGCAGAGCCGACATCATATCTCTAACCTCTTAGTCGCCAGTACGGAACGGGTGTGCCAGAGCCACAACTCCCCATTACCTGTAGTCTCACGAGGAGCACATTAATCACGCGTGTTTTACTACACGACTGCCTTCAAGCACTAAACGCTACTATAGCAGTCATTGCATAAGCCTCACAGTTAGAGCTCCTTGCCATAATTTGGTTCACTATAACGTGATTAGGGCACCACTGCTCACGGCGGCATCGCTGCGAGCGGCTGTTATAATGGCGTTCTCTTTAAGTGTACTTAAGGGAGGCTGCTTAGCCGAGTGCGAAAACTGCACTATGCAAAACACTTCAAAAAACGAAAACAAAAAAAGCACCGCGAAGAAATAACTCCCGAAATAGTCTTAAATGGATAATAAGCGTAATGAAGAGTGCAAAATGACCAGGACGCGCAAAGAAGCAGACACACGAAGCGTTTATTTTCTTGTCGTGGTCCTTTCGCGCTGTTAATTACACTAAACATTAATCAACTCACCCGGTGCTCAGTGCTACTGGATAATAAAGTTAGTACAACAATATACTTTTGTTTCTTAGAGGAGTTCACAATTGCAGTCCACAAGTTTAGTTTTTACCACGAGCATGACATTTACAGTAACATACCGGTTCCTTCCACGAGCACTTTTAAAAAAATTCAAGAATAGGCATTTTGGGGTAAAAATATGGCTTTTGCAGACATAGTATTAGCAGTGTTGGCGTACATCAGGAAAGCGGTGAATCTCCTTCAGTAAGCTGGCTAACTAATTCTCAATAAGTTACTTTTTGGCTTGTACAGTTAAACATCTAGTTACAATTAGAAATTTCTAGCCGACCGTTAGTAATAGCCATACCAGTTTTAGAATTTCGAAAACGTGATTTATTAGAAATAGCCCGCTGAACCATCTTGCCATCCCTTATTCGATAAGACGATCCCTTTGTATTGACACCGCAACGAACTGTCAAAGGGAAACTATGGAAGCGTTGGATATAGCTCGGGCAGGGGGTAATTGCGTCAGTAGGCCGTCTATGGCATTTTCACGTGAAGAACTTCACCTCTTGGTTTAGCACAGGGCTTGGCGGTTTTTTCATTCTTTTTACACTCTTTTACATTCTTTTTCATTCTTTTTTTCATTTACATTCTTTTTCGTTGTTGTTCCCTTCCGTTTATACAGAAGGGTATATACGCGTCTTTTCGCAATAAAACGCTGTGTTGAAAATTAGCCCTTGTCCTGTCTCGCCGTTGTCTTCTGTATTTTTTTTCTTGCGCTATATTTCTTAAGTTAAGAAGATTGACCGATTTTCTTGTGTCCATCAACACTGGTAACACTATGCCGTAATAGCCATATTTTCACCCAAAAAGGCTATTTTTGAAAAATTTTGGATGTGTTCTCTTAGAGACCCGGTAGACATGTACACAGGGGTCTGTATGGACTAAACGTCACCGCCTTCGCCATGTTTGGCGCAGTATGGCATAACGGTAAATTCTTTGTCCCCGTAGATAACACATAAAAATGTTTTCCAAGCGCGGGCAGTGGGACCTTTCAAAATGTGACGTCCACGGTCATCTGACCCAGGCGGGCTGGCAGTGGCCGGTCTCGTTGGGGGTGCAAATTGCAACTTGTTCATAATAAAGTCCAAGGTTTGTTTCAGATACTTATTCTTAGTCCTCTAGTCACCCGGCGCGGTGGCTCAGTGGTTAGGGCGCTCGACTACTGATCCGGAGTTCCCGGGTTCGAACCCGACCGCGGCGGCTACGTTTTTATGGAGGAAAAACGCTAAGGCGCCCGTGTGCTGTGCGATGTCAGTGCACGTTAAAGATCCCCAGGTGGTCGAAATTATTCCGGAGCCCTCTCCTACGGCACCTATTCTTCCTTTCTTCTTTCACTCCCTCCTTTATCCCTTCCCTTACGGCGCGGTTCAGGTGTCCAAAGATATATGAGACAGATACTGCGCCATTTCCTTTCCCCAAAAAACCAATTATTAGTCCTCTAGTCCAATGTCATAATTGTTAGGAGGACGTCAATATGTCTGTTGCTTCTTTTTGTTGTCTTTTAAACATTTGGCGCACGTATTCTGGTAAAACCTGTATATTATTTTGACACTTATGACATGTTTTTGTTCAGAAACGCTACGAACTCGCCAAATTTGTCTAAAGTGTAGGCGAGTGGGAGGCGCGTAAATGAAAGATGGCCTCAGGATAAGGTCAACGGAAATAAGTCATTGCTAAAATATGAGCCTTCGAAACAAAGTACGTCCTTTCTATTGTGTGAGATGCGCAGTAAATGAAGTTACTACCTTAAAATTACGAACAGCGAGTAGCCGTAACGGCCTTGATAAAAAACAAAATAGGAACCTCTGCCTTAGATTGCAGTATTGTAGAGACGCTGTTGGGATCACAGACAGCGCATTTTTTTTTTTGCTAGTGAACTTGGTAAACGGGCTCGTAGAGGAAGAAGTCTTCTGAAGGACGGGGACATGACACAAAAAGCAAAAATTTGAACGGTAACGTCAGATTTGGCCGCTCGGACAATCGGTCTGCTGCGTCACCTGTACGTTTCAGATCATCTGTGACGAATTCTCCGTAGGCACTGCATCACCACGTCCAGCATAAGGTGACCCCACTTCTTGCCGCACACACATCGCTTTTTCGGGACACAGGTGTCTCCGACGTCCCAAACCAGCTCATGTTTATAATTGCGAGGACTGGCATACGAACTAAAGTAACGAGCCTATATTAGTGCGCCTAGCGAGACATTTAATACGAGCTGCTTCTTTGTGTGAGGCAAGCGGACCGCTCCTAATGTGGATGCTACTTCGTTGCACTGAGAGCCCACCTGTACGCCGCCCCAGCTGCATGTGTAGTCCATTATGGTAATGAACAGGAGGCCTCCCCCGAGGCTGTGTTTATGAGGAGCCTGGCTCCCATCGCAGGAGTAGCCGCCTGCATTGCAGCGCCATTAGCGTCGCATTCTATAGAGTGCGACGCGCCTGTTAGCTCGGAATTCTGAATGGACCCCTTTCTTGCTCGGCATTTCGCAATCCTGCAAGGTTGTAGCCAGGTGTCGGGTGCTCGCTTAACAAACACCGTGGCCGCGTTGTGTCCACTTCAGCCACGGTCTTTGAAACGGATTATTCGCGTCCACGTAGTGGTCGTATCCTGCTCTTTTGATTATTTATTCCAGTACTGCGGCGCATAAATTTATTTCGATATATAGGGAGTAAAAAATCTCCTTTTTAAAAATTGTATAAATTAGTAGGTGAAACACGCTGTATATTTTACTTAGTTGCCTACTGCCAGAATCAACAATCCAATTGAAGTAATGAATTACCAGCTAAATTCTAGGGGCGAGATAAGAACGGAACGGTTTGTCCTGACTAACAATTAGTGCTGTCCTCATGTACCGTGCCAGTGGAAATTACGAGGCAAAAGGTCTGGCAGAAAGAACTAGCAAATTACTACCACACATTCCTGCTCAGGGCGATGCAAGAACAGCACCTTGAGCGCGTTTTTTTCTGTTGTTTTCCTCTGACTGTCGCTAGTCGTCTAGTTGCAAATATTGTTTGAGAAAAATGAGATTCAGAGAGTTTGGTCTCTGAGCGCCTAGTGGAGCGCCTAGTGGAAGGTGACTGACTTTGCACCACTCCTTAAGGTCGCCTGCCTTGCGCCGCATCTTTAGACGTGTTATGTACACGTTCCTTGCATGTGGCCAAGCGGACAAGTTATCCTGACGACTGTAAAAACTGGAAGGTACACTAGAGCTCCACCTTAGGGGCTTGACGGGCAAGTTATAATGGGTTTATACCCATATATGCGGAATTGATCGTTCTGCAGTTTGCATTCATAGACCGCTGGGACCCTCATATCTTTCCTGGCGCAGTAGTGCAGCTCTTAAGCGATGCGCCACTTCCTGCGATGGCAGGTGCTGCCATCAGTTGGGCTTGTGAAACTCTAATTGCTCTTCCCGAGCAACCTCCGCGACCGGTAATTAATTTAATTGCCACCTGACACGATGGGCCGGTTGTGATGACGTGACAATGTCACGTGGCCTAGGTAGCCCACCTGCCACCTCGGTTGCTTCTCTGGGGACTTTTCATGGATTTCTCGCACACGGCCTACAATCACGACGCCGGGTTTTCTGCGTCACGTGACCCTTAACGACATCATATTAAAATCCTTAGGTGTCCGAACTCTTATCCCGAATGCGAAAATCTTATGAAAATCTTGATAAATGCGCTCTAAGCTCTCATATACGTTGTCACACGCAATTGGAGCTTAACTAGAAAGCTCTAGAACAACCGCTGTGTGTTGCGGGAGTAATACTTAGTACATTGATTGTCCGGCCGTTGGGAAACAGTTTAGTGCTGTTTTTCTGGCATTATTGCGCTTGTTTAGCGAAAATCGAATAATTAACGCTTAATCCATTCGGAGTACGCCCTTACCATGAATTACTCTTTGGCCGTCAGAAGGAACAAGGAAAGGGGAGGTTTCAAGTAATAGAATTTCAATCCGTGAACTTTTGCCCCAGTTTACAATCAGCGCGCGAAACCTCAGAGAAGCAGATGTGCGCCAACCGCAATCAGGACATCGACTGGGCCTGACTGAATTTTGACCTAAAGCGCAAGCACTGTACGGGGCCAATAGTGAAGGGCTATCAAGCGTAACATATTCGAAAGGAGAGCTCTTGATGCGGAATTTTGGATTTTGCACCCCTCGTTTAGCGTGCGGCGAGTCTTTTATCAATGATGGTGCAGTAGCGAAAAAAGCGCCATTTGTGGTTTTGTACAACCTCTTAGTTGGTATTCTTCGCGCACCTCCAGCAGTTTAAAATGACATCGGTCGATTGTGATTGTTAATCCACGGTGAAGGAAACTTGCTCACACTTGCTCTAGGCACAATTCTGAGCGATGCTTATCCCCCAAACACGTATAAAGTTTTTCATTTATGTCCGTGGCCCACGTAAAGCAACAACATTGCAGTGTGACATTGCTGGGAGCCAAATGTGTTAGCAATGGAATTTCGTATGCTTCGCCGCCGCACTGATGTGTGACAATGCAGTGGGGAGAACAAGTAAGAGGAACACAAACGACGTAAAAAAAAAAAGAATGTTCGGTGAAGACAACTGAACAGTGCACCAGATAACCACAAAAAAAAAAAATGGATGGGTGTGACGCGATAGCGTTAATGGTTATCCTTCAGTGGTCTGGTGTCCACTTTGCGTATCACCTCGCAGACACGAATACGGACACTCTTCCCTCTTTAACCATCACATAACGCTTAACTTACCCTAAGGAGTGCGGTGCGACAGCATCAGAGATCCCTCCTGAGCAAGTACTCCTCTGTTCCCTAGGTACTGCCTACATTCCCATACATGCGGAATCGCTCATTATCCACTTTAGGTTCATAGATAGCGGGGAGGCCTAATAGCACTCCTGACGCAGTGGTGCAGTGGATAAGCCATGGGCCACTTCCGTGGCAGTTGCCTGTTTTAAACAGAGCCACCGGTGGGGCTTGTGAGACCCGGGGTGCTCTTCCCGATTGACCTCTCGCAGCCAATCATTAATTTCCCTGCAACCTGCCACGGCGGCCGGTTAGCTCACAGTTCAGTGGGCAGGCTGCTACCTGCTATGATGGGTGGGGAGGTTGTAATGATGTCACGAGGTCACGTGACCTAGGTAGCAGGTGGGGGCACCTGCTGTGGGGAGTTTCGCTGCCGCTGACGCCGCCGCCGACGACGACAACGCCGAGTTTTCCGCTCAACTGGCCCTTTAACGGTATCGCAATAAATGTACTACTCACAGGGGCACCTAATTACATAACGTGTTGGCAGTTCGATCGCATTGGAAGCTGTGGATGTCTTTACCAAAAGTGACGTCACTACCGGTCTGGTGACGTCATTGCCCTCAAGCTAATGGGCGAATTTCGTGACCGAGTATACGTTTTTTTTCGTGATCGGGCTTTCCATGCTAATACATCAAGAGACGCAACCAGTCAAAGTTGTTGGAAGGTTGCAGCTCGCCGGTATTGCCATCATGGCCGGATGCATGATACGTGCATGGCACGGCGCCACTTCCCAATGCTCACAGCTCTCTCGGAGTGCTTAGAGCACTTGAAATAGGAGAGCTGTCTGGCGCCGTGAGAACACAACACCCGACAAAAACCAAGGCTTGCAATAACCTCTAATTTACGTTCCCAGGGTGCTTCTCAGGGTGAATTCAGTGGCTATGCGTTGTAACCAAGAACAAGAGCATTGCACACCAAGAAAGCATTATAGTTGGGTTAGCAAAAACACTTTCTTGATGCGTCATGAGCGACAAGCCTCATGTAAAAAAAAAATGTATAGATCCATAAGCTGCGAGGCGCAGGGAAGACAAGTGCTGACATTAAGGCACGGATTAGAGCGGTGCCTGAAATAAAAAAAAAACAGCGGAATATTGCGCATGTTTGCTCTGTTTTGCAATTAAACAAGTATATTTTCATGTCGTACTCTGCCTTTCAGATACGAAGTATACAATTATAAAGAAGGTGTAATAAACTAAGCAGGTATTTTCAAGGAAGGCACAACAAAATAAGGGGCTCTTTAGTCTGTCTATATTAATCAAGCGGGCCGCACAGGAGCTCTCCTTAAGCACCTGTGCAACCCTCTTAATGAATGTAGACCCACTGTTCTTCACGCCTTGCAAATCTGAAGTAAAGGACGCAAATCTCTGCCATGAAATGCTGATGTTACTAAGCATTTGCGCATTCACTAGTGTGTGAGAGTTTGTTTTCCTGGCCTCATAATGCTACACATAACATTTAACATCATGAACTTTGCCAAGTGGTCGAGCTTCGAAGCACAGTAACCCTTCTTGAAAGCTTCGTCCTCTCCTAGAAAGAGAAAAGGCAGTTGCTTTTACATAAGTGGCGGCTGGAATCGCCAGTTCTTTGCATCGTTTCGCCCCAGCGTTCCTCATCTGTCAACCCCGTTTCCTTGGAGACAGCTTAATCCCGACGCCAGCCCTTTGCGCTAAGCATTTCTATCTCCGAGAGCGGCGGCCGCTAGCGAATGCTCTCTCTTTGATTGCCCAAAGGAGGAACGCTGCACGAAGCGCAACCAGGGCTCCCCAATACGCCCGCGTAACCGGGAGACAGGCGCCTCACAAGGTACGCAGGTCGCATACAGCAGCGCCCTTAATCAGACTGCTCTATTAGAGCAGGGAATTTCATTCCATTCGCCAGCCCTTGCCACTCAGACTCTGTTAGGAAGAAAGCCGGTAGAAGCCATAGTGTTCAGGACGCATTGGGCAATTGCAAGCAATTCTGCACTTCGTCAATTGATTGCGGCAGGTCTACAGCACTCTGTAGTGGCCGTCATCAGAACCTGCAGCCCTACTTGGCATGATCATGCAACCCTAATTCAAACGTACGATATCTGTAAACTAACTGCACTGCAGAGATAATTTTATTTGTAAAGCGGTGAGTTTAGCAATTGGGACAACAAGTAAGTGTAACACAAACAATAAGTAAAAAATAATTGGTTTATTGGGGAAAGGAAATGGCGCAGATCTGCCATATATCGCGGACACCTGAAACACGCTCGAAGCGACGGGAAAAGGAGGGAGTGAAAGAAGAAAGGAAAATAGGGACGAGGGAGGCTCCGGAATAACGACCAACGGGGACTAACGGCACTGACATCGCACAGCGCACAAACAATGAAAAAGGAATAATGAAGACAACCGAACGATGCAGGAACGTCTGCACAAAAAATGGATAGGACAAAGCTCCTCCTTAAGTGGTAGACGCGATAGCGAAGGTACCCACTTTGCGCATCACCTCGCAGACACGGACACTTGTCTTTCTGTCACCATCACATAACGCTTAAAGTATGCCCTTAAGCGTACAATGCGATAGCATTAGGGATCCCTCCGGCTCAAGTACCCCTTCTTTGATGCATACGCTGTCTACACTCACATATATGCGGAATTGGTCATTCTCGACTTTACGTCCATAGATCTGCTGGGTGTCCTCAGATTACTCCTGGCGCAGTAGTGCAGCGCCTAAGAGGGGCACCACCGGCCTTGTAGGTCGGTGCTCAAACCCAGCTACCGGTGGGGCTTGTGAGACCCAGGTTGCTCTTCTCGAGCACACTCTCGCAGCCAATAATTAACTTCACTGCAACCTGCCACGGTGGCAGGTTTGCTCACAGTTCGGTGGGCTGGCTGCAACCTGCCATATGGTGGGTGGGCAGGTTGTAATGACGTCACGAGGTCACGAGACCTAGGTGGCAGGTGGGGCACCTGCTCTGGGGAGTTTCGCTGAAGCCGCCGCCCAACGGGAGCCTTAACGATATCGCGTTAAATGCACTATTAGAGAGTTATAGCATATCGTTACCGTGTTTACGTTACCGCTTACCGGGCCCGGCAAGCGACGTCTGCGCATGCGCCGCCACTTACCGGTCCGCAAACACATTACGGAATCCCTTTTAGCGTTGCGGAGATTTAGCGTTCGCTTGTAAACAAACATGGCGGCGCCCTGCACGGCCGCTTCGGACCAAATACAGCAGCGTCGCCGCGTTCTTCGGCGCCATTTCTCGGTTTACATGAAGGCATTCGCTTATAATTTGCAAATTCTCACTCGTACGTTGAGGTTTGAGTAACAACTAGGCCATGTTTTTGAGATTATTTGCCGATTTTTGAGCATTTAAGCCTGACTATATGTCGCGTACATGGCCAAATAGCAACGAATACACTGCAGCTCTTCAGTTTCATGCCCGATTTAACATTTTTCTATATTTTCATGATTTTTTCCTCGAGAAGAAAAAGACTGGGAATTCTCTTGGTATATTCATCAGTAATTGCAGAAAATAAAAAGTATCTCCGGCCCGGTGATGGCGCGCTTTAACTTACTGCCACTAGATGGCGCCACAGTGTTCACAACCAAACACATAAACAAGCGACGTTGCGGCACGGCGAACAGGTGTCGTAGTTGTGATTTTTTTTACAGCACTCGCAACGCAACGTGCGCTGCGTATGCAAGCTTACTGAGGTCTACGTGGTGAAACTGTGTACTGGCCAGGGTAGGCAAAGGTGTCTAGCTTCACGGGCACATTTTAAAAGCCGCTGAGCCGGCTGTTAGCTGAAGTGTAGTCGGTACGTCTTTATATGCAGAGAAAAAGATTATTAAAGTGTAGCATCTCACTTCGTAGGAAAGATTGCAATGCATCCGTTTTTTTTTATCATTAAAAGATGGGCATCTGCCATCATCATCATCACTCGTTTTAGCCCTACGGTAACATGTTACGGGAGAGACGGTACGCTAAAACGTCTTCTGGCGTGCGCCGCGCTAACCGGAAAATCCTGCGTCCGGTAACACGTTAAACAGTAGCGTAAACACGGTAACGATATGCTATAACTCTCTATTCACTGGGACACGTAATTACGTGTTGGCAGTGCGACCGCATTAGCAGCTGTGGATGCCTTTACCGAATGTGACGTCACTTCCGGTTTGCTTTCGTCATTCCCCTTCAGCTATAGACGAAATCTTTGACTGAAGATACGTTTCTTTGTGATCGGGCTTTTCATGCTAATACATCGAGATTCGCAACCAGCAAAAGTCTTTGGAAGGTTGCAGCTCGCGGGTATCATGGCAGGATGCATGATACGTGCATGGCACGGCGCCACTTTCCAATGCTCACAGTTTTCTCGGAGTGTTTAGCGCACTTGAAATAGGAGAGCTGTTGGGCGCCGTAAGAACACAACACCCGACAGGAACAAAGGCTTGCTATAACCTTTTGTTTACGTTTGCTTGATGTGAAGCCAGTGGCTATGCGTTGCAGCCAAGAACAACGAGCATTGCACACTAAGAAGGCATTACAGTTGCGGGAGTACGAATACTTTCCGCATGTGTCATGAGCCACAAACCTCATGTAAACAGAAAAAAAAATGTATAGATGCATAAGCTGCAAGACACAAGGAAGTATTTAGGTACTGACAAGTACACGGATAGGTGCATTGACTGAAAAGTAAAAGAAAGGAATATTACGCATTAGTTTGTTGTTTTGCAATTAAACAAGTACATTTTTGTGTCGTGCTTTGACTTTCAGATAAGAAGTATACTATTAGCAAGATAGTGCCAAAAACAAAGCAGGTCTTCTCAATGAAGGCACAGCAAAATAAGGGGCTCAATTGTCTGTCTATGTTAACAAAGCGGGAACAACCGCAGCTGTTCTTAACCTGCTGTGCAAGCCGTTTAATAAAGGTAGACCCACTGCTCTTCCCGCCTTGTAACTCCGACGTCAAGAACACAAATCGCTGCCATGAAACGCTGAGGTTACTATGCATTTGCGCATTCACTAGTGTGTGAGGGTTTGTTTTCCTGGCCTCATAATGCTACACTTAACATTTAGCATCCCGGACTTTGCCAAATGGTCGAGCTTCGAAGCACAGTAACCTTTCTTGACAGCTTCGCCCTCGCCTGGAAAGAGAAAAGGCAGTTGCCTTTACTTAAGTGGCTGGAATCGCCGGTTCTTTGCATCGTTCCGCTCCAGCGTTCCTCATCTGTCAACCCCGTTTCCTTGGAGACAACTTAATCCCGACGCCAGCCCTTTGCGCTAAGCATTTCTTTCTCGGAGAGCGGCGGCTGCTAGCGAATGCTCTCTCTTTGATTGCCCAAAGGAGGAACGCTGCACGAAGCGCAACCAGGGCTCCCCAATACGCCCGCGTAACCGGCAGACATATAGTATGGTGGAGCTGCCATAAAAAGAATGTAAACCAATAAGCTCCTGCCTGCACAATAACCGGAAGACAGGCGCCTCACAAGGTACAGCAGGTGGCATACAGCAGCGCCCTTAATCAGACTGCTCTATTAGAGAAGGGAATTTCATTCCATTCGCTAGCTCTTGCCACTCAGTCCTTGTCAGGAAGAAAGCCGGTAGGAGCCATAGTGTTCACGCTGCATTGGGCAATTGCAAGGAATTCTGCACTTCGTCAATTGATTGCTTCAGGTCTGCAGCACTATGTAGTGGTCGTCATCAGAACCTTCGGCCCTACTTTGCATGATCATGCTACGCTACTTCTAACGTACGATATCTGTTAACTAACGGTACTGCAGAGACAATTTTATTTGTAAAGAGGTGAGTTTAACGTTTGTTGTTTTAGAATTTCATTACTGTTTCATTCGGTGAGCTAACGTGCCGCAAGCGACGGTGCGATTGCAGAAAGAGGCTCTTCGTTTCAGTGTGCAAACATAACACCGGTTTGTTTGGGGACATCTGGAATCCAGACACGGTGACAGCGCTAGACAGTGCTGACGGCAGTTTGTTTACCGAAGCTTAAGCCGTCGTAGAAGGCGCGAGCTACCAAAGAACGCTGAACGATGAGCATCAAGCCAAGAGCAGAATGAGACATCTTCGCAATCCGCAATCCCTTCAACCTTCGCAAGGTGAGGACCTCGTCGTTTCATCGGCCAGCAAAGCACGCCTCTGCGGCCTCTCTCCTTCGCTATCCCAGTCTCGGCGAGGTTCGCACGGCTCGGGCTTAGGGGCGTCGAGGTTGCACACCGCTCAGGCAACGCACTCTTCCTTCACAGGCCTATCACGGCCTCAGCCCTTTCCGAGGCCCCCCGGTCCTAATCAATTTGGCGCCACGACTCAGAGCTGTCGCTGTAGACACAGCGCTGCGGCTCTCCTTATTTATAGCCTAGACTTGGCCTTCCTTTCGGCGTACCGGGTCGCCGCGATGACCGAACGGCTTCCTCTGCCCTTCCTTTTTTCCCTCTTCAGTTGCTTTTTCTTCTTTTTTGCCGCCGCGTCCGCTGCTGCCAATAACAGAGGAAGCCCGTGAGAGAGTTGTTGCCGTGGCGCCGAACGAAAAAGGCGGCTGAGTACCAGCCCTGATGCCGACTCACTTTCGACACAAAGGACCGTTTTCCCGCCGTCAGCCTATTCAATCTCCCCCTAGCTTGCGCGATCCTCAGCCCTCATCTCTTCTTCGAGCCCACCTCAGTTACGTGACGTTTCCGAGGAGACTGAGAAGCCACGAGAATGCCGGATCCATTCGGCTTGGAGAAGTATATTTTCGCGCACGCGTAATGCCTAGTGTACGTTGTGACCCGAATGGCCCTGGTGTAGTAACAGCAGCAAGATTTGTGCAATACTGCATTTGTCTGCATTGCTCTGTGCTCTTGGTGGCACCGCACTGGCTTCGGTTTTGGGCTTTTCCTGGACTCTCCAAGATGCTGAAGTGCATAAGTCGTGAAAATTTACAGAAACGCGTGCTTTAAACTCTTCCGTCCCCTTTTAGCATCTTGATAGTATTGCTTTCAGAGACTCTGTATTTATAATAATGCGATTGCAGAGCACGAGTCTCAAATCTGTTTTGTATACGTTACGTCCGATACTGATAGCAGTTTTCTGCTAACATTTCTGGCGTTATAGGGACAATCTTCCGCACGGCACTAGCACTCCGCGTTTGCAGCGTCTTCGCTCGCGAACCAGGGGGGGGGTTGGTGGTGTTCATGCTCGATTGTAAGAAAGGAAAGGACGACAAAGTGTGTACACTCATATGCTATTTACGAGACTTGAAAATAATGCACAGAGCACGCCAGCTAGCTACAAAACATCAGAGTCATTACTCGGAAGTAAAAAAACCATGTGTGAAGGGCTTCCGACTTAAAGCGTTGAAATTAACTGCAGCTTGTTCCACAAAATCCTTTTACGTTCCAGTAAAGCCCGTTGGGGGGCTATAGGTGTGTAGCTTATAGTAGAAGAAGCACAACGAACGACAGCACACACAAGAAGGAACGTCAGGATGTGCGCTACTTGCTACTCTTCATTGATTGCAGAGGTGGCTCTGTAAAAACTGCTGGAAGGAACAACCGAAAACACGTGAAGCAAGACTTCAAGATACCAGCATTTTGAGTAGAAGAAAAGACAAGATTGCGCGCGAATTATTAGAGGCGTGCCGGATCGGTAAAATTTGGAGTACGTCGGTTAGCACCTCATCGCTGATAATTCATAGAGATGTAAGTTCCAAGATCTGTTTCAAAAAATTGTGAAATCACATGTGTGTCTTTTATTGCAACATTCGTGTTGTAGCGCGAGCTCCTATACTCGCTTTTCCTCTATACTGAGGAAACCAGTGCACAAAACGGGCCGAAGAATGAGAATAAGAAATGACGCATGCAGCGCTGTACTCTCGACTCTGTGCTAAAGCGGACTTTTAAAGTTCCCATGGAACATACGTTCATGTGCTTCAATGCAATGTCAGGTTTCTATGACGCTCTTGCGCTGCAGGATTCCTCGCCTTAATCTATATTTATGCCGTTCTGGGTTCACGCCGTCGAATCTATATGCGTAGTGAGGGGACGTTGAAACGATAGATCATTCCACCCTTAACTGCCGGCGGCTTGCATGACAGAGAATTAAATTTTTGCAAATTTCTTTAGCTCAATTAGGGCTGCCGTTTACCTTTCCTGTCCTCCTCTCCTTCGGTGCAGCCGTCAAAGGTTATGCATTAGGCAGGTGTGTCAGCTTTTTCACAAGTATATCATCGAAACCGTGAGATTTTTGTGTGATATTTTCGTTGCCTTTACTTTTCGCTCAAAATTGATTTATTTATCGATATTCCTGTAAAATTGATTTATTTCCCCTTTGTTTCCTCGATTTTCATTCTGATTTTTTTAAGATCCCTCAAAATTCTTTATTTGTATTATCAGATTCCTCCATTTATATTCATGACCCGCTTGAGATAAACCCGGATGAATTATTCTCCTATTCGAACCTGCATCAAACCCTGGCCAATCCCGTACCGTGGTATGTGCTATCGTGTTTGAGGCAACAGCGACCACTCACGACTCACCTTTATTCAAGGAAGTGCAAAGAACGAAGACATAGCGCAGCAACCGTGCATGTCACGAGATACAAAAGCCGGCAAAGAAAGACACTGTGCATCCAAATGCGCACGTTGCGGGCAGCTAACACATATAAATATATCACAGCAAGATGGTCTTATGACTAACAAAAAAGATCTGTCGAAGAAACTAATTTGTTTTGAGCACAGTGTGAGTGAAGGCTTCCAAGAGAGAGAGGGGAAGGGGGCTTCAGTTCTTCGTCCCGTTTTGTGCGCTGGCTTTTTCTTCAAAATTGATATACATACAGTCTAACTCCGCTCACTGTTTTTCAACAGCACATTTATTTTTCCTCCTCCTCCATCCTCAACTCTGGTCTGTATATTAAGCCGCCTCTGGAACATATAAAGAGTTTCAAGAAGCGCATATTCCGCCGTACTTTCTTCTTTGTGCTGGTATTTGTCGCTCTTTATCATCTACAACTTTTTAGGATAAAATACGACAGGGTAGAAGGCACTTACTTTTCGCAGCGCGGGATTAGAAAAAAAAAAAAACTAGCGTTAACAGGGAAGTCCACTGATGAAGAACTTAAAGTATGGAATTAAGAATGTCCGTTTAAAAAAAAAGAAAAGGAAATGGTATAATGTTGCATAGATATCATGAGATCTCTTTCTGCGGAAAACCAAATTGTACCAGGTTCTTGCACCACGAACACATTTGTTAAAAATCGGGGCAAACGCGATTTCGACCGGAAATGAGTCTGTACTAGAAAACGTAACTTTTGCAGCGCACAACGCTCGAGACATCGCAGGAACTTTTGCTGGTATCTCGGGATTACATGAGAAGGTGTTCTTTCACTCAACGTGTGTTATTAAACATGTTTTAACGCTTGTTATTCATAATGTGGCTTAATGTGAGGATAAGATAAAAAAGTACTTTTTTAAGTGAGAGGCCAGAACACGGGTACCTACCAGACGCCTCATTAGCATCATTGTATCCGGCGCTTTCCGGTGTGATGTATGAATTTTTTGCGGTGAACAAGAAAGGAAAGTCTTGCAGGGACGAAGAAGTGCGGCGTAGAAGGTCAGTAATGTACGTGACGTAATATTTGCAATAGGTGCGGAGAAAAAAATTTTTGTTGTGCTCAAAAGTTTTTTAGCGTAACCTGACATTTCCGGGTTGTTTATGGAGTAATAAGCAAAACATTGGCAATTTAATGTCCCGCACAAGAGTAAGTGCTTATACTGAATCGTCTTGTGGAGCAGAAAATGAGCCGCAGGAAACCATATGATGGAAGGCTTTGCTGAATAGCCTGATTTGTGCTAGAAACTCAGCCAAAGAAATTACATCTGGCTTTTAACCCACGAATTCCGAAAAAAAATCACGAACAAAGTGTCCCAAATTTACAGCGGGTTTTTGCTAAAACGTTGAAATTACTTACGCAGATCACTTTTGGGATTGAGCTCTATACGTCAAACTTTTTACAGAGAACACCGCGGTACAGGCGATATTGCTTGAATTCTTGCAACACACATGTGCTAATGAAATCCTTGAGGATTGAATCTCAAGAAGAGACACGCTTTGACATTTGCTCCTGAAAAATGAAAAGCTTGCATAGCCATAAAAGAGGAAGCGAGAAGTGAAGGGCAAGTAATTCAGCGCCTTTTTTTTTGATCTTTTCGTAAAGAATCCTGCGCCCTCTGAAAAAATTATCAGATTTCACAACCTAACCCTTCATTTTAAATTGAAATTGGTATTACCGTAGGCTGAGCGCTGCCTTTAGTAGTGTTGATTGGTAAGGGCAGCTAAAGTGTAGGCACGAACATCTTCGAATTCCCGATGTAATTCTTTTAAAAACGGCGCACATATACGCAGAATAAGGGTGGTTACATGGGGTCAGGAACTTGATAGAACTACTAAGAGTAAGGTAAGCGGTGTTGCTACTTCGATGAAAGAAAATACTTGATCTTGTTATTAACGGAAGAAGAACGGTAGATTGAGTGAGTTGATATTCCTTAATATTTCAGTTCTATGGGTGTGCCCCTTCTTGTTCTCTGTCCTGGTTGGAAGGAACTGTTGGGAAATTTTGGTTTGGTTTGGTGTATGGGGTTTAACATCCCAACAGGCAATGAGAGACGCCTTAGTGAAGGGCTCTAGGAATTTCGACCACCTGGGGTTCTTTAACGTTCACTGGCATCGCACAGTACACGAGCCTCTAGAATATCGCCTCCATCAAAATTCGACCGCCGCGGTCGAGATCGAACCCGCGTCTTTCGAGCCAGCAGCCGAGCGGCATAACTACTCAGCCACCGCGGCGGCTTGGAAAATTTAGTTATAAACAGTCTGAGAGGGGGCAAGTGCACTTATTCTCCGTACGAGGAGAAGGCAACTGAATATATCTAAACACACGCGCGCACTGACGCGTCCACAAACATCTACGCATGTGCACAGGCACAGAAGGTAATGCCTTCGAGAAACAATGTAGTTTCTTTGATTGTCTCAGCACCGGATTCGCCATTCAGGTTTCAGCATTGACAAAGCGCCCAGCACCTTCGACAGGGTACTTTTATTTCTGGCCGCCCCATCCCAGGCCCAGGAAACACACGGATGGCCATTCATTTTTGGAGGAATTCAATATACATGCAGAACCGAAGAAAAATGGATCCCGGGTGTGGAGCTCTGGTGCGCGATTTTGCGCTCTTCTTGGGGCCGGTAGAAGTTTTGCCCAATGAGTGGACGCATCGGGATCAAATCCCTTGAGAGTTGGGGGCACTACAGGCGATATGAAATGGTCACGGCGCAGCAAAATTTGTCGCCCAACGTTTAAGATTTTCGACGAATGGTATGTGTGAATACACTCGAATTGAACGTAGACGAAACAAAAGCGGTTTCTGAGATTTTTATACATGGCGTTTAAAAAAGCGGTATAACCTACACATTTAGAGCTCTGTGGAACCGGAACTGAATGCATTTGCCTTGAACATGTAGGTAGCACTGTCGCTTCTGAATGACAATACCTTAAAATTGAAAAACAAGGCACGCCCAAATTGTGACAAGTGCAAAGGCAGTGGTTCATGGGTGGGTTGTTTAAGTCATCTGTTTCACTAAAAAATACCCTTTGACTCTCTTATAGCCCTCAAAGCTCAATATTTGCGACAGAAAATTTGGTTTAGTTAATTTTGAGGCCCCGTGGGTTACACTGTTTATTTTAACAGCGATGTCTCTCAAAGTGGTTGCAAAATCAGTGGCTTCAACCTTCGAGTTTGGTATTCGCTGCGATTGAAAGAGATGTTCATCGATTCTTGAACGCCTATCATTTCAACCCTAATACAAAGCGTTGTCGATGGCTGTTGTGCGTAAACTTAAAAATCTTTTAATCTTTTTTTCACATGGAGGTACCACCTTATAATAACTGTTAACAATCCTTACATGGTACCTGATAAAGTCTTTATGGTTAATAATCAAATAAATTACATTAAGTGGCAGCACTCGGCTTCTCGTCAGACATTAATGAGGACCCTTTCACTTGAGTCCAGCCATAGAGGACTAAAATTTCTTTGAGAGTGGCTATTTAGGGGGGCGAAAAAATAGCGTGCTACAAGCGGACCGAGTGATTCGAGCTTCGATAAAAGGATGTACGTTAGAATGCGGACGAAAATAAATCCACGAAATTTCTGGGTTCTCAGTAAAAATCGACACTCTCGGGCTAGGGTAACCTTTAGGTGTGCAGAAACTTTGCTCTTGCTGATATTGCGAGATGACCACAGTGTACTTCTGATGGTTCACAGTCTGGTTATGTAATCACCTTTTAAAATTTGTTTGCGTTCATCACTGTCATATTTCAGATGTACGTACTGCTTGTGCTATTGTATTTCGCTCTCCCCTTATGTAATGCACCGCCTACGGGTCCTGAAGGAAAAATAAATGATGATGATGATGATGATGATGACAATAGCTGAAGAAAATATGTAAATATATCTTTCCGGTGGATGAAAATACTAAAATAGGTGTAAGAAATATCTCAACGTACTTTGGGACTTGTCTTGATGATGGTGTGTATTGGATAACTCGTAACAATCAGAGTGGTTGTGGTTTGTGGGGGTTTAACGTCCCAAAGCGTCAGGCTATGGGGGATGCCGTAGTGAAGGGGACAGGAATAATTTCGACCACCTGTGGTTCGTTAACGTGCACTGACATCGCACAATACACGGGCCTCTGGAATTTCGCCTCCATTGAAATTCGACCGCCGCGGCCGGGATCCAAACCGCGTCTTTCGGGTCGGCAGCCGGGCGCCACAACCACTGTGCCACCGCGGCGGCGTAGCAAAAAGATAAATTGAGATATTGTGACTAAGCGTCATATCAAACAAAACTTTTCGTATCCTTTTATACGTCGCTGTACAAGTTAAGCGGACACAGTCTGAGGGTTCTGGTAAAAAGAAGTATTCGCAGCTGAAATGAGCTGTAATACCGCATTTGGAGCGGTACAAGACGACTATGTGAGGAGGCTTCGCAATATCTGATATAGCAAAAATGATTCAAACTAATAATCTCGAGCTTGTTCAGTCATGTCTATCAATGAAATGAAGTCTAATCAAGAGGAATATTGTCAGAATACACACAATCTTCGGAAAAGCATGATTGATGATCGCGATGGGAATAATCGCCACTGGGGGAGTTGTGAGCGCGAAGCTTTCGCTCTTTATACTACACGTCCGTGTCCGTCGTTCACCACTACCGCGATTTGGCGGCCATATTCATTCCAACTCCGCGCTTTAATCATTGCGGTTTCCAGTCGAAAAAAAAAGACGACAGAACTGTGGCGACAGAACAAAATTTTCTGTCTTATTGTGGTAAGGAGAGATTTTTTTGTAGGGCTGTAGTGTTTTTTAGGGCTCTAGTTTTTATGTAGTAATTATCTGTCATGTGTAGTTTTGCAGTATGTTTCTGTAGTAGCCACATAAATTCAGTTGTTACTACGAACATTTCAGTGGTTAAGACGGACGTATACCCAAAAATATTACAGAAAATTTGTTGCTTCTATAGAAAAAAGTTTGTGTTTTTCGACTGGATTAACCTATAATTCTTTTCCAGCCCCCGCGTATTTCTTCGCTCGAATGAAAGTAAAACTAGAAAGCTTCGCCAGGCCAGCGAGCCCACACGTCCACTGCTAACAATGGGCATCCCAAGTTGAAGTTCTCCCGTTTAATCCAGCGGCCAGAGCAGTGAAAAACTTAACAAAAACATTTTCAATTACCAGTGAGTGACAGCCTCGTCCCCCGTATATGAACAGGCAACGAGAACAATCGCTTTCAGGAGTAATTAACGGCCCACTGCTCACCGCACAGAGAGCCACGAGGCGAGACCTCACGAGGACGAAGCGGAACAAACAGCTCACTTCTCACCGCTCTCCCTCCTCTCTTCTCTCACCCCGAGCGGAGCACGCAGGAGCCTGGCGCAGAGACCGCGTTGGAGGCTCCCCGAGGATGCGGCCTTGAAATATTTCCTGCCTCCAGTGGACGGCGGAACGACGAGGCACTCCCACAAGCAGCGCACAAGTACAGAGTGGTTCACGACAGCAAACCCTGCTCAGAAGTGAAAGGAATGAGCAGATTGTCGTCCGACTCATCCGAGCCGGAGGTATGCGAAAAAAAAAGAAGACGAAGCTGACACTTTCAATGGATTGCCTTCATATGAATGGCTCTATAACTGAACGAGAGGAATGAGCGAAAGGGACAGAAAAGAAGCCTCAAGTAATGGAGGCAAATGACAAGGAGCGCTTTAGCTGTGAGCTGAAGTTGCGGTACTAGAAAAGAAGGCTTAAACTAGACCTGACCGACAAGAACATAATAATAAGTATATTTAAAAATGGAAATAACGGCGACACCAGCGCCGACGCGCAAAAAAGGTAAATAATATAAAAAAGTGAAATTGGTGCAATGGAAGAAAAATCAGACTATTGCTGGTAGCTGATCTTCGGTCTTCCTTTTTCAGTTTACTGGCACTCATCTTCAAAATGGTCAAGGCAGATGGTTCTTGAAGCAAAGGGTTTGTCTTTATACTTCTAAAGCCGAACAGTTATTCTTCAGCCTCATTTCTAGCTGCTATGATTGGCTGCGCTTCCTATCGAAGATATAAATTCCCCAACAACCCCACCGAACTGAGTGATTCATCTTTGAGCTTTTGCACATGATGTATTACTATAAAAGCGAAATTGCATTAAAGAGAACTATGTGCAGTTATTTATTTTCTTAGACGTATAATGTTTTCTTTAGCACAGTTTGCAAACATAAATATAAACAGGCATAAATAAAGCTGGCATCGATAGAATCCACTGTCTTGGGCGGAACCAAGCGTCTTACAGTTCGAAGCACAGACCCGTTATCCTGAAATTATTAGACTATCTGGATAAAGCCAATATACCTACTAATTGCAAAAAGCTAAAGGGAACGGAATACTCTATTAGCGAGGATTTCTCGCCTGTAGTAAGACAAATCAGAAAGAAGCTATGGGACAGAACTAAAACGCACCGTGACCAGAAAGACAAAGTTTTTTTTGTCTTACGATAAAGTTAAAATAAATAGCCGCCTGTACACCTGGGATGATGAAACAAATAATTTAGTTGAAGTTGCAAAAAACGAAAACATAGACAACGGCCCAGCCATGCCTACTCGAAATCAACGTCTGCGCTAGTTGTCCTCAATGTTAACGCACGGAGCCTTTTGGACAAAATTGAACAGTTCGATGCGATTCTGGTCGCCCTTGAACCTGACATGATTTGCGGTACCGAGACATGGCTGCACACTGACGTTGAAAACCATGAGGTCACTCCACCGGGCTACTCCATCGTCCAAAAAGATAGAACAAATAGAGGCGGTGGTGTTGCTTTGCTCATAAGAGAAGGCATAAATTATTCAGCATTGTCAGATGTCCAAGGTGTAAAGGCCGCCTGGTGCAAGAATCAGTTGGGCCAGAGCCAGCTGTGTGTTGGCGCAGTATATAGACCCCATGTCGAAATGTCTTATCTGGAACAGGTTCTGGAATTCATGGGTGAGCACACGATGGGGAGCCCCATAATAATGGGAGGGGATTTAAATCTCCCAGACGTCAACTGGCACTCCCTGAGTCCATCCAATCTAACTAACAATATCTTACTGAGTTTTCTGTGTACCTTCAACCGGACTAAAAATTGTTTCCAAACCTACCTGTGTGTAGGACACCTGAAGGTCTATCTTATAACTTATTTTTGCAAACGATTTCTTCTTGAAAGGAAAAAATAACGTCGATATTTTTGAAGGTTTATCTGACCACGAAATGGTCCTTTGCACGCTAACTGTTCCCAAATCGTGTCCGCCAGCGTAGTACAAGAAAGTCCGTGTACGTATTTAACAAAGCAGACGATGACGCTGTTATGACCTACCTTGCCCACGAGTACTACGACTTCCACGAACTAGTCTCTGAGGGCACGGCTAACATACACGGCTGCTAAACAAGGCACATGTTATTCACTACTTGAGGCAATTTGTCCCACCAATACGAACGACCACTCATAAGCATAACTCATGGATAACACGGGAACTAAGAAAAGCATAATGAAAATGTCGAGGAAACCTAACAATTCATGCCCAGTAACAGACTTCTGCCAAAAAATAAACTTCCTTTTTTATGAACTCATATTTTCTAGCGATTGGTGAAAACAAGGGACAAGAACACGGATACACAGGACGTACGCTACTCTATAAACAGACTGGTAAAAGAAAAAAACACAAAAGCATAAAGACAGCGCTTTTGCTGTTCAAAGCTCTCCAATTTTATCAAAGACTCACCCCACAAATTCTAGCATTATCTAAGTCACAAAAGCAACACTCCAAAACAGTTGCTGCCGATGGAAGAAAGAAAACAAGCAGAAGCGTTTAATGTATTTTTCCAATCTGTATATGCCCCAGACAATGGCATTACGCATGCTTACAGACCGGAAAATATACCTGAAAACGAGGCGCTAAGCGCCCCAGTCGTAACCGAAACAGGAGTGTATTCACTGTTATTAAATTAAACGATAAAAAGTGCAACGGTCCCGACGGAATCCCGAACAGCTTTCTGAGACGCTATGCTGAGCCTGTGAGCAAGTATCAATGCCTTGTGTACTACAAATCAATC
Organism: Amblyomma americanum; assembly: GCA_030143305.2. Classification (NCBI taxonomy): domain Eukaryota; kingdom Metazoa; phylum Arthropoda; class Arachnida; order Ixodida; family Ixodidae; genus Amblyomma; species Amblyomma americanum. The sequence goes on along the minus strand of JARKHS020029785.1, from coordinate 3,217 downwards.
ACCGAAAAATGCCTTCCAGCAGAATGGAAAATTGAAAAAATAGTGCCCGTTTACATATTGGGTGATACTTCTTGTCAGTAAAATTATAGGCCTATCTCTATCACGTGTACCTGCTGCAAAATCTTGGAACATATTATATTAAAATACGTCACAGAGTTCGTTGACGCGTCTAATGTCCTCCATCTCTGTCAACATGGCTTCAGGGCTGGTTTGTCTACTGTCACCCAACTTGTTGAGGCTCTACACAATTTCGCCAAAGCAATTAGCGACCAGACACAAATAGATGCAATTTATTTACACTTTTCAAAGGCATTTGACAATGTATCTCATACTAAACTACTTCTAAAGCTTAAACATGTGCTAGGAGATGGACCAGTTTTTCGTTGGATCAGCTGTTACCTATCTGACCACAACCAGTTTGTTCAGTTCGGCTGCCAAAGTTCTGATATTCTGCTAGCCCTGTCTGGTGTACCTTAAAGTTCCGTTTTAGCTCCTATCATCTTCCTTTTTTTTATCAACGACATAGCTAGTCAGATCGAATCCAAGATTAGGTTGTTTGCAGATGACTGCGTCCTGTATAGAGAATTTCAAAACCAACAAGACCAAATTAGCCTTAATAAAGATTTCGCCTCGATAGCGCAATAGTGTGAAACCTGGAAAATGGTCATAAACCATGATAAACAGTTTTCAATGTGAGTAGCAAAAAAGAAAGCGAAACTTAATTTTCCGCACGGCTATTGCAGTACCATTCTTAAAACTGCCACTCAATATAAGTACCTGGGAGTCGTCATAACATCATATCTTGGATGGTGGGCTCATGTAGAGCACGTGGCAAGCAAGGCGATGCTAAAGCTAATGTTTTTAAAGTGGGCCCTGAAATATTCTACAAAAGAACTCAAGCTCTTGGCACATGTGGTGATTATACGTCCTATTTTAGAATGTGCGCACGTGGCGTGGTTTCCGTATGACCAAAATCGAATAGCTGCTCTGGAGGCTGTCCAGCGGAAAGCCGCGCGTTTTATCCGTAATAGATACAGGCGCACCGACTCGCTTACACAGATGCTGTCCGAGATTAACCTTTATACATTAACCAGCCGTGTGAAGCTACACCGGCTCAAATTTTTGTATCTCACCCTACAAAATAAGGTTAAAGTGGATTCTAACACATACATTTTCTATTCCACAGCCAGAGAAAGCCGTCATAAGCATCACCTAACACTCCAAGAATATTTTTGCACTAATAACACATTCAGTTCCTCGTTCTTCCCGCGAGCTGTTCTTGAGTGGAATGGTATAGCCAAGACGGGGGTCGCACAGCCTACTGTTGACAGATTTGTCGAAACTGCTGTTCAAACTGCGCTGTCCACATCGAGAAAGTGATGCTATTTTTACTGTGCCTATGATTGTTTCGTTTGCTATGTATGATGAAATCTGCGGTGTGAAATTGTGTATGATGTTATTGCTATTATATTCAAAGTGCTCGTCTCTTTTATTGCTGTGTCATCATAGGTAACCGGAACCAGTTGATTGTGTGTTACCTCTTTCCCCCATTCAAGGCTGTTTACATAGGTCAATTATATTTATGTTTAACATTTCTCGTTGTCCTTTTAGTACACTTATGCGAATGTGTCTACCAAATATATGTAGCTTTTACCCACTCCTTCAAAAAACCCTGAAAAAGGGACTGACAATATTATGAAATAAATATCTCCATCTGCAGTCTATGCAGTAGCATTGGACTAAATGCAGTGAACCAGTTCGCAATGCGACATTGAAACACCAGACAGCCTGATCAGAAGAGGATGAGGAGGGAAAGAACATTTATTGAGAGCTGGAAAGTTGGTTGGTCTCAGTACGTGAACCCAATGGCCTTAAGCGGTGCTCGTCCCCCTTTCGCCATGTCCTTCTGAACAGCGGGGTTCTCGCTGCACAGGGTGTCCTGCCAGCGCTCATAGATTGTGTCAAATTTTTCTTCTGCGTTGAAGTTCCTTTCGTCTAGCCATGTCATGCAGAAGATTTTGCCCGGCTGCCAGACATAGGAAAACCTTTTCTGCTCGCCCTATAGCATTCTATGATACCCGCGCAGCTCAGTAGTGGGTTTGCCGGGTTGTCAAAAGAGAACGACGGCTGCGCACACAGGGCTTGGTAAAATAAGTAAGAAGCAGAAAGAACAGCTAGACGCGATCATTATGAACGCAGTCAAAACGACGCTGGCACTCCCGCTCTGCGCGACAACGGACACGATCAAGCAACTCGGCATTCACAGCGCGTTTAGAGAACTTGCCGAGACGTGCAGAGTAAAAACACAGATCAGAGGACACGCTGTGAGTAAACCGAAAGTACATGATGCCTTAAAATGACAAAACGTTATTTCGTCCTGTTGTTGTGGAACGAGGCGTGAAGTTTTGGACCAGCAAGCATGACAAGGGTCAAGAAAAACTTCAATTCACCTAAAAGATAGGAATTCGCTTCATATTTTTACGCTTGGATAGAGATTTTTCGATCACATACTAGACCAGTTGCAGAATGAACTCAACATTATGACCGTCGGCGCAGTGAAAGCCTTAAATGATTTTATATCGTCAGATGAGCGAACTGCGTCTCTTGAAACAGCTTTAAAAGGTCCACTCAGATGAAATTTGCAAAAATTCATTATCATGATTAAAACATTTTCGTATTTTTTAGTAATGACATAGTCATGGATGGTTCTTTCTCTCTACCGAAATATATTAGAGTTCTCTTGCTACTCCCATATTCTTTCTTTGCCGGTACCCTAATTATGATGTCACATTTTGTTGCCTGAATTTTTGTAAGTTTTTGCATGGGCTTATGTTTTGCTGGAATCAAGTGGCGTTTTCTTGAATGCCACATCCTCCTGAAATAGACGTCAATGACACCGCGCTATATTTGAATAAATAAAAGAATATCTATTAAAAACAGATAAGATAAATGCTCTCAACTCTCTAGTCAGCAACAACTAGAAGTGGGGTCCACAGCTGTGGTAAAGAAACCATTTTAATGTCTCTTTCGGCAGCGTGGCTAGCCAGAACCTCGGTCTGGTGAACCTCCGCGCCTTTTATTCTTAAAACTTCACTCCTTTCCTTTCGGCAGATGCATTAGACTCTTTAGACATCCCAGCATAGTCATGACTTAAGGCGAAGCCTTTGTTTAATATTTTCGCATCTTGCTTCGAATGGCTTTCCTTTACGGCAGAAAA
>JARKHS020029784.1:0-23536 GCA_030143305.2 Amblyomma americanum | reverse complement strand
AAAATAAACTCTGGCTAAAGACCCAGCGTGCCAAAAAAAAGAGACAACGATTATGCTGTGCTTTTAGATGCGTAAAAATAAATAATAGATGCCACGCATGTCCGCGTGTATGTGTAGTAATGTCGCGAGCCGCAGAAGCATTAAACGTGCGGACAGGCCTAACAGCTAGCAGAGACATCTACTTGCTGGTGAGGAGGGGCATAGAGGTGACCATAAGGTACTGTATTAATCGAATACCTATCTTCTTCCGACTCCGGGGAAGTGATAAACTACCCTCTGTTTTGCTATGAGCCATGATTCTTTTTTTAAGCATAAAAAGCAGAATGGTACTGCATGAGAAAACTTTAGTCACGCGCCACCCAAATCAGTAAAGTTTGGCTCGGTAGCGCCTGTTTGAATCACGCAGGGAGATTGCAAGGAAGAATAAAAATAACCCTTAAGGTACTTGCAGTACCAACTAAAATCATTAAGAAATGACTCAAGGGGTACGAGTGCAAACGGTGGCACGCACTGCCTCGATTAGCAAATGCAGTAAGGATGGGAAAACACAGCACGCAATTTCTTTGAATGAGTTTAAAGAGCGATTTTCTGTAAGTCGCTATCAAGAATATACCTCAGCTACGCACCTACAACGCCGTTTGCGTGAGAAGGGGACATCTTAAAAGTCGCACGTGCGTGTTGAAGATTTCTCGGTCCTAAAAAACGCTCCGATAGGCCTTTCGCCCACGCAACGAGTAAGTTCGTCAGGGCCATATTTAGAGTCACGCGAGAAATGTGGAAAATTGTTGCTCTTGACAACTTTAATGGCGTTTGATCACGCTCTGGTAATGGTGGTACAGCTGGTAATGAACTCTAAACAGTACTGCTAGACACGCACCTTTTGGGGTCACAGTGTGTGTATATATAATAAAGTTTAGAAACTAGGAGCTATGAGTGCTTGCGAAATTGACATTTTGAAGGAAGCGAAATTGTTTTACATATTTACAACCAACAGCAGAAGAAGTAAGAAGTTTGCCTGATTCGACCTGCACAGTACTATTGATTAGTCGACACAAGCGCATTAGATAAAGACTTGGAAATTGACAATGACTTAAAGGCTCATAAACACACTTCAAATTTCTGTAACTTTCTCTTCATACGAATAGTATTATTCCCTCAATGATAGCGCCGCTGATATATCTAAATACAGGCAGTGGTGTCCACGTTCAACAGTAATTATGAGGGCTTAAGGAAAAAAAGCTTTGCCAACTACCCTCTGTTGCATGAAGTGTAATAGTGAAAAGCAGGAAATGGTTTTTGTCTCCCGTTCCAACTAAGACGAACATTATCCTTAAATCTCGGTGAAACTGACACCACAGCTAACCGACTTCACAGTCATATTTTCTGTCCCAACGATGTACAATAAGAAAGCAGTTTTCCCAGTGGTCCGAGTGGTGTTCGAACCAAATACACGCCATGTAACTTCACCTCTCGACACTGCTTCACATTCTTACTTCTTGGGTGTGACCTGCGAGTGGTCTGTACATTGGGATGTTGAGTGTTTTGTTCCTTGCTTTGATTATAAGGGTGCACAGTAACACGATACATGAAGCCTACTGCTTAGCAGCGTGTGGTATAGATGTATGGTCGTAAACACCGGATGGGAAAAAGCCAGTGTCTTAGGAGTGCCTAGAACTATATTTTCGTTGAGTGTCGATGATGGGAGCTTGTCGCTACGGGAGAAATGTTTCGATGGCGGGACGCTTAGAGTTCAGCCTGATGAATTAATATCAGGAACAAAAAGCAAGGTTAGGAAATATGATAAGATGATGCAGCTCGCATCCTCAAAGAGCGAATTCTCAGCTGCGCGGCAAAGTGTTAATGCAGTTAGTTTGCACGAGTCTTTGCTGCATTAGTTCTCAGGCGCATAGATGGCTGAAGTTAAATTGTGCAGAAACGTGGTTAGCACATTATGGGCGTGGTCAGGGGCACAATATAACTGCTCGCAATAAAAGCTGGTTGTCCAGAAGCATCGCTACAATACTCGCAGTGGTGTTTATGGTATAACTGCTACGCCACATGTAGTACATATGTGGTGCGGTGTTTGCATCAACTCTCGTTGAAGGCCCCTGCTTATTGGCGGAATAAGTTCAATTCTGCAGGCAGCTTCACCTATCTTAAGGCACAACAAGCTTATTTAATATCGTGGCAAGCGGTTCATTTTGCCACAGTGATCTAAACCAACTTTAACTTTGAGCGGGCATGCCATTTGTGTCCCTACGACATGCTTTTGCTAGATGTGTTCTTTGGCCGTTCCTTGTGCGCGCTGATTTGATGCTGCATCGGTGATTAGCATTTCGGTCTTGTTAAGGTAAAATTGAAAGCTTAAAAACGATAGCTCTTTCAGGCCCAAGGTGATAAGATACGTAACTACTAAAAGGCAGGTATTTTACTGTAACAGGCAGGGAGTTACGAGATTCTCAAAAAGTAGCTTAAACTCCCGTTATGATCCTAGTCTTGTCAGTGCAAAACATTATAGCGTGATAGCTTTTACACGATTGGATTTAGGGTAATAAATATAATCGTAGTACCTTCGTGTTGTGTCCATTACTTATGCAGGGTGTTTCACCTCAGATTTTACTCTGTTATTAAAAAAAAGGCTTTGGGGGCTTTGGCATAGCATTGCCAACGATATAGTACCTGAGAATACAGCTAAGACGTGCTAACTAGCATTCTGGTTAACCAAGATTGGATAGTTAGTTTCTACTATTACTGTTAGTGTCGTTAATTATTAAGAGTGTAAGTCCCACCGTAAGCAATATCCATACCAGTTTTTATAATTTAGAAAACGCGGTTACCTTCGGCCCTGTGGTGAAACAAGTTTCCGCTACATCGCGCCAAAATACATGCGCTTCCGAGAAGCTCGCAGGCAAAGCAACCTCTCCAGTGCACGTTACTGGTACAAATAGGCAAAATTTGTTGGGCCGCAGCCCGGACGGTAACCGCGTTTCGGAAATTATAAAAACTGATATAGATATTACAGTGGGCTACACATCTCTCAATAATTGAGGAGCCTTACGGTAATAGTTAAAAAGTTAACGATCCAATATTATTTAACCATGGTGCTAGTTAGGACTTCTTAGCTCTATGCCAGAAAAAAAAAGCGCTCTCCTACCTCAAAGAGCCTATTTTTAAAAATCGTGCAGTCTTAGGTGAAACGTCCTGTACAGAGTGGTTGGGTGCAAGCGAAAGTTTTTTTTTTGCAGTAATACCAAGCTCGCGTAGAAACGCAAGAACTGATTGCAGAAGCTGCGCGCGCAAAATTAACTCTGTCTGAGCTCCGTCATCCAGAATTTCTCGCGTCGAGTTCATCTAAAACTTCTGCTTCAAAAGATTCGCGCAAGTATGCGTTGGGAAGCAACGCACATCGCGGCCACCAGCGGCGTGTTTCTCTCCCCGCACAATTGCCTAGCTCGCCGTTCGCGTGCGCTGCAACTAACGCCGCACTGGGCTGCGTGAGGCAATTGCAGGAGGGCGCAACGAGGCGGCTGGCGGGAGAGGCCGCTGTTGACCGGACGCCCAAATTGGTGTTTGCCGCCGAAACGAAGCGCCGGCCAATTCGGCGATCCCCGCCATTGTCCAAACAAATGTAGCACGACTCATCAACCACTTTGGACTCGTTTTTTTTCAGTTTTTTTTCAGACAAGCCTAGAGCCAATTACCTCGGAGCGAAATCTAAGGCGTCGTGTGTCTGAGACCGAGGGGTGCACCACAGCCCGGCAGCCGGGAACTCCACCCATTAACGTCGTCGACGTCCGCAGGGCACAAGCGTTAACGGTTCGTGCCCTCCCAAACTGAAGCCTCGGCACGTGACGTGCTTACGCCTGCGTCGACTCCTTCCCTCTCGCCTTCGCATCCCTTCCGCCGACACGCCGGAGCGCGGCTGCTGCGGGTTGCATGAAGTCTTAATGACCGACACCGCGCGCACCACTGATGGGACGTCGTTTACCAGAAGCCGTGTCAATTCCTTCCTCTTCCCCCTCCTCCTTTCTCCCTCCTAGCTAAGAAAAAGAGGGCTTTGTTCTTTTATAGCATAAAAATAAAGCTAGCTTCTCCCCGCACTGCAGTAATTTCTCTTCATGTAGGAATTTCAAGCTGCCTCGGAATTTTTTAGCCGGAAAGGATCCCGCCAGCAGGTGAAATTAAGTAGGAAATATATGAAGTGTTCAATGCGACGAAAACAGGGACGCCGAGGAGCACAGTTCGAAATAAATACAAGGTGTTTCATCTGAGACTGTTAGAAATTAAAGAAAAAATGATTCTTTAGCTAGAACAGCGCTTTCGTTGGCATAGCCTTGTCAGAGCTTGTCTGCGTCAAAACGTAGAGCCCGTGACACATGCGCCGCTGTGTGACGTGCACTCGTAGCCACGGATTTCGGCCAATTTCGCCCTATTTATCCTGTGTGCGGCTCCAAAATTTGTTGCCCTGCAACGGGGACAAGTAGAGAATTTTGGAAAATATAAAATCCGGAAAACTACTCATGGTCGGCTACAAACACCTTCATAAATGAGGGGCCTAAATCTGAAAGTTATATCGTTAGCAATTTGGCATTAGCTAAGCAGCCTGCTAGCTAACATTTCTTAGCTGCATTGTGATGAACCGTGTAGGAGACAATGCTATCCGAAGAAAGCGTTCTTGTCTATCTTAAAAAGGCTATTTTTAAAGATAGACTTTAAAAGTGTTAGGTGAAACATATTATGTATTCACACATAAGCGCCGCCCTAATCAAGCTATGTATACCTCTGGTGGGGGACGCCATTTAGAGATGAAATGGGTGGGCAGCATAATGTTGGAACGCAGAGGCGAACGGTCTTTGACTATCGCGTCGTTGAGCTACACCGTCTCTGACGAAGGCATGCGGTGGCTCAGTGGTTAGGGCGCTCGACTACTGATCCGGAGTTCCCGGGTTCGAACCCGACCGCGGCGGCTGCGTTTTTATGGAGGAAAAACGCTAAGGCGCCCGTGTGCGGTGCGATGTCAGTGCACGTTAAAGATCCCCAGGTGGTCGAAATTATTCCGGAGCCCTCCACTACGGCACCTCTTCTTCCTTTCTTCTTTCACTCCCTCCTTTATCCCTTCCCTTACGGCGCGGTTCAGGTGTCCAACGATATATGAGACAGATACTGCGCCATTTCCTTTCCCCCAAAACCAATTATTATTATTAAGGCATGCGAAAATCTGCATGTCAGACGAGTCGGCTGCAGATGGTATGTTACTCTACGAAACAGTGGTTAGTGACAGAAGAACCACAAGAACAAAGCAAATCATCACGAATGCCTTTCGCTAATAAATTTAAGCCAGCCAGTTGTCTTCGAAATGCAACTTATAAACACGTATACTATTATTTTATAGGTTGAATATTGCCACAAGGTACGAAGCAAAGTAGTTATAAAAGAAGAGAAATTTCTCGATTGAGGGAAGCCAAATAAGAGGTGATGATACGGTCCATGTTTTCAAACAGCATCAGAGAGTTGCGCAGTCCAAGCAGAGGCCTGTTATCGCCAGGTACTTGATTCTGGTTGGTCACAATGCAGACGAGATAAACGTCAAGCAGAGAATAGCTGGCTCTAATTCAAAGCATCGACAAAAAAGTCATGCCGAGCTGGCAATTGAGCCTCCGAACTGAGGCAGCTATAAAGAAGCTACGGTGTTGTACGCCTCAACCTACTGTCATAATTACGGATTCAAAATCTGCCCTTCAACGGTTAGAGTACGGGTTCCCCACTGATGCCTTGAGTCTTAGATCCCTACGTTTGGTGCAGAATCTACATAGCAAAGGCTTCTCTATACGTTTTCAATGGGTGCCCTCGCACATAGGTGTCTTAGGCAACATAGCAGACAACCTCGCCCATAAAGCTCTCTCCGGGATTCCTGTACATGGAGTCCCTCATGAAGTCAAGCAAATGTTCAGAGATGTGGTGTTGTGCCACTTCAGTTCTTTGTGGAGCTCTCATCATCAGCCATGTGTGACCAAGGGTCTCAAAAGGTACCAAGCCACTTTGCTGCACCGCGTTCGCACGGATTCTGCTCGTACGCCGGCGTGGATGTATAAGACTGGCCTAGCGTTGTCACCATTGTGTTCAACGTGTGGTGTGTGTGGTGACATAGAACATTATCGCTTGTGCTGTACATTGTACAACGCGGAACGGGCTGTGTTATTCGGATCCCTCAAGAAGGCAGGAGTTCCTCACAGTTCTCTTCAGGACATTGTTTTCCCGCGCGGGAGCCAGTCGAGTAGAAGGGATGCTTCTCGCCTTCTTCTACTTTACCTGCAGGACACGGATTTGGCTTCCACATGGTGACCTCAGGAGTGTCTATTTGGGTTTTTGCGGACAGTGTTTCCGTGATTTCTATTTAAGTGTCGCTATGGTGGAGCAATTGCCGGCAGCAACTGCAACGCTGATCCCACCGGTAGTTTATAACCACTCAACTCAACTGAGTCCAGTCAAGTGTCATTGCAGGAGTTAGGGCCATCCTGTCTCGGATCCTCCCAACGACTACATGGGCATACTCATCATCGTCAACCTGACTACGTCTCCTGCAGGAGGACAAATGCCTCTTCCATTAACCTCCTGTTAACATTGTCCTGCGTTAGCCGCTACCTCCTTATTCCTACAAACTTTCCTGTTTAATCCGCGCACTGTACTCTCTAGCGAAGGCTGATGCGCTTGCTTTCTCTTGGAGTCAGCTCTGTAATCCTAAGCGACTGTAGGTTATCTCCTGTCAGAAATCCTGTCCTAGTCATGACAATTTAATCATCTTTGCCTCAGCTGGCGTATTGTAATCTAGCTTTAGTTCCATAACCCACTCTCCTTTCTCCTCGTTTCTTGACGTTATCCCTGTCGTCTTCTTTTCTACAGAGGCTACAGGGATAGCGGCATGTGGAAAACGACAAAATAAAGTTGTTTTCGTTTCACCACTCAGTGTTCTGCAGTGTTTCAGTTGCGTCTGTTGCTGCGCGTTGCTGGAATTACACCAGCTCCACGGGTCTCCTGTCAGCAGTAATGTGTGTTAACTTTTTCCACATGCATAAATGGGCAATTGCTGTGTTCTTTCAGGAGAGCTGATGCGAAGCTTCGATTGATTTTGATTGGAGTCAGCAGCTTGATGAGAGAGAGAGAGCGAAAGTAATTTAATGAAAGGGAAGGTGGAGAGGTCGGCCGGCGGTAAGGTGACCCTGCCTGCTACTCCACAGTGGGGAAGGGAGGGAAAGGTAAGTAAAAGGAGAGTGAGGGCGCTAATGGAGGGTGATTATGCCACCAGGATAGCTTGACGGCATACCTTCCGGTCACTAAATAGAGCCGATGAAGTTCACATGTTGCTGGCTGACAAAAATGAAAAATGAAAACCCGATATTTCTGGAGAACTAAGACTCCCGTGTTGACACTGCCGCGAGTGGCTGGATGCATGCGGGTTTTGTAGCATCTAGCATCGTTTTCAGTGATTTGGCAGAATTTATCAGCCTGCCTAAAGTAATAATAATAATTGGTTTTGGGGGAAAGAAAATGGCGCAGTATCTGTGTCATATATCGTTGGACACCTGAACCGCGCCGTTAGGGAAGGGATAAAGGAGGGAGTGAAAGAAGAAAGGAGGAAACAGGTGCTGTAGTGGAGGACTGCGGAATAATTTCGACCACCTGAGGATCTTTAACGTGCACTGACATCGCACAGCACACGGGCGCCTTAGCGTTTTTCCTCCATAAAAACGCATCCGCCGCGGTCATGCTCAAACCCGGGAACTCCGGATCAGTAGCCGAGCGCCCTAACCACCGCGGCGGGTGCCTGCCTAAACCAGGAGTCACTTATCCACAAGACGCTTAGCACACTGAAGAACAACGATGGCAGCCCTGCATGTGATCTATGACAAATGGCTAAAAACGTCCCTAAGTGTTAAAGAACCAGGATGCGTTCAACCGGTTGTTTAAAGGTGTCAGCAATGAAGCCTTAGAGCTCCCGAAAAGTCGTTTTCTTTTTAATCTGAGAGCATGTTGGCGGGCCATGACGGCAAAGACTCTCCGGTGTCCGGCGTCTGTGTGAAGTCCACACCTGCCAACCGTGGCAAGTGGCAGGTTGCGCTTAGGAGGTGTTCCTCCTCTTCACCTGGTACCTGCCATTTCTACACCTGCCGCATGCTATAATAACGGCTCAACCGCAACACCGGCTCTAGCAACTTGGTAAGGAGACTTTAGTGACGGTGGCAGTGATCTAGCTATAGTGCTGCTAGTGGCTTAGTGAAATTACAGGTATCGGTAGTCTGCGTAGTGGTACAGTTCGTTCGCCAGGCTGTGGACACAGAGCACAGCACAATGGAAGGCGAGGTAGAGAAAATTACTCTCGCATTTCTTCGGCATCAATTTAACTGATCGGCCCTACATTTTTGGCCATGCTCAGCGACCTGTGAACATCATCCAGTTTTGAATGACTTGATCGCCAGTTTCTATGACGCACTGTAGTCGCTCCTTGTGTTTACAGACCACTAAACAGAAGACGGACACGTTTCATTTACGCAATCTTCCCTTCCTTTCCTCTTGCACTCCTTCAATTCCCGTTCGCGCCAAGTATATGCTATCGAAACGATCGCCGCCTGGTTAACCTCCCTGCCTTTCAGTTCTTCCCTATTGTGATCAGTCAACTTGGAAAATGAAAATTAGTTCTTTACAGAGATCAAATAAGTGAACTTCGCGGGCTCTGATGTTTCTCTGTACATGTGTGCTCAGGAACGAGAACATTTAATTTCTGTAAGCTGGAAGCGCAGAAACGTGGAGGTAATTGCTACTGGAGGGTATAGAGGCAGGATACGGGGGGACAAAGAAAACTTGGAATGAAGGAAATTGAACTTACCTACGGGAAAACTGCCGCCAGCGAACAATGCAGAGATCTTATAGAAACCTGAAGTTCAGAGCGCTTCATTTTTCTCGGCTTTTGCAGAAGAAAACGACGAAAAAGAGATACCTGAAAGTGCATTTGTTAACAGAGTGCCGTAAAAGGTTTCTCATCTTGCTCTCTGTATGGTTTGCTGTTCTCAACGCGTGGCAGAAAGTCTTTTTATTTTCGGAACTGGCATGAGAGTGCTTTTTTATTGCTAACGGCGTTGCAACAAGACTTTCACCTCTGGAGCAGTTTTCTTTGAGCTCTGAGTTGAACACGACAAAGCGAGTGTGTCTAATAAGAGCTCTAGGATATACGAATTTCAGAAAACTACTTTCCAGACCCAAAGGAGATAAATTTGTGTCTTAGGGAGCGGAAACTGTATAGGGAAAAGTATGCCTTCTGGTGTAGGTATGAAGTAACTAGATGTGGAAGATAAAGTTCAAAACAAACGACCGCGAATGTAAACATGAACTTAATATTCGCGCAGGAGTGCGTCTGTGAGGACGTTTGAAGTACAGACCATCGCCTCTACTTATCATTTTTACGCATGAAGCAAACGTAAGCCGTGATAATTTCTGATCAATGGGACGCAATTACCTAACCATATAGTGAAGCATTGCCATTGCCGCAGCCATTAAACGCTTGTGAACGAAAGCATCGCCTCGTTATGCATCGGCTTTACAGCGCATCAGGAAAGTCCACGCATCCAGATTCGCCCGAGAGTAATAAACCAACCTCGGTAACTTACGCAGCAACAAAGTGTGGCATAATTGGATGGATCAGAATATACCCCAAATGAATGTCTGAACTTGTGCGCTGGATACAAAAAATAATAAGAGAACATCAATCAACGTTGAAAAAATTGAAAGCATGCTGAATTTAAATTATATCTTTCTTGGTCTTTTTTTTTCTGGGGTAGTTCTGACCCGCACTCGAATTCAAGTCTACGTCGGTATGCAAAGTGATGAAAAGTCCCCAGGTCACATGGTCTGCTTTCGAGCGCTATAGTCCGGCAGTTAGGACACTCCCGAACCACAAAATGTCTATAGAGGATAGGAGAAGTATTGTTCTAATGTGTGAAAACATTGATAGCTTTATTGCTATCATAAGTTACAGGATATGCCGCTGAAAAACAGACCCTGCATCTTGGGAACTTTCGACCAACACTGTACGTTATTCAGTACATGTAGTCTAAACGCAAATGTGCTCATTTCTGTTAGGTGAGTGCAGTCTTCAGCAGCGTGTCAATGAAAAGAATACCGAAAGAACGAATCCTGCTTATTCAGCTGTTTTTTTTCTTTCGATTAGACGCACCTTTCCTTTCATCTTTGGTAAGATGCAATATGTGCGCATGAAGAACTCAAATGTTTTTCTTAGCGACGAATGGAGGCATGTTTTCAAAGACAGCCGACCAACCTCTTTCCAAGTGAACTACTAAGACATCGCCGAGAGAGCGCCATTAGCTGTCAGTCGGATGCGGGTTTGTTGCAGCCATTACTGCTTTAGAGAATCCACGCGCATCAAAGAAAGCCAAACTTCAGCGTGGCGCCTCCGACGTCTTCACGTATTTAGTAAGTGACGGCGCGTACGTAGTGTGCCGACCCCGGAGCAGTAGTGCAGGAAGCTAAGATGCACACTGGCAAAGGAAAGTAAGAGGCTTCAAGACAAAACGCATATGTACTTATTTAAGTCCAATCTGCTTTTCACTCCAACAGAACCACCATTCTAGCTGCATGTCCGCCATGGTTGAAGAAAAATGAGTTTAATAGAAGAAGATTTAGCTGTAAGTTCTAGCGAGGAGAACCATCAACAGGATTTCTGTTTTTGCGAGACCTGTGCGAGGCTACACACTAGCCGCCTTAACGACATGTAGTATTCGGGATATAGACCTTTCATTCGAATACTGACGAGCTATATACATAGAAAGCGTCTCTCTCTCCACTCCACAGAAGAAAAAGAAAATGAGAACAGTAAGAAAGTAAGAACCTGAAAGCTTTCCAGCAACTTTCGCCAGACCCAATACAAAACTGTACTTTCTTTTATGAAATCACGCAGCGTGCTACGAATCGAACTGCGTTGAGTTTTTGTGATGGTAACGGTATCTTATTGCCGTATTTTTGCCGGTAAGGTTTTGAGAATTTTGCGCCTACCGCCTTCTTGGAACGGATAAGTTGGTCGAGACTCTCGTAAACAGCCCGAAATGTCAGCAGCCGGACAGTCCGAAGAGGCCCCGTGCTGGCGTCGACTCCGGAGGCTGAAACCAATCACCCGCTATCTCCATCTGCAGCCGCCGTCAATAGACCGAAGACGCTGGCGCCTGGCCAGGGATGGCGGCCCCGATAAGGCTGTGACCTGCCAAACAAAGAAACTGACCCTTCCGAACGGAATCCCTCCTTCGTCCCGTTCTTCCCGTTCTTCTCTGCAGACGCAGCGAGTGGCCTGCTGGCGAATGGGCATTGTTCACTGAAACTGACACACGCTTCGCACAATCGGAAACCTGCGGGTGTCAGGTGTAATGAGAAGAGCGCACAGCGATAGCTCGCAGGCGATGCTTTTTATTTGCCCGTGCGGGTGAGGCACTGTATTTCTTTGTAGCCATCTATACTCTGTTCGGCGAGGATGACCAGGAGTGCAGTATGATGCAGCACATTTGTTTTTATTCAGTCTTGTTTCATTCCCATTATTTGCTAAGCCTATCCAATACAGGGAAATAAGAGTGAGCAGCTTCGTTTGAGGAAATGGGGATCCAAGCGAAAAAAGGAATCAGAATGGAAGTAAAAAAGTTGTTTTTTGTAATTTTTCTTTCCCGGAAACTGAGAAGCCACTCGAGCTCACTCGCTCAATGTGTCAATTACCTTCATCTCGACTGAATCACTGCGCACAGGATTCTTAATAGCGATATGTGGCGTTCAGGTTTTTTCAGCGCTGTGCAAGGACGCAGTAATTTGGTGGAAAGGTGCAGCTGCGTTATGTTGTGCTCTGTATACAAACAGCGCTGAATATAGCGCTGAGTTGTGAAAAAAGAAGATACAAAGAAAGTCCAGTAGATTGCGAAGGAAATCGGTCCGTAAACCGGATGACATTACAGGCAGACGTCATCAAATTTCACCACAATCAACAGCACTTTCTTACTTATGAGCAGGAGTTTTCGTTTAAAAAGAGCGAATATATTTAGTCCGAACATTGTAGCGCTGGCAGACGACAGACGAAGGGAAGACGAGACACACAGTGCGTCTTCCCTTCGCCTGTCGTCTGCCAGCGCTACAATGTCCAGACTGTCACACCAACAAGCCTAGCAACACATCCTGCTCAAGTATATATTTAGTCGCAAAATGCCTGGGACATAAGAAGCAAATGTATGCTTTTAAACTACAAACAGGTGCCAGATTCAAGGAGCAGGTTGTACGCCCTCATACGCAACTTAGCTTTGAGACTGCAGGGTCGGCGCCAGCTTGGGGAAGCCTTATGCTCAGGCTTTGTGCCATTAGATGAGTGACGTATGCATTCAGTTTAGTTTAGTTTATAGTTTACTCCGGTTATGAGGGACGCAGTAGTGAACGACTCCGGAAATTTCGACCACCTGGGGTTCTTTAACGCGCTGACATCGCACCGTACACGGACTTCTAGAATTTCGCCTGCAACGAAATTCGACCCCCACGGCCGGGATCGAACCCGCGTCTTTCGGGTCAGCAGCCGAGCGCCATAACCACTGAGCCACCGCGGCGGCCCTATCCATTCAATGCTGCAGATGCCCTTAATGATGCCCACCGTGGTCCGGCAGTCTGAGAGGGCCTGCGGTTTCATTGTTTTCGTCTAACATATCGACATAAATGAATTTCGTTTTTCAGTTTGTAGAAGACGAAATGGGGACCTGGCGAAAGAATAAAGAGGCGAAAGAAAGAGCAAGAAAGAAGAAAGAAAGAAGACTACGCAAGCAGCCATGAAAGGCTTAATCCATTTTCACGCTCCATCGCGTGCAGAGCTAGCATTTTTCGTTGTTCACTCGCCACGAGCTTAGTTTCAGCAGGAGTATATTTGCTCGGTTTGACGGGAAATTTACTGCGGTTTGCACAAGAGAAGCTAACTGCTGCTACGCGTGCGGTGCTCTGCGCTAAATGGTTTCGTGAAAAATGATGGCGGGACAGAACGGAGGGCGGCGCCCGGCTTCAGCAGCGGCTGTCTTCATGGAGAGTCAGCACTTGAAACATTTCTTGGCAAGTGCTGTTTTCTGTCATATATTTCTAGAAGACGAACAGAAATGCTACTTTTGCTTAGAACGCAAGCGCATCTTTACTAGAAAAATGAATACGAATAGGGTAGTGGGGGGATTTCAGGACTTTTTGGGTCCTAAACTTGTTTCATAATTATTTAATGTCAGTGGGTCGGCCGCTTGTAAACTACTGAATAATTCGCCAAAAAAAGTATTAACATGTCGAGTTTTCGCATAGAACGCGCGCCGTGTCATTATGCAGGGGCGGTGAAAAGCTCTTAGGTATGAGCTCCTCTAACAGCTGTATTGATCGTGTCCCGCGGCTACTTTGGAGCAGTGTTCTGCTCGAAAGACACGCATTTTTTTTTTCTCCACCAGACGCAATTTTCTCCTCAGTTAAGCACGAAATGCTTTTAACTCCTACTCTCGGCTCTGAAGCCGAAACAGCCCCGATGGTACAAAGCTATTAGAGCTTTCTGCCTTCGTGCGCCTGCTCCACAAAGTCTCCCCTCAACACAAGAAAGAAAATATGCGCGGCAGAGCCGACATCATATCTCTAACCTCTCAGTCGCCAGTACGGAACGGGTGTGCCAGAGCCACAACTCCCCATTACCTGTAGTCTCACGAGGAGCACATTAATCACGCGTGTTTTACTACACGACTGCCTTCAAGCACTAAACGCTACTATAGCAGTCATTGCATAAGCCTCACAGTTAGAGCTCCTTGCGATAATTTGGT
This sequence comes from Amblyomma americanum, assembly GCA_030143305.2. NCBI lineage: Eukaryota > Metazoa > Arthropoda > Arachnida > Ixodida > Ixodidae > Amblyomma > Amblyomma americanum. The sequence goes on along the minus strand of JARKHS020029784.1, from coordinate 9,677 downwards.
TCACTATAACGTGATTAGGGCACCACTGCTCACGGCGGCATCGCTGCGAGCGGCTGTTATAATGGCGTTCTCTTTAAGTGTACTTAAGGGAGGCTGCTTAGCCGAGTGCGAAAACTGCACTATGCAAAACACTTCAAAAAACAAAAACAAAAAAGCACCGCGAAGAAATAACTCCCGAAGTAGTCTTAAATGGATAATAAGCGTAATGAAGAGTGCAAAATGACCAGGACGCGCAAAGAAGCAGACACACGAAGCGTTTATTTTCTTGTCGTGGTCCTTTCGCGCTGTTAATTACACTAAACATTAATCAACTCACCCGGTGCTCAGTGCTACTGGATAATAAAGTTAGCACAACAATATACTTTTGTTTCTTAGAGTAGTTCACAATTGCAGTCCACAAGTTTAGTTTACACCACGAGCATGACATTTACAGTAACATACCGGTTCCTTCTACGAGCACTCTAAAAAAATTTCAAGAATAGGCATTTTGGGGTAAAAATATTGCTTTTGCAGACATAGTATTAGCAGTGTTGGAGGACACCAGGAAAGCGGTGAATCTCCTTCAGTAAGCTGGCTAACTAATTCTCAATAAGTTACTTTTTGGCTTGTACAGTTAAACATCTAGTTACAATTATAGATTTGTAGCCGACCGTTAGTAATAGCCATACCAGTTTTTAGGATTTCGAAAACGCGATTTAATAAAAATGACCCGCGGAACCATCTTGCCATCCCTTATTCGATAAGACGATCCATTTGTATTGACACCGCAACGAACTGCCAAAGGGAAACTATGGAAGCGTTGGATATAGCTCGGGCAGGGGGTAATTGCGTCAGTAGGCTGTCTATGGCATTTTCACGTGAACTTCACCTCTTGGTTTAGCACAGGGCTTGGCGGCTTGTTCATTCTTTTTACATTCTTTTACATTCTTTTTCATTCTTTTTTTCATTTACTTTCTTTTTCGTTGTGGTTCCCTTCCGTTTATACAGAAGGGTATATACGCGTCTTTTCGCAATAAAACGCTGTGTTGAAAATTAGCCCTTGTCCTGTCTCGCCGTTGTCTTCTGTATTTTTTTTCTTGCGCTATATTTCTTAAGTTAAGAAGATTGACCTGTTTTCTTGTGTCCATCAACACTGGTAACACTATGCCGTAATAGCCATATTTTCACCCAAAAAGGCAATTTTTGAAAAATTTTGGATGGGTTCTCTTAGAGACCCGGTAGACATGTACACAGGGGTCTGTATGGACTAAACGTCACCGCCTTCGCCATGTTTGGCGCATTATGGCATAACGGTAAATTCTCTGTCCCCGTAGATAACACATAAAAATGTTTTCCAAGCGCGGGCAGTGGGACCTTTCAAAATGTGACGTCCACGGTCATCTGACCCAGGCGGGCTAGCAGTGGCCGGTCTCGTTGGGGGTGCAAATTGCAACTTGTTCATAATAAAGTCCAAGGTTTGTTTCAGATACTTATTCTTAGTCCTCTAGTCACCCGGCGCGGTGGCTCCGTGGTTAGGGCGCTCGACTACTGATCCGGAGTTCCCGGGTTTGAACCCGACCGCGGCGGCTGCGTTTTTATGGAGGAAAAACGCTAAGGCGCCCGTGTGCTGTGCGATGTCAGTGCACGTTAAAGATCCCCAGGTGGTCGAAATTATTCCGGAGCCCTCTCCTACGGCACCTATTCTTCCTTTCTTCTTTCACTCCCTCCTGTATCCCTTCCCTTACGGCGCGGTTCAGGTGTCCAAAGATATATGAGACAGATACTGCGCCATTTCCTTTCCCCAAAAAACCAATCATTAGTCCTCTAGTCCAATGTCATAATTGTTAGGAGGACGTCAATATGTCTGTTGCTTCTTTTTGTTGTCTTTTAAACATTTCGCGCACGTATTCTGGTAAAACCTGTATATTATTTCGACACTTATGACATGTTTTTGTTCAGAAACGCTACGAACTCGCCAAATTTGTCTAAAGTGTCGGCGAGTGGGAGGCGCGTAAATGAAAGATGGCCTCAGGATAAGGTCAACGGAAATAAGTCATTGCTAAAATATGAGCCTTCGAAACAAAGTACGTCCTTTCTATTGTGTGAGATGCGCAGTAAATGAAGTTACTACCTTAAAATTACGAACAGCGAGTAGCCGTAACGGCCTTGATAAAAAACAAAATAGGAACCTCTGCCTTAGTTTGCAGTATTGTAGAGACGCTGTTGGGATCACAGACAGCGCATTTTTTTTTGCTGGTGAACTTGGCAAACGGGCTCGTAGAGGAAGAAGTCTTCTGAAGGACGGGGACATGACACAAAAAGCAAAAAATTTGAACGGTAACGTCAGATTTGGCCCCTCGGACAATCGGTCTGCTGCGTCACCTGTACGTTTCAGATCATCTGTGACGAATTCTCCGTAGGCACTGCATCACCACGTCCAGCATAAGGTGACCCCACTTCTTGCCGCACACACATCGCTTTTTCGGGACACAGGTGTTTCCGACGTCCCAAACCAGCTCATGTTTATAATTGCGAGGACTGGCATACGGACTAAAGTAACGAGCCTATATTAGTGCGCCTAGCGAGACATTTAATACGAGCTGCTTCTTTGTGTGAGGCAAGCGGACCGCTGCTAATGTGGATGCTACTTCATTGCACTGAGAGCCCACCTGTACGCCGCCCCAGCTGCATGTGTAGTCCATTATGGTAATGAACAGGAGGCCTCCCCCGAGGCTGTGTTTATGAGGAGCCTGGCTCCCATCGCAGGAGTAGCCGCCTGCATTGCAGCGCCATTAGCGTCGCATTCTATAGAGTGCGACGCGCCTGTTAGCTCGGAATTCTGAATGGACCCCTTTCTTGCACGGCATTTCGCAATCCTGCAAGGTTGTAGCCAGGTGTCGGGTGCTCGCTTAACAAACACCGTGGGCGCGTCGTGTCCACTTCAGCCACGGTCTTTAAAACGGATTATTCGCGTCCACGTAGTGGTGGTATCCTGCTCTTTTGAATATTTATTCCAGTACTGCGGCGCATAAATTTATTTCGATATATAGGGAGTAAAAAAATCTCCTTTTTAAAAATTGTATAAATTAGTAGGTGAAACACGCTGTATATTTTATTTAGTTGCCTACTGCCAGAATCAACAATCCAATTGTAGTAATGAATTACAAGCTAAATTCTAGGGGCGAGATAAGAACGGAACGGTTTGTCCTGACTAACAATTAGTGCTGTTCTCATGTACCGTGCCAGTGGAAATTACGAGGCAAAAGGTCCGGCAGAAAGAACTAGCAAATTACTACCACACTTTCCTGCTCAGGGCGATGCAAGAACAGCACCTTGAGCGCGTTTTTTTCTGTTGTTTTCCTCTGACTGTCGCTAGTCGTCTAGTTGCAAATATTGTTTGAGAAAATTGAGATTCAGAGAGTTTGGTCTCTGAGCGCCTAGCGGAGCGCCTATGTGGAAGGTGACTGACTTTGCACCACTCCTTAAGGTCGCCTGCCTTGCGCCACATCTTTAGACGTGTTATGTACACGTTCTTTACATGTGGCCAAGCGGACAAGTTATCCTGACGACTGTAAAAACTGGAAGGTACACTAGAGCTCCACCTTAGGGGCTTGACGGGCAAGTTTTAATGGGTTTATACCCATATATGCGGAATTGATCGTTCTGTAGTTTGCATTCATAGACCGCTGGGAGCCCTCATATCTTTCCTGGCGCAGTAGTGCAGCTCTTAAGCGATGCGCCACTGTCCTGCGATGGCAGGTGCTGCCATCAATTGGGCTTGTGAAACTCTAGTTGCTCTTCCCGAGCAACCTCCGCGAACGGTTATTAATTTAATTGCCACCTGACACGATGGGCCGGTTGTGATGACGTGACAATGTCACGTGGCCTAGGTAGCCCACCTGCCACCTCGGTTGCTTCTCTGGGGACTTTTCATGGATTTCTCGCACACGGCCTACAATCACGACGGCGGGTTTTCTGCGTCACGTGACCCTTAACGACATCATATTAAAATCCTTAGGTGTCCGAACTCTTATCCCGAATGCGAAAATCTTATGAAAATCTTGGTAAATGCGCTCTAAGCTCTCATATACGTTGTCACACGCAATTGGAGCTTAACTAGAAAGCTCTAGAACAACCGCTGTGTGTTGCGGGAGTAATACTTACTACATTGATTGTCCGGCCGTTGGGAAGCAGTTTAGTGCTGTTTTTCTGGCATTATTGCGCTGGTTTAGCGAAAATCGAATAATTAACGCTTAATCCATTCGGAGTACGCCCTTACCATGAATTACTCTTTGGCCGTCAGAAGGAACAAGGAAAGGGGAGGTTTCAAGTAATAGAATTTCAATCCGTGAACTTTTGCCCCAGTTTACAATCAGCGCGCGAAACCTCAGAGAAGCAGATGTGCGCCAACCGCAATCAGGACATCGACTGGGCCTGACTGAATTTTGACCTAAAGCGCAAGCACTGTACGGGGCCAATAGTGAAGGGCTATCAAGCGTAACATATTCGAAAGGAGAGCTCTTGATGCGGAATTTTGGATTTTGCACCCCTCGTTTAGCGTGCGGCGAGTCTTTTATCAATGATGGTGCAGTAGCGAAAAAAGCGCCATTTGTGGTTTTGTACAACCTCTTAGTTGGTATTCTTCGCGCACCTCCAGCAATTTAAAATGACATCGGTCGATTGTGATTGTTAATCCACGGGGAAGGAAACTTGCTCACACTTGCTCTAGGCACAATTCTGAGCGATGCTTATCCCCCAAACACGTATAAAGTTTTTCATTTATGTCCGTGGCCCACGTAAAGCAACAACATTGCAGTGTGACATTGCTGGGAGCCAAATGTGTTAGCAATGGAATTTCGTATGCTTCGCCGCAGCACTGATGTGTGACAATGCAGTGGGGAGAACAAGTAAGAGGAACACAAACGACGTAAAAAAAAAAGAATTTTCGGTGAAGACAACTGAACAGTGCACCAGATAACCACAAACAAAAAAAATTGGATGGGTGTGACGCGATAGCGTTAATGGTTATCCTTCAGTGGTCTGGTGTCCACTTTGCGTATCACCTCGCAGACCCGAATACGGACACTCTTCCCTCTTTAACCATCACATAACGCTTAACTTACCCTAAGGAGTGCGGTGCGACAGCATCAGAGATCCCTCCTGAGCAAGTACTCCTCTGTTCCCTAGGTACTGCCTACATTCCCATACATGCGGAATCGCTCATTATCCACTTTAGGTTCATAGATAGCGGGGAGTCCTAATAGCACACCTGACGCAGTGGTGCAGTGGATAAGCCATGGGCCACTTCCGTGGCAGTTGCCTGTTTTAAACAGAGCCACCGGTGGGGCTTGTGAGACCCGGGGTGCTCTTCCCGATTGACCTCTCGCAGCCAATCATTAATTTCCCTGCAACCTGCCACGGCGGCCGGTTAGCTCACAGTTCAGTGGGCAGGCTGCTACCTGCTATGATGGGTGGGGAGGTTGTAATGATGTCACGAGGTCACGTGACCTAGGTAGCAGGTGGGGGCACCTGCTGTGGGGAGTTTCGCTGCCGCTGACGCCGCCGCCGACGACGACAACGCCGAGTTTTCCGCTCAACTGGCCCTTTAACGGTATCGCAATAAATGTACTACTCACAGGGGCACCTAATTACATAACGTGTTGGCAGTTCGATCGCATTGGAAGCTGTGGATGTCTTTACCAAAAGTGACGTCACTACCGGTCTGGTGACGTCATTGCCCTAAAGCTAATGGGCGAATTTCGTGACCGAGTATACGTTTTTTTTCGTGATCGGGCTTTCCATGCTAATACATCAAGAGTTGCAACCAGTCAAATTTGTTCGAAGGTTGCAGCTCGCCGGTATTGCCATCATGGCCGGATGCATGATACGTGCATGGCACGGCGCCACTTCTCAATGCTCACAGCTCTCTCGGAGTGTTTAGAGCACTTGAAATAGGAGAGCTGTCTGGCTCCGTGAGAACACAACACCCGACAAAAACCAAGGCTTGCAATAACCTCTAATTTACGTTCCCAGGGTGCTTCTCAGGGTGAATCCAGTGGCTATGCGTTGTAACCAAGAACAAGAGCATTACACACCAAGAAGGCATTATAGTTGGGGGAGTGAAAATACTTTCTTGATGCGTCATGAGAGACAAGCCTCATGTAAAAAAAAAATGTATAGATGCGTAAGCTGCGAGGCGCAGGGAAGACAAGTGCTGACATAAAGGCACGGATTAGAGTGGTGCCTGAAAATAAAAAAAACAGCGGAATATTGCGCATGTTTTCTCTGTTTTGCAATTAAACAAGGATATTTTCATGTCATGCTCTGCCTTTCAGATACGAAGTATACAATTATAAAGATGGTGTAATAAACTAAGCAGGTATTCTCAAGAAAGGCACAGCAAAATAAGGGGCTCAATTGTCTGCCTATGTTAGTCAAGCGGGAACCACCGCAGCTGTTCTTAACCTGCTGTGCAACCCGCTTAATAAAGGTAGACCCACTGCTCTTCCCGCCTTGTAACTCCGACGTCAAGAACACAAATCGCTGCCATGAAACTCTTTGGTTACTAAGCATTTGCGCATTCACTAGTGTGTGAGGGTTTGTTTTCCTGGCCTCATAATGCTACACTTAACATTTAGCATCCCTGACTTTGCCAAATGGTCGAGCTTCGAAGCACAGTAACCTTTCGTGACAGCTTCGTCCTCTCCTAGAAAGAGAAAAGGCAGTTTCTTTTACTTAAGTGGCTGCAATCGCCGATTCTTTGCATCGCTTCGCTCCAGCGTTCCTCATCTGTCAACCTCCGTTTCCTTGGAGACAGCTTAATTCAGACGCCAGCCTTTTGCCCTGGGCATTTCTTTCTCGGAGAGCGACGGCCGCTAGCGAATGCTCTCTCTTTGATTGCCCAAAGGAGGAAGGCTGCACGAAGCGCAACCAGGGCTCCCCAATACGCCCGCGTAACCGGGAGACAGGCGCCTAACAAGGTACCGCAAGTCGCATACAGCAGCGCTCTTAATCAGACTGCTCTATTAGAGAAGGGAATTTCATTCCATTCGCTAGCTCTTGAAACTCAGTTCTTGTTAGGCAGAAAGCCGGTAGAAGTCATAGTGTTCAGGCCGCATTGGGGAATTGCAAGCAATTCTGCACTTCGTCAATTGATTGCGGCAGGTCTACAGCACTCTGTAGTGGCCGTCATCAGAACCTGCAGCCCTACTTGGCATGATCATGCAACCCTAATTCAAACGTACGATATCTGTAAACTAACTGCACTGCAGAGATAATTTTATTTCTAAAGAGGTGAGTTTAGCAATTGGGACAACAAGTAAGTGTAACACGAACAATGTAAAAACAGAATTTTTAATGAAGACATTCGAACGATGCTCCGGATAACCCTCTTTCACAAAAAAATTGGATAGGACATTTGAGCTTCTCCTTAAGGGTATGACGCGATAGCGTTAATGGTATCCTTCAGTGGTCTGGGGTCGTCTTTGCATATCACCTCTCAGACACGGACACGTTTCTTTCTTTCACCATCACATAACGCTTAACGTAAACCTTTAAGAGTACAATGCGATAACATTAGGGATCCCTCCGGCTCAAGTACCCCTTCTTTGATGCATACGCGGTCTACACGCACATGTATGCGGAATAGGTCATTCTCTACTTTACGTTCATAGATCGCTGGGTGTCCTCATACTACTCCTGACGCAGTGGCGCAGTGGTTAAGCGGTGCACCACCGGCCTTGTAGGTCGGTGCTCAAACCCAGCTACCAGTGGGGCTTGTGAGACCCAGTTTGCTCTTCCCGAGCACACTCTCGCCGCCAATAATTAACTTCAGTGCAACCTGCCACGGTGGCGGGTTTGCTCACAGTTCGGTGGGCTGGCTGCTACCTGCCATATGGTGGGTGGGCAGGTTGTAATGACGTCCCGAGGTCAGGAGACCTAGGTGGCAGGTGGGGCACCTGCTCTGGGGAGTTTTGATCATGCCGCCGCCCAACAGGACCCTTAACGATATCGCGTCAAATGCACTATTCACTCGGATACGTAATTTACATTACGTGTTGGCAGTGCGACCGCATTAGAAGCTGTGGATCCCTTTAGCAAAGGTGGCGTCACTTCCGGTCTGCTGTCGTCGTTCCCCTCCAGCTATAGACGAATTTTTTGACCGAGGATACGTTTCTTTGTGATCGGGCTTTCAATGCTAATACATCGAGATTCGCAACCAGCAAAAGTGTTTGGAAGGTTGCAGCTCGCGGGTATCATGGCAGGATGCATGATACGTGCATGGCATGGCGCCACTTCCCAATGCTCACAGCTTTCTCGGAGTGTTTAGCGCACTTGAAATAAAAGAGCTGTTAGGCGCCGTAAGAACACAACACCCGACAGGAACCAAGGCTTGCTATAGCCTTTTGTTTACGTTTGCTTGATGTGAAGCCAGTGGCTATGCGTTGCAGCCAAGAACAACGAGCGTTGCACACTAAGAAGGCATTACAGTTGTGGGAGTACGAATACGTTCCGCATGTGTCATGAGCCACAAACCTCATGTAAACAGAAAAAAATGTATAGATGCATAAGCTGCAAGACACAAGGAAGAATTTAAGTACTGACAAATACACGAATAGGTGCATTGCCTGAAAAGTAAAATAAAGGAATATTACGCATTAGTTTGTTCTGTTTTGCAATTAAACAAGTACATTTTTGTGTCGTGCTTTGACTTTCAGATAAGAAGTATACTATTAGCAAGATAGTGTCAAAAACAAAGCAGGTGTTCTCAATGAAGGCACAGCAAAATAAGGGGCTCAATTGTCTGTCTATGTTAGTCAAGCGGGAACCACCGCAGCTGTTCTTAACCTGCTGTGCAACTCGCTTAATAAAAGTACACCCACTGCTCTTCCCGCCTTGTAACTCCGACGTCAAGAACACAAATCGCTGCCATGGAACGCTGAGGTAACTAAGCATTTGCGCATTCACTAGTGTGTGAGGGTTTGTTTTCCTGGCCTCATAATGCTACACTTAACATTTAGCATCCCTGACTTTGCCAAATGGTCGAGCTTCGAAGCACAGTAACCTTTCGTGACAGCTTCGTCCTCGCCTGGAAAGAGAAAAGGCAGTGCCCTTTACTGAAGTGGCTGGAATTGCCGGTTCTTTGTATCGTATCGCTCCAGCGTTCCTCATCTGTCAACCCTGTTTCCTTGGAGACAGCTTAATCCCGACGCCAGCCCTTTGCGCTAAGCATTTCTTTCTCGCAGAGCGGCGGCTGCTAGCGAATGCTCTCTCTTTGATTGCCCAAAGGAGGAACGCTGCACGAAGCGCAACCAGGGCTCCCCAATACGCCCGCGTAACCGGAAGACATATAGTATGGTGGAGCTGCCATAAAAAGAATGTAAAGCAATAAGCTCCTGCCTGCACAATAACCGGAAGACAGGCGCCTCACAAGGTACAGCAGGTGGCATACAGCAGCGCCCTTAATCAGACTGCTCTATCAGAGAAGGGAATTTCATTCTATTCGCTAGCTCTTGCCACCCAGTCCTTGTTAGGAAGAAATCCGGTAGGAGCCATTGTTCAGGCCGCGTTGGGCAATTGCAAGCAATTCTGCACTCCGTCAATTGATTGCTGCAGGTCTACAGCACTATGTAGTGGCCGTCATCAGAGCCTGCAGCCCTACTTGGCATGATATGCTGCGCTACTTCAACCGTACGACA
>JARKHS020029783.1:0-11093 GCA_030143305.2 Amblyomma americanum | reverse complement strand
GAGAAGTGGGCATTTCTACACAGACACATATTTTTGTCAACGTTTCGACCGCGGTCGGTCTTCAGGATTATATATACAGGGTGTCCCAGCTAACCGTTTCAGTACAGTTTCTTCCTCGTTTTACTTGAATAATTATTTGAGATAATTTAATTTTTTTAAATATAGCTCGAAACGTCCAGGCGTCAATAGGAAAGTTGTGGAGCTCCATAAATATTGTCCAACTCATGCTCTTCCAACGAGATAGCCTTAGCGAGGCTATTTGCTAGCGTGAGAGCCCAATTATTGCCACAAAAACGGGAGCCGGCTTCCTTTCAACCGCCCCCGGAAACTACCGGCGCTTATCTTGGAACCAACCACAACGTGAAGCTCTATCATGTGCAGCACGAAATGCACGAAGCGAGCGATGTTTTCTACAAAGCACGAATGAGAGCGCTGTGATCACGACGCGTTCAGGTCGCACAGCCGGAAAGCCGGCAAGGTCGAATGGCCGGAAAGCAGTGATCGCTTCTGACGAAGAAGGACATTGGTGTATAAATGCTGATGTCACCGCTGGTTACGCTGGGTACGCTGATGTCAGGGCACGAGCCTTGAGTCGAACTCTGCACTTGGTAGTGGAACAGTCTACCTTTTGCAGGCTGAGTTCTTCGAAGCTGGGTTTGCCCCCGAAGGGGCGCAGCTGGGTTTGCGGAGCCTCCTCCAAGCACACAGCCCTGAAGAAGCCGGGCGCCGGGCCGGGGGTGGCTTGTACACATTTTTACCGCTGAGTGTCCGGCGATGGGTTTCGAACCAACCACCTCCCGCAGCCAAAGCGGGCGCCCAACCCATTACATATCTATATATATTAAGGAAGCCAACAGTCACCGAAATCAGGGTGCATAGGGGAATGTTTTATATATTTTTTAAAAATTTCTAATGCCAATCAATTGGTTTAAAGAAAGTTACTTATAAATCAGCAGAAAAAAGAACCATGCCGCCGGTGGGATCCGAACCCACGAACCCACAGGACGTGCTACGTCCACCGCTATGGACGAGGGGGGCGCTGGTGAACACTCTGAAGGTTCGCTTACACGCAAGACATAAATACCCACGAAAGTAGCAGATTGGACAGCCGTCGCCGTAGCTCAGTTGGTAAGAGCACCGGACGCGTTATTCGGAGGTCGTGGGTTCGGATCCCACCGGCGGCATGGTTGTTTCTTCTGCTGGTTTATAAGTAACTTTCTTTAAACGAATTGATTGGCATTAGAAATTAACAAAAATATATAAAACATTCTCCTATGCACCCTGGTTTCGGTGACTGTTGGCTTCCTTAATATGTTTGTCAAACGAGCCCCTCATTTCATTTGCCTTGTCTATATATATATATATATATATATATATATATATATATATATATATATATATATATATATATTTATTAGGCCAGCTCTAATTTTTTTGCCGAATAAAAACTACGCCAAGGCTACCTTGTCGCAACCACCTCGGTCGGACAATTTTATTGGCGTTTCTCAGCTTTCATATTAACACCTGAGTGTTTGAAACAAACCATAAAAGTGAAAAAATAATGACGACGAAAAAATAATACATGCGGAACAAAAGCACTGGCCCGTACGTTCCCCGGCACTTGGCCACATTCACTTGATTTCATTTGGAAAGAGCGCTTTGGTTATCTCAAAATCACAATGAATTTCGTCTGGGAAAACTTATGCAGGGTGTCCCAGCTAGCTTTAACCTGGGTATTAAAATATTCGGAACACTCTAAGGCGACGGCACCAAACGTACGTGCCGGCTATTGTACGGAACAAGTCACACAATGATTGTTTTATCCTTAATTGCATAATTAGTCAATGTTAATTACTAACTTCGAAAGCGACGAAGTTGGGCAGAAAACTGGACAGAAACTCTACCCATTGCTTATTGGTTTTTTCCCCGCTTACGGAACATGCGCGCAAAACATTAAAAAAAAAACATAAGGTCCTCTAGCGTGCCGCGGCTGCAGTGCCAGTGCCAGGTGTAGGAAACTTCTCGTGTTTTGCGCTTGGCCAGATAGTTTTAGAACTGTAAAGGCAACGCGAGCGCTCTCACGCTTTTTGACCGACACGGACCTTGTCTCGCGTTTGTGATGTCAGAAAGTGTGCCTTGTTTTTTTTTTGTAAGTAGTTTTTCATCTGCCTCCTCCCATCATCGTCCCCCATCGTGACCTTCTTTTATCTCCTCTTCCCGTCCCCCAGAGCAGAGTAGCAGGCCAGATATTTATTTTTCAGGCCAACCTCTCTGCCTTTCCTATCAATAAACCCTCTCTCTCTTCTCGTGTAGACCATTGTCCAGCTAGTGCAGACGCTAGCGCCAATTGCTGTCATAGTGTCGCCAAACTAAAACGCACTGCTCCTCTTAATAGCATATCGAAGTCCTATTGCGAGTCTATGCTCTTTTTATAAGTTTTCTACCATCCCATACCCTTACCACCGCATCCCCGGCCACACGAACCACCAGAAGGCCGCTTACTCTCCCTCTGCCCGAACATGTGCTCATCTGTCATCAGTTTTTGTCCGCACCGCGAAGGACTGGAATGACTTGGCCAACGCAGTCGTACTTTATTGCAACCCATCAACACTCATAGCATCCATCGAATACACCATGTGCCCTGAACTCGCCTCTCTCATATAATACCTCTTAATAATAATATGTAATAGATGGAAAGCTGGAAACGGTCCAATCGAACGTTTTGCGGACCGTTTACAACTTTCGCATTGGAATATTTTACCTCACTCCATTGCTTGCGAATTTGGTTAATTAATCTCGACTAATTATGCCGTCAAGCATAATACAAAAAATTAAGTGAAATGTTTCGTATAAACGCCAGCAACGTGAATTTGGTCGTGTTGTCTTAGAGTGCATCGGCCTAATTTTAAACCCAGGCTAAAGTTTGCTGGGGCACCCTGTATATCTTGCCACCAATCTTTCTCAGCGAAGTGTTTTATGCTCCCCAATGCCGTTGTACTTAATTCTGACCCGTAATATCATCTTTCAGATCATACAACGAACAAATCAGCCAGGTGCCCTGAACTCCGCTCTCTCATGTAATACCCGTTTAATGGTGTCTTTGAGGTTGTAGTAAATAAATAAATAAATAAATAAATAAATAAATAAATAAATAAATAAATAAATAAATAAATAAATAAATAAATAAATAAATAAATAATCATGTCCGCAGGAAAGCGACTTTAAGCGTCGAATTGGTGTCAAGGCAGCGTTGTCCAGAATAAAAAAAAAGAATCATCTTCGAGCGGGATTCAAACCACCGCTGTCGAAAACGAAGCAGCTTCGTTTCCCGCTGCCTCGACCAATTTATGCACCCCCGCAGCCTGTCCGGCTGCGTGCATGAGCGCGACATGTGCGTGAATAATTAATTTTTAAACATCAGTTCTCCGGTCACCAGAAGTGGTTGAAAACGATACTAGCTGGAGTGCCCTATCACTCACAGTGCTCCCAAGCGTCCCGCGTACAAACCAACTGATAATTCAGACCGGTGTGCTGCTGACTGAAAGATCACTGAGCAGCAACGCAGGCACTGGCTGTGTGATATACGCCACTGATATGCCTCATTCCCGGCGGTTCATGATAGGGATAAGGAGACACGGCGTTTATCCCTTGCACTGGCGTAAATCGCATAGTCAGTATCTGCTCCGCTGCCCCATCGCCTTTTAGGCGGCAGCACACCAGGTTGAATAATCAGTTGGTTTGTACGCGAAACGTTCGAGAGCACTGCAAGCGCTGCGTAGAATCTGGAATGTCACTTGGTATTTTTTGTATTTTGCGGGAAGCTGAGTAAGCGGGAAAAACTACGTAAAAGATGCACAGTTGCAATGTTCAATTGAAGGTTTTTGGACCGTTCTACAAATTTCCAATTGAAATTTTCTGCCTAACATCGTTGATTGCGAAGTTGTTTAATTAATCACGACTAATTACGCAGTTAAGCAGAACAGAAAAAAATAGAGTGACTTGCTCCATACAATAGCCAGCCACATGAACTTTGTCGCGCCGTCTTAAAGTTCCTCGGCATAATTTTAAACCCAGACTAAAGATATCTGGTACACGGTGTATATCATGCTAGTAATATTTTTGAAACGCATCTTTTAGCCTAACGCTAGGATGCCATTGGTTTCCATGTAAGACATGCAGTGAATCCGGTCAAGCAAACACTTTTCTATTTTCTTCGGCTTCCTTCGGGAAACTCTGGCCAATTCGGGCAAAGAAACAGTTGTTACTTTTTATTTTCTATGGCTTTCGTTGTCAAACTTGGCCAATTCTGTCAAAGAAACACCTGTTCTTTGCTATTTTCGTTGGCTTTCTTATTCGAACCCTGGCCAATTGTTTCAAGCAAACACCAGTTTTTTTTCTATTTCCTTTGAATTTCTTCTCCAAAGCCCGGCCAGAGCCCTTCGTGGGTACGTGTCATGTCAGAAGAGCCAAACAACAATGGGGAAGCGTTCTAGACTTAGATCTGCTAATTTCTGTCGTTACTGTTCCTGGTGTCCTACTTATCTTGCTCAATGCGGTGCAACTGGGCCAAAAATTTCTTAAGCGAAACTTACCCTGCCTTTGAAGCGTCGCGGAGACGCTTTTGCTACTGCACATTGACGCTATCACGATCTTCCACCCACGCACCTTCTTCGACAACTTTGTGTAATGAAAAAAAAATTGCCGGTGGTATAGCTCTGGTTAAACCTGGAGTGACGCGATAGTTACAGCTGGCCGACTGGAACTTGCTCAGTTGAATTGCAAAGTCAGTCTTTCGCCGCTCAGTTTCGCAGAGCGTTCCTTCTTCATCTTCATTCCACTTGACACGGCTCATGCGCACAGCTGTGGCAGCTCGGTTTCGCCAGCGCGCCGCGCCGCCGGTAGCAGCAGCTGCTCCGCACAAAGTGGCTGGTCACGTGACCAACCAGGTGACGAACCACGTGGTCAGTCATTGTGGCTGCACGTGATCAGCCCTGTGGCTGCACCGCCACGCTGAAGGCTCGAAATGCTACAGTAATGCGGCTATGGCTACAAAAAAAAACTATTTGGGACAAGAGCTCCGCGCTAAGTTAAGGGTATGACTCGAGTGCGTTAATAGGTCCCTTCAGCAGCTTGACGTTCCCTTTGCATATCATTTCGCAGACACAGAGATTGCATTCATTTATTTTTACTTTTTGTTATCACAAGAAACAGCTTGCCTCCGTGAACCGAGTCGTACGAACATCTTTCAGTAGTGGAGATGCGCACTCGGCTCACAACTCTAACGGCAGTGGTTTGATGCACTGCTCGACCCCTTTTCTTTTCAGTGCAACTTTTCTTTCAACAAAAGTACTACCTAATGGTGCTGCAATGACGTCACGGCCCTGTAGACCAATGAGGAATTGTGTAGTGACGCCATTTCTGTTGTGCTGTGTGATCGTTGTGGGGTGTTTGAATTACCGGCGCGAGGTCATGTGGTAGTGCCGTCACAACCTTTTCAAGCAATCTTAAGTTTTCTCGACACGCCAACGCTGATGGCCAACGAGAACTACGGCACCGGGTTCCCCGTTGAGCGAGATCTTTCCTGAACACCACAGCACATCGACTCTCCTACGCATTACGGCGACACAGCAAGCAAAGTCGGGCTCCCGCTGGAGTCAAGCCCATGCTACGATACAAGAGACGATATGAGGTGATGAGCTTGCACGGCATGTTTCTTCTCCGCTTCAGGCTAGCTAAACGCTTTACAACTGCTTAGCGTGCTTTGTGTAAGGTGCAGCTTGTGGATACTTATTTACGCTTCTCTAAGCTCAGCTTAAGGACAGCACAGGGAGCTATGGAAAGGAAAATGATATGTGTAATTTAAAGAGACAGGAAGAAGGCACGACGGGTCAGGCATCAAACACGGGTTAATGACATCCTAGTCGAAATAAAGAGGAAGAAATGGGCTTGGGCAGGGCACGTAATGCGAAGGCAGTATAACTGATGGTCCTTGAGGGTAACCGATTGGGTTTCAAAGGAAGTGTAGCTGGGGGCGGCAGAACGTTAGGTGGGCGGATGAGATTAAGAAGTTCACGGGGATAGGGTTGCCGCAGCTGGCACAGGATTAAATTAATTGGAGAGATATGGGAGAGGCTTCTGGCCTGCAGCAGGCGCAGTCAGGGTGATGATGATTATGATGAATCTCTCTTGTGAATGGTAATTGCGCAGTAGAATATAAACATTTGTATCCACAGCCGCCTCCATTCTACGTCCTAGCGTACATTGATAATGAGTTGCTAATAAGGGAATAGCTACACTTAAGCATCCATCCAAGCGCAGTCATAAGGCTACAAAGAAAAGCTAATCAGCTTTCACAGAGACTGCGTAACTGAAGCAAAATTCATCCTGTTCCGAGAATCTAATCGAAGGCCACCGCCTGAACGCGAGTACGAAGTTCTCGCATATATCATATGTACGAGTAATACACTTTACAACTTCGCAAGTGGTATCTGATTTAAGGAAAATGCCGCGTCTCTGTGCTGCTTGCATTTCCTGGGTGCAGCTCTTCTAAATTTGGGACGTCGTCACCGTCGCGCGACAGGAGAGACCCGAGAAAGACGTCACGTTGGCGTCTCTATCTCGGACCATTGCAGAGGCAGCAAAAAAAAAAGGAGCGAAAAAACTCTGTTCGGGAGTGGAAGGCAACCTTCCAAGCGGCGCACGTGTTTTTGGACGCTCATCATCCGAGACACCAGACCAGTAACATCTCTCTATACATGCAGACGTTAGAGGACGATGAGTACGCATCAAATTAACTGTCTCTGTGCGAGTTTACCCCGAGGACAAGAGCCGTCTTTTCCTCATTAGACCTAAATGGCAGCTGGATTTCGCGAGCTCAAATACTCTTGTCCGAAAAGCACATGTTGTTTTCTGCCCTGGTCTAGTCGGACTTGGACACTGAATTCGATCAAGATGTCTGTTATTGAGCGTACCACTGGTGCCATTCTCCTCGTGAACACTATGGTGTAGATGGCCCGATAAGGCAGACTAAATTAAACTGCGGGCCCGAAGAACTTCGTTTGCTGTGCCCACTGGGACTTTATGGTTTGGAGCCAGAAATGTCCACTACTGACTCTGCGAGTCATGATGTTAGCATTGATGTTCTCCGAGTGGAACATGCAGTTGGCAGTGGCGCATGGCACGGTGAACAGTCGCATAATCGGGTCTTTTTCGTTCACTTTTCTAGGCCAGAGCGTGCTAGGGTCGTTAAAAAAACTCTGGTTTTTAACCCTTTCGGCCCTGGCGTCGTCAGTTGATCACACAAAGTAAAACGTAATTCTCACTTGTAAAACCGAAACTGAAACAAATAATTTTTTTGTGGAGTGTTCCTCCGAGAGCTCTATCGCCACTGACATCAGCACCAGAGCATTTTGTACAAGCTCAAGCGAAGCCGACGACGAAGTTTTCACTCGTACCATGGCTGATCAACCTTCAGGTAAGTATCGATTTTCACTATATATACCTTTTAAAGTCTCGAGTATTTGCGGCTGATATTTTTAATATTTATTTCCTACTGTTAGCGTAGGCGGCATGCGAAAAATTGTAGGCCTAACCTGCATACTTTTTCTGTAGCGGTCTTTTGTTTACATGTTCACTTTTGACGACATCAGGGCTTAGTGGTTGCAAGTCGTGCGTTTGTCGTTTTATCCGCGTTCTCTTTCATATTTTTCAGGTGCATCGATACCGGCGGCGTTATTTTATTCAAGCCATGGTAAACGCTCCCGACGCTTGCAAGAATGCACGGATAATCTCTTTGAACAACTGGATAACGGTAATTTATCAGACGTGGAAGACGAGTGTGGCGAGTCTGGCGGCAGCGGTGACGAGGGGGACGAAGCGTTTGGAGCCCCGGCGGAAAGCGAGAGTGATAGTTCAGAAGCTGACTCGGAAGATGATAGCACACAAGCAACGGCAAGCGGATGGGCGAGAAAACCTTTCAAGGTGCCAGAGACTGTATTCAAAGGGGCAGCTCGCGAAGACCTTCACATCGAAGGGGACATACCCTCACCATTTGGTTATTTTAGCCGTTATGTCCCGAAGAGCGTCTTTACTGAGCTTGCTGAGAAAACAAATCAGTACTCGGTTTTTCTGTATGGCAAGTGTGTAAACACTGATGAAGATGAAATCAGCCGTCTGGTGGCTCTCCATCTGATAATGGGTGTCCTGAAATATCCAAGGTTGCGCCTATATTGGAAGCCTGCAATGAGAACTGCTCTCATCGCATCATGCGAGATCTCGCGCAACCGCTTCGAGAAGCTTCGCAACACTCTTCACATCGTTGATGCGAACAAGCCAGACACCAATGACAGACTCATGAAGGTGAGACCTCTGCTCAAGAATTTTCAAGCAAAGTGCCACGATCTCGAGGTAGAGGAGCATCTGTGCATTGATGAGCAGATTGTTCCTTTCAAAGGCCGTTTGGACATAAAGCAATACGTGAAGGGCAAGCCTCACCCTTGGGGTGTGAAGGTATTCATGCTATGCGGGGAGTCCGGCCTGATTTATAATTTCTTGGTATACCAGGGCTCTACAACAAAGCTGAACGAGAGTGAAAGACAGCTATATGGTGTGACAGGTGCAATCGTTTCGCACCTGGCCAACCGAATTCCGCCGTTTGTAGGCCACAAACTTTTTTTTTGATAATTACTTTACTTCGTTGCCCTTGCTGCGCGCCCTGCGTGAGCAAAATATATTTGCAGCTGGTACTGTACGCATGAACAGGTGTGAAAAGTGCCCGCTCATGAGTGAAAATCAACTAAAGAAAAATGGTCGAGGCTCATCTGACAGTTTGGTCAGCAATGACGGCAAGATTGTTGTGACGCGGTGGCTGGACAATCGAGCCGTAAATATGGCCTCAAATTTCATCGGTGTAGAAGAGGAGGATACAGCACAGCGCTGGAACAAGGTGGACAAATGTTTCATTGATGTGAAACGCCCAGCTGTAGTCGGAGCGTACAACCGAAGCATGGGAGGTGTAGACAAAACGGACTTCCTTGTAGCCTTTTACAGGACCACAATTCGTTCAAGAAAGTGGACCCTCAGCCTTGTAGCCTTGTACAGGACCACAATTCGTTCAAGAAAGTGGACCCTCAGAATGATTTTTCATTTTGTGAATCTTGCTGTTGTGAACTTTTGGTTAGAGTACAGACGTGATGCTAATGTGCGAGGAGTCTCATCGATTGAGCAACCTGACCTCCTGGACTTCACCCTCAGAATCATTGATGCTCTTGCAAAGAAAGACGAAAAATGCAAGATAATAAAGCGTGGTAGGCCATCCTTGTCTCCACTAGAGCCCAGGAAGCAAGCTCGCTTTACGGAGAATAGGCCTATTGAAGATGTGAGGTTCGACCATGTTGGACATTGGCCAATTCACACCAACGCTGGGGCGCAGCGGTGTAAAATAGACGGTTGCACAGGGAAAGTTCGGGTTTTTTGTGAAAAATGCAAGGTGCATCTGTGCTTGACGAAGTCGAGGAATTGCTTCAAGAACTTTCACACAAAGAAATAATCAAATTTGTGCTTAGTTTTTGTTGTAAGAGCGGCATGAAATAAAGTGAACATTTTTTCATTCCTACACCCACTGAGTCCTGACGCCCTTTATTGAGGACATGAAGCCAAATCGGTAATTATTTCACACACAAGCTTTATATTTTGTGAGCATGTCATTCTGACCTTCCAAGTGAAGAAAATGAGAGAGAAACAAATCTGCGATAAAAATAAAAAATTCTAGGACTACGAGCCACTACGAGCACTACGAGCCATTCTAGATGTAGATACACTCGTCAGAAAGCTGCATGCACTGTTTCGGTCTGCTCGTGTCAGGTCTCGGGACTGGCGATGTCCGATCTAGACTCGCTGACCGGCTGAGCCCCGGCAAGTGCGCTTCTTTGCGTGACAGTGTACGAGGTGAAGCCAATCCCGGATAGCTCACACGGCCGTACCGGAGGTGGCAGCTCGAGTTAAGAGCCGTTCTAGATGTAGATAGACTCGTCAGAAAGCTGCATACACTGTTTCGGTCTGCTCGTGTCAGTTCTCGGGACTGGCGATGTCCGATCTAGACGCGCTGACTTGTGGAGCCTTGGCAAGTGCGCTTCTTTGCGCGCCTTTGTGTACGAGGTGAAGCCAACCACGGTTAGCTCACACGGCCGTACCGGAGGCGGCAGCTCGAGTTACGAGCCGTTCTAGATGTAGATACACTCGACAGAAAGCACCATGCATTGTTTCGGTCTGCTCGTGTCAGTTCTCGGGACTGGCGATTCCCGATCTAGACTCGCTGACCGGCCGAGCCTTGGCAAGTGCGCTTCCTTGCGCGTCTTTGTGTACAAGGTGAAGCCAACCCCAAATAGCTCACACGGCCGTATCGGAGGCGGCAGCTCGAGTTACGAGCCGTTCTAGATGTAGATACACTCGACAGAAAGCAGCATGCACTGTTTCGGTCTGCTCGTGTCAGTTCTCGGGACTGGCGATGCCCGATCTAGACTCGCTGACCGGGCGAGCCCCGGCAAGTGCGCTTCCTTGTGTGACCGTGTGAAGCACTTGCACAAGCCGACAGCCTGCCGAAGATGCAAAAGCGAGGAAGGCCGTCACTATCCCCTCTCGTGACTTCGAAGAAAGCAAGGTATGCTGAAAATAGGCCTGTACAAGACATCAGGTTTGATATGGTGGGACACTGACCTCTTCGTACCGACAGCAGGGAACAGCGTTGCAAGATGGACGGGTGCACAGGACAAACCCGTATCATGTGCGAAAAATGCAACGTCCACCTGTGTCTTGCCAAGGCTCGAAACTGCTTCAGAGGCTTCCACACGAACAATAAGTGAAGTTTGTGGTTGCAAAGATTGTGTTTTCCACCTTTGAATAAATTAGCTGCTCACTGCATTTCGCAACCACTGAGCCCTGATGTGCGGTATTGACGACATGATTGTAAATCGCCAAATAATAACACGAATGACTTAGTTTTTGCTCAGGCATGTTTCTGGAGTCCTTGTGATGTCAAATATGCAAAGCAAAAAATCATATGCAGAAAATAGAAAATCCAGGGCTGAAAGGGTTAA
>JARKHS020029782.1:307500-362586 GCA_030143305.2 Amblyomma americanum | reverse complement strand
GCTAGCTCTTGCCACTCAGTCCTTGTCAGGAAGAAAGCCGGTAGGAGCCATAGTGTTCACGCTGCATTGGGCAATTGCAAGGAATTCTGCACTTCGTCAATTGATTGCTTCAGGTCTGCAGCACTATGTAGTGGTCGTCATCAGAACCTTCGGCCCTACTTTGCATGATCATGCTACGCTACTTCTAACGTACGATATCTGTTAACTAACGGTACTGCAGAGACAATTTTATTTGTAAAGAGGTGAGTTTAACGTTTGTTGTTTTAGAATTTCATTACTGTTTCATTCGGTGAGCTAACGTGCCGCAAGCGACGGTGCGATTGCAGAAAGAGGCTCTTCGTTTCAGTGTGCAAACATAACACCGGTTTGTTTGGGGACATCTGGAATCCAGACACGGTGACAGCGCTAGACAGTGCTGACGGCAGTTTGTTTACCGAAGCTTAAGCCGTCGTAGAAGGCGCGAGCTACCAAAGAACGCTGAACGATGAGCATCAAGCCAAGAGCAGAATGAGACATCTTCGCAATCCGCAATCCCTTCAACCTTCGCAAGGTGAGGACCTCGTCGTTTCATCGGCCAGCAAAGCACGCCTCTGCGGCCTCTCTCCTTCGCTATCCCAGTCTCGGCGAGGTTCGCACGGCTCGGGCTTAGGGGCGTCGAGGTTGCACACCGCTCAGGCAACGCACTCTTCCTTCACAGGCCTATCACGGCCTCAGCCCTTTCCGAGGCCCCCCGGTCCTAATCAATTTGGCGCCACGACTCAGAGCTGTCGCTGTAGACACAGCGCTGCGGCTCTCCTTATTTATAGCCTAGACTTGGCCTTCCTTTCGGCGTACCGGGTCGCCGCGATGACCGAACGGCTTCCTCTGCCCTTCCTTTTTTCCCTCTTCAGTTGCTTTTTCTTCTTTTTTGCCGCCGCGTCCGCTGCTGCCAATAACAGAGGAAGCCCGTGAGAGAGTTGTTGCCGTGGCGCCGAACGAAAAAGGCGGCTGAGTACCAGCCCTGATGCCGACTCACTTTCGACACAAAGGACCGTTTTCCCGCCGTCAGCCTATTCAATCTCCCCCTAGCTTGCGCGATCCTCAGCCCTCATCTCTTCTTCGAGCCCACCTCAGTTACGTGACGTTTCCGAGGAGACTGAGAAGCCACGAGAATGCCGGATCCATTCGGCTTGGAGAAGTATATTTTCGCGCACGCGTAATGCCTAGTGTACGTTGTGACCCGAATGGCCCTGGTGTAGTAACAGCAGCAAGATTTGTGCAATACTGCATTTGTCTGCATTGCTCTGTGCTCTTGGTGGCACCGCACTGGCTTCGGTTTTGGGCTTTTCCTGGACTCTCCAAGATGCTGAAGTGCATAAGTCGTGAAAATTTACAGAAACGCGTGCTTTAAACTCTTCCGTCCCCTTTTAGCATCTTGATAGTATTGCTTTCAGAGACTCTGTATTTATAATAATGCGATTGCAGAGCACGAGTCTCAAATCTGTTTTGTATACGTTACGTCCGATACTGATAGCAGTTTTCTGCTAACATTTCTGGCGTTATAGGGACAATCTTCCGCACGGCACTAGCACTCCGCGTTTGCAGCGTCTTCGCTCGCGAACCAGGGGGGGGGTTGGTGGTGTTCATGCTCGATTGTAAGAAAGGAAAGGACGACAAAGTGTGTACACTCATATGCTATTTACGAGACTTGAAAATAATGCACAGAGCACGCCAGCTAGCTACAAAACATCAGAGTCATTACTCGGAAGTAAAAAAACCATGTGTGAAGGGCTTCCGACTTAAAGCGTTGAAATTAACTGCAGCTTGTTCCACAAAATCCTTTTACGTTCCAGTAAAGCCCGTTGGGGGGCTATAGGTGTGTAGCTTATAGTAGAAGAAGCACAACGAACGACAGCACACACAAGAAGGAACGTCAGGATGTGCGCTACTTGCTACTCTTCATTGATTGCAGAGGTGGCTCTGTAAAAACTGCTGGAAGGAACAACCGAAAACACGTGAAGCAAGACTTCAAGATACCAGCATTTTGAGTAGAAGAAAAGACAAGATTGCGCGCGAATTATTAGAGGCGTGCCGGATCGGTAAAATTTGGAGTACGTCGGTTAGCACCTCATCGCTGATAATTCATAGAGATGTAAGTTCCAAGATCTGTTTCAAAAAATTGTGAAATCACATGTGTGTCTTTTATTGCAACATTCGTGTTGTAGCGCGAGCTCCTATACTCGCTTTTCCTCTATACTGAGGAAACCAGTGCACAAAACGGGCCGAAGAATGAGAATAAGAAATGACGCATGCAGCGCTGTACTCTCGACTCTGTGCTAAAGCGGACTTTTAAAGTTCCCATGGAACATACGTTCATGTGCTTCAATGCAATGTCAGGTTTCTATGACGCTCTTGCGCTGCAGGATTCCTCGCCTTAATCTATATTTATGCCGTTCTGGGTTCACGCCGTCGAATCTATATGCGTAGTGAGGGGACGTTGAAACGATAGATCATTCCACCCTTAACTGCCGGCGGCTTGCATGACAGAGAATTAAATTTTTGCAAATTTCTTTAGCTCAATTAGGGCTGCCGTTTACCTTTCCTGTCCTCCTCTCCTTCGGTGCAGCCGTCAAAGGTTATGCATTAGGCAGGTGTGTCAGCTTTTTCACAAGTATATCATCGAAACCGTGAGATTTTTGTGTGATATTTTCGTTGCCTTTACTTTTCGCTCAAAATTGATTTATTTATCGATATTCCTGTAAAATTGATTTATTTCCCCTTTGTTTCCTCGATTTTCATTCTGATTTTTTTAAGATCCCTCAAAATTCTTTATTTGTATTATCAGATTCCTCCATTTATATTCATGACCCGCTTGAGATAAACCCGGATGAATTATTCTCCTATTCGAACCTGCATCAAACCCTGGCCAATCCCGTACCGTGGTATGTGCTATCGTGTTTGAGGCAACAGCGACCACTCACGACTCACCTTTATTCAAGGAAGTGCAAAGAACGAAGACATAGCGCAGCAACCGTGCATGTCACGAGATACAAAAGCCGGCAAAGAAAGACACTGTGCATCCAAATGCGCACGTTGCGGGCAGCTAACACATATAAATATATCACAGCAAGATGGTCTTATGACTAACAAAAAAGATCTGTCGAAGAAACTAATTTGTTTTGAGCACAGTGTGAGTGAAGGCTTCCAAGAGAGAGAGGGGAAGGGGGCTTCAGTTCTTCGTCCCGTTTTGTGCGCTGGCTTTTTCTTCAAAATTGATATACATACAGTCTAACTCCGCTCACTGTTTTTCAACAGCACATTTATTTTTCCTCCTCCTCCATCCTCAACTCTGGTCTGTATATTAAGCCGCCTCTGGAACATATAAAGAGTTTCAAGAAGCGCATATTCCGCCGTACTTTCTTCTTTGTGCTGGTATTTGTCGCTCTTTATCATCTACAACTTTTTAGGATAAAATACGACAGGGTAGAAGGCACTTACTTTTCGCAGCGCGGGATTAGAAAAAAAAAAAAACTAGCGTTAACAGGGAAGTCCACTGATGAAGAACTTAAAGTATGGAATTAAGAATGTCCGTTTAAAAAAAAAGAAAAGGAAATGGTATAATGTTGCATAGATATCATGAGATCTCTTTCTGCGGAAAACCAAATTGTACCAGGTTCTTGCACCACGAACACATTTGTTAAAAATCGGGGCAAACGCGATTTCGACCGGAAATGAGTCTGTACTAGAAAACGTAACTTTTGCAGCGCACAACGCTCGAGACATCGCAGGAACTTTTGCTGGTATCTCGGGATTACATGAGAAGGTGTTCTTTCACTCAACGTGTGTTATTAAACATGTTTTAACGCTTGTTATTCATAATGTGGCTTAATGTGAGGATAAGATAAAAAAGTACTTTTTTAAGTGAGAGGCCAGAACACGGGTACCTACCAGACGCCTCATTAGCATCATTGTATCCGGCGCTTTCCGGTGTGATGTATGAATTTTTTGCGGTGAACAAGAAAGGAAAGTCTTGCAGGGACGAAGAAGTGCGGCGTAGAAGGTCAGTAATGTACGTGACGTAATATTTGCAATAGGTGCGGAGAAAAAAATTTTTGTTGTGCTCAAAAGTTTTTTAGCGTAACCTGACATTTCCGGGTTGTTTATGGAGTAATAAGCAAAACATTGGCAATTTAATGTCCCGCACAAGAGTAAGTGCTTATACTGAATCGTCTTGTGGAGCAGAAAATGAGCCGCAGGAAACCATATGATGGAAGGCTTTGCTGAATAGCCTGATTTGTGCTAGAAACTCAGCCAAAGAAATTACATCTGGCTTTTAACCCACGAATTCCGAAAAAAAATCACGAACAAAGTGTCCCAAATTTACAGCGGGTTTTTGCTAAAACGTTGAAATTACTTACGCAGATCACTTTTGGGATTGAGCTCTATACGTCAAACTTTTTACAGAGAACACCGCGGTACAGGCGATATTGCTTGAATTCTTGCAACACACATGTGCTAATGAAATCCTTGAGGATTGAATCTCAAGAAGAGACACGCTTTGACATTTGCTCCTGAAAAATGAAAAGCTTGCATAGCCATAAAAGAGGAAGCGAGAAGTGAAGGGCAAGTAATTCAGCGCCTTTTTTTTTGATCTTTTCGTAAAGAATCCTGCGCCCTCTGAAAAAATTATCAGATTTCACAACCTAACCCTTCATTTTAAATTGAAATTGGTATTACCGTAGGCTGAGCGCTGCCTTTAGTAGTGTTGATTGGTAAGGGCAGCTAAAGTGTAGGCACGAACATCTTCGAATTCCCGATGTAATTCTTTTAAAAACGGCGCACATATACGCAGAATAAGGGTGGTTACATGGGGTCAGGAACTTGATAGAACTACTAAGAGTAAGGTAAGCGGTGTTGCTACTTCGATGAAAGAAAATACTTGATCTTGTTATTAACGGAAGAAGAACGGTAGATTGAGTGAGTTGATATTCCTTAATATTTCAGTTCTATGGGTGTGCCCCTTCTTGTTCTCTGTCCTGGTTGGAAGGAACTGTTGGGAAATTTTGGTTTGGTTTGGTGTATGGGGTTTAACATCCCAACAGGCAATGAGAGACGCCTTAGTGAAGGGCTCTAGGAATTTCGACCACCTGGGGTTCTTTAACGTTCACTGGCATCGCACAGTACACGAGCCTCTAGAATATCGCCTCCATCAAAATTCGACCGCCGCGGTCGAGATCGAACCCGCGTCTTTCGAGCCAGCAGCCGAGCGGCATAACTACTCAGCCACCGCGGCGGCTTGGAAAATTTAGTTATAAACAGTCTGAGAGGGGGCAAGTGCACTTATTCTCCGTACGAGGAGAAGGCAACTGAATATATCTAAACACACGCGCGCACTGACGCGTCCACAAACATCTACGCATGTGCACAGGCACAGAAGGTAATGCCTTCGAGAAACAATGTAGTTTCTTTGATTGTCTCAGCACCGGATTCGCCATTCAGGTTTCAGCATTGACAAAGCGCCCAGCACCTTCGACAGGGTACTTTTATTTCTGGCCGCCCCATCCCAGGCCCAGGAAACACACGGATGGCCATTCATTTTTGGAGGAATTCAATATACATGCAGAACCGAAGAAAAATGGATCCCGGGTGTGGAGCTCTGGTGCGCGATTTTGCGCTCTTCTTGGGGCCGGTAGAAGTTTTGCCCAATGAGTGGACGCATCGGGATCAAATCCCTTGAGAGTTGGGGGCACTACAGGCGATATGAAATGGTCACGGCGCAGCAAAATTTGTCGCCCAACGTTTAAGATTTTCGACGAATGGTATGTGTGAATACACTCGAATTGAACGTAGACGAAACAAAAGCGGTTTCTGAGATTTTTATACATGGCGTTTAAAAAAGCGGTATAACCTACACATTTAGAGCTCTGTGGAACCGGAACTGAATGCATTTGCCTTGAACATGTAGGTAGCACTGTCGCTTCTGAATGACAATACCTTAAAATTGAAAAACAAGGCACGCCCAAATTGTGACAAGTGCAAAGGCAGTGGTTCATGGGTGGGTTGTTTAAGTCATCTGTTTCACTAAAAAATACCCTTTGACTCTCTTATAGCCCTCAAAGCTCAATATTTGCGACAGAAAATTTGGTTTAGTTAATTTTGAGGCCCCGTGGGTTACACTGTTTATTTTAACAGCGATGTCTCTCAAAGTGGTTGCAAAATCAGTGGCTTCAACCTTCGAGTTTGGTATTCGCTGCGATTGAAAGAGATGTTCATCGATTCTTGAACGCCTATCATTTCAACCCTAATACAAAGCGTTGTCGATGGCTGTTGTGCGTAAACTTAAAAATCTTTTAATCTTTTTTTCACATGGAGGTACCACCTTATAATAACTGTTAACAATCCTTACATGGTACCTGATAAAGTCTTTATGGTTAATAATCAAATAAATTACATTAAGTGGCAGCACTCGGCTTCTCGTCAGACATTAATGAGGACCCTTTCACTTGAGTCCAGCCATAGAGGACTAAAATTTCTTTGAGAGTGGCTATTTAGGGGGGCGAAAAAATAGCGTGCTACAAGCGGACCGAGTGATTCGAGCTTCGATAAAAGGATGTACGTTAGAATGCGGACGAAAATAAATCCACGAAATTTCTGGGTTCTCAGTAAAAATCGACACTCTCGGGCTAGGGTAACCTTTAGGTGTGCAGAAACTTTGCTCTTGCTGATATTGCGAGATGACCACAGTGTACTTCTGATGGTTCACAGTCTGGTTATGTAATCACCTTTTAAAATTTGTTTGCGTTCATCACTGTCATATTTCAGATGTACGTACTGCTTGTGCTATTGTATTTCGCTCTCCCCTTATGTAATGCACCGCCTACGGGTCCTGAAGGAAAAATAAATGATGATGATGATGATGATGATGACAATAGCTGAAGAAAATATGTAAATATATCTTTCCGGTGGATGAAAATACTAAAATAGGTGTAAGAAATATCTCAACGTACTTTGGGACTTGTCTTGATGATGGTGTGTATTGGATAACTCGTAACAATCAGAGTGGTTGTGGTTTGTGGGGGTTTAACGTCCCAAAGCGTCAGGCTATGGGGGATGCCGTAGTGAAGGGGACAGGAATAATTTCGACCACCTGTGGTTCGTTAACGTGCACTGACATCGCACAATACACGGGCCTCTGGAATTTCGCCTCCATTGAAATTCGACCGCCGCGGCCGGGATCCAAACCGCGTCTTTCGGGTCGGCAGCCGGGCGCCACAACCACTGTGCCACCGCGGCGGCGTAGCAAAAAGATAAATTGAGATATTGTGACTAAGCGTCATATCAAACAAAACTTTTCGTATCCTTTTATACGTCGCTGTACAAGTTAAGCGGACACAGTCTGAGGGTTCTGGTAAAAAGAAGTATTCGCAGCTGAAATGAGCTGTAATACCGCATTTGGAGCGGTACAAGACGACTATGTGAGGAGGCTTCGCAATATCTGATATAGCAAAAATGATTCAAACTAATAATCTCGAGCTTGTTCAGTCATGTCTATCAATGAAATGAAGTCTAATCAAGAGGAATATTGTCAGAATACACACAATCTTCGGAAAAGCATGATTGATGATCGCGATGGGAATAATCGCCACTGGGGGAGTTGTGAGCGCGAAGCTTTCGCTCTTTATACTACACGTCCGTGTCCGTCGTTCACCACTACCGCGATTTGGCGGCCATATTCATTCCAACTCCGCGCTTTAATCATTGCGGTTTCCAGTCGAAAAAAAAAGACGACAGAACTGTGGCGACAGAACAAAATTTTCTGTCTTATTGTGGTAAGGAGAGATTTTTTTGTAGGGCTGTAGTGTTTTTTAGGGCTCTAGTTTTTATGTAGTAATTATCTGTCATGTGTAGTTTTGCAGTATGTTTCTGTAGTAGCCACATAAATTCAGTTGTTACTACGAACATTTCAGTGGTTAAGACGGACGTATACCCAAAAATATTACAGAAAATTTGTTGCTTCTATAGAAAAAAGTTTGTGTTTTTCGACTGGATTAACCTATAATTCTTTTCCAGCCCCCGCGTATTTCTTCGCTCGAATGAAAGTAAAACTAGAAAGCTTCGCCAGGCCAGCGAGCCCACACGTCCACTGCTAACAATGGGCATCCCAAGTTGAAGTTCTCCCGTTTAATCCAGCGGCCAGAGCAGTGAAAAACTTAACAAAAACATTTTCAATTACCAGTGAGTGACAGCCTCGTCCCCCGTATATGAACAGGCAACGAGAACAATCGCTTTCAGGAGTAATTAACGGCCCACTGCTCACCGCACAGAGAGCCACGAGGCGAGACCTCACGAGGACGAAGCGGAACAAACAGCTCACTTCTCACCGCTCTCCCTCCTCTCTTCTCTCACCCCGAGCGGAGCACGCAGGAGCCGGCGCAGAGCCCGCGTTGGAGGCTCCCCGAGGATGCGGCCTTGAAATATTTCCTGCCTCCAGTGGACGGCGGAACGACGCGGCACTCCCACAAGCAGCGCACAAGTATAGAGCGGTTCACGACAGCAAACCCTGCTCAGAAGGGAAAGGAATGAGCAGATTGTCGTCCGACTCATCCGAGCCAGAGGTATGCGAAAAAAAAAAAGAAGACGAAGCTGTCACTTTCAATGGATTGCCTTCATATGAACGGCTATATAACTGAACGAGAGGAATGAGCGAAAGGGACAGCCAAGAAGTCTCAAGTAATGGAGGCGAATGACAAGGAGCGCTTTAGCTGTGAGCTGAAGTTGCGGTACTAGAAAAGAAGGCTCGAACTAGACCTGACCGACAAGAACATAATAATAAGAATATTTAAAAATGGAAATAACGGCGACACCAGCGCCGACGTGCGAAGAACGTAAATAATATAAAAGAAAAGTGAAATTGGTGCAATGGAAGAAAAATCAGACTATTGCTGGTAGCTGATCTTCGGTCTTTCTTTTTCATTTTACTGGCGCTCATCTTCAAAATGGTCAAGGCCGATGGTTCTTGAAGCAAAGGGTAAGTCTTTATACTTCTAAAGCCGGAACAGTTATTCTTCAGCCTCATTTCTAGCGGCTATGATTGGCTGCGCTGCCTATCGAACATATAAATTCTCCAACAACCACACCGAACTCAATGATTCATCTTTGAGCTTTTGCACATGGTGTATTACTATAAAAGCGAAAATTGCATTAAAGAGAACTATGTGCAGTTATTTATTTTCTTAAACGTATAATGTTTTATTTAGCACAGTTTGCAAACATAAATATAAAGAGGCATAAATAAAGCTGGCATCAATAGAATCCACTGTCTTGGGCGGAACCAAGCGTCTTACAGTTCGAAGCACAGACCCGTTATCCTGAAATTATTAGACTATCTGGATAAAGCCAATATACCTACTAATTACAAAAAGCTAAAGGGAACGGAATACTCTATTAGCGAGGATTTCTCGCCTGTAGTAAGACAAATCAGAAAGAAGCTATGGGACAAAACTAAAACGCATCGTGACCAGAAAGACAAAGTTTTTTTTTGTCTTACGAGAAAGTTAAAATAAATAGCCGCCTGTACACCTGGGATGATGAAACAAATAATTTAGTTGAAGTTACAAAAAACGAAAACATAGACAACGGCCCAGCCATGCCTACTCGAAATCAACGTCTGCGCTAGTTGTCCTCAATGTTAACGCACGGAGCCTTTTGGACAAAATTGAACAGTTCGAGGCGATTCTGGTCGCCCTTGAACCTGACATGATTTGCGGTACTGAGACATGGCTGCACACTGACGTTGGAAACCATGAGGTCACTCCACCGGGCTACTCCATCGTCCAAAAAGATAGAACAAATAGAGGCGGTGGTGTTGCTTTGCTCATAAGAGAAGGCATAAATTATTCAGCATTGTCAGATGTCCAAGGTGTAAAGGCCGCCTGGTGCAAGAATCAATTGGGCCAGAGCCAGCTGTGTGTTGGCACAGTATCTAGACCCCCCCGTCGAAGTGTCTTATCTGGAACAGCTTCTGGAATTCATGGGTGAGCACACGATGGGGAGCCCCATAATAATGGGAGGGGATTTAAATCTCCCAGACGTCAACTGGCACTCCCTGAGTCCATCGAATCTAACTAACAATATCTTACTGAGTTTTCTGTGTACCTTCAACCGGACTAAAAATTGTTTCCAAACCTACCTGTGTGTAGGACACTTGAAGGTCTATCTTATAACTTATTTTTGCAAACGATTTCTTCTTGAAAGGAAAAAATAACGTCGATATTCTTGAAGGTTTATCTGACCACGAAATGGTCCTCTGCACGCTAACTATTCCCAAATCGTGTCCGCCAGCGTAGTACATGAAAGTCCGTGTACGTATTTAACAAAGCAGACGATGACGCTGTTATGACCTACCTTGCCCACGAGTACTACGACTTCCACGAACTAGTCTCTGAGGGCACGGCTAACATACACGGCTGCTATACAAAGCACATGTTATTCACTACTTGAGGCAATTTGTCCCACCAATACGAACGACCACTCATAAGCATAACTCATGGATAACACGGGAACTAAGAAAAGCATAATGAAAACGTCGAGGAAACCTAACAATTCATGCCCAGTAACAGACTTCTGCCAAAAAATAAACTTCCTTTTTTATGAACTCATATTTTCTAGCGATTGGTGAAAACAAGGGACAAGAACACGGATACACAGGACGTACGCTACTCTCTAAACAGACTGGTAAAAGAAAAAAACACAAAAGCATAAAGACAGCGCTTCTGCTGTTCAAAGCTCTCCAATTTTATGAAAGACTCACCCCACAAATTCTAGCATTATCTAAGTCACAAAAGCAACACTCCAAAACAGTTGCTGCCGATGGAAGAAAGAAAACAAGCAGAAGCGTTTAATGTATTTTTCCAATCTGTATATGCCCCAGACAATGGCATTACGCATGCTTACAGACCGGAAAATATACCTGAAAACGAGGCGCTAAGCGCCCCAGTCGTAACCGAAACAGGAGTGTATTCACTGTTATTAAATTAAACGATAAAAAGTGCAACGGTCCCGACGGAATCCCGAACAGCTTTCTGAGACGCTATGCTGAGCCTGTGAGCAAGTATCAATGCCTTGTGTACTACAAATCAATCACCGAAAAATGCCTTCCAGCAGAATGGAAAATTGAAAAAATAGTGCCCGTTTACATATCGGGTGATACTTCTTGTCAGTAAAATTATAGGCCTATCTCTATCACGTGTACCTGCTGCAAAATCTTGGAACATATTATATTAAAATACGTCACAGAGTTCGTTGACGCGTCTAATGTCCTCCATCTCTGTCAACATGGCTTCAGGGCTGGTTTGTCTACTGTCACCCAACTTGTTGAGTCTCTACACAATTTCGCCAAAGCAATTAGCGACCAGACACAAATAGATGCAATTTATTTACACTTTTCAAAGGCATTTGACAATGTATCTCATACTAAACTACTTCTAAAGCTTAAACATGTGCTAGGAGATGGACCAGTTTTTCGTTGGATCAGCTGTTACCTATCTGACCACAACCAGTTTGTTCAGTTCGGCTGCCAAAGTTCTGATATTCTGCTAGCCCTGTCTGGTGTACCTTAAAGTTCCGTTTTAGCTCCTATCATCTTTCTTTTTTTTATCAACGACATAGCTAGTCAGACCGAATCCAAGATTAGGTTGTTTGCAGACGACTGCGTCCTGTATAGAGAATTTCAAAACCAACAAGACCAAATTAGCTTTAATAAAGATTTCGCCTTGATAGCGCAATAGTGTGAAACCTGGAAAATGGTCATAAACCATGATAAACAGTTTTCAACATGAGTAACAGAAAAGAAAGCAAAACTTGATTTTCCGCACGGCTATTGTAGTACCATTCTTAAAACTGCCACTCAATATAAGTACCTGGGAGTCGTCATAACATCAGATCTTGGATGGTGGGCTCATGTAGAGCACGTGGCAAGCAAGGCGATGCTAAAGCTAATGTTTTTAAAGTTGGCCCTGAAATATTCTACAAAAGAACTCAAGCTCTTGGCATATGTGATGATTATACGTCCTATCTTAGAATGTGCGCACGTGGCGTGGTTTCCGTATGCCCAAAATCGAATAGCTGCTGTGGAGGCTGTCCAGCGGAAAGCCGCGCGTTTTATCTGTAATAGATACAGGCGCACCGACTCGCCTACACAGATGCTGTTCGAGATTAACCTTCATACATTAACCAGCCGTGCGAAGCTACACCGGCTCAAATTTTTGTATCTCACCCTACAAAATAAGGTTAAAGTGGATTCTAACACATACATTTTCTATTCCACAGCCAGAGAAAGCCGTCATAAGCATCACCTAACACTCCAAGAATATTTTTGCACTAATAACACATTCAGTTCCTCGTTCTTCCCGCGAGCTGTTCGTGAGTGGAATGGTATAGCCAAGACAGGGGTCGCACAGCCTACTGTTGACAGATTTGTCGAAACTGCTGTTAAAACTGTGCTGTCCACATCGAGACAGTGATGCTATTTTTACTGTGCCTATGATTGTTTCGTTTGCTATGTATGATGAAATCTGCGATGTGAAATTGTGTATGATGTTAATGCTATTATATTCAAAGTGCTCGTCTCTTTTATTGCTGTGTCATCATAGGTAACCGGAACCAGTTGATTGTGTGTTACCTCTTTCCCCTATTCAAGGCTGTTTACATAGGTCAATTATATTTATGTTTAACATTTCTCGTTGTCCTTTTAGTACACTTATGCGAATGTGTCTACCAAATATCTGTAGCTTTTTCCCACTCCTTCAAAAAACCCTGAAAAAGGGACTGACAATATTATGAAATAAATATCTCCATCTGCAGTCTATGCAGTAGCATTGGACTAAATGCAGTGAACCAGTTCGCAATGCGACATTGAAACACCAGACAGCCTGATCAGAGGAGGAGGAGGAGGGAAAGAACATTTATTGAGAGCTGGAAAGTTGGTTGGTCTCAGTACGTGAACCCAATGGCCTTAAGCTGTGCTCGTCCCCCTTTCGCCATGTCCTTCTGAACAGCGGGGTTCTCGCTGCACAGGGTGTCCTGCCGGCGCTCATAGATTGTGTCAAATTTTTCTTCTGTGTTGAAGTTCCTTTCGTCTAGCCATGTCATGCAGAAGATTTTGCCCGGTTGCCAGACATAGGAAAACCTTTTCTGCTCGCCCTATAGCATTCTATGATACCCGCACAGCTCAGTAGTGGGTTTGCCGGGTTGTGAAGAGAGAACGACGGCTGCGCACACAGGGCTTGGTAAAGTAAGTAAGAAGCAGAAAGAACAGCTAGACGCGATCATTATGAAGGCAGTCAAAACGACGCTGGCACTCCCGCTCTGCGCGACAACGGACACGATCAAGCAACTCGGCATTCACAGCGCGTTTAGAGAACTTGCCGAGACGTGCAGAGTAAAAAACAGATCAGAGGACACGCTGTGAGTAAACCGAAAGTACATGATGCCTTAAAATGACAAAACGTTATTTCGTCCTGTTGTTGTGGAAAGAGGCGTGAAGTTTTGGACCAGCAAGCATGACAAGGGTCAAGAAAAACTTCAATTCACCTAAAAGCGAGGAATTCGCTTGATATTTTTACGCTTGGATAGAGATTGTTCAACCACATACTAGAATCCAGTTGCAGAATGAACTCAACATTATGGCCGTCGGCGCAGTGAAAGCCTTAAATGATTTCATATCGTCAGATGAGCGAACTGCGTCTCTTGAAACAGCTTTAAAAGGTCCACTCAGATGGCATTTGTAATAATTAATTATCGCGATTGAAACATTTTCGTATTTTTTAATAGTGACATAGTCATGGATGGTTCTTTCTCTCTACCGAAATATATTAGAGTTCTCTTGCTACTCCCATATTCTTTCTTTGCCGGTACCCTAATTACGATGTCACATTTTGTTGCCTGAATTTTTGTAAGTTTTTGCATGGGCTTATGTTTTGCTGGAATCAAGTGGCGTGTTCTTGGATGCCACAACCTCCTGAAATAGACGTCAATGACACCGCGCTATATTTGAATAAATAAAATAATATAGATTAAGAACAGATAAAATAAATGCTCTCAACTCTTTAGTCAGCAACAACAAGAAGTGGGGTCCACAACTGTGGTAAAGAAACCCTTTTAATGTCTCTTTTGGCAGCGTGGCTAGCCAGAACCTCGGTCTGGTGAACCTCCACGCCTTTTATTCTTAAAACTTCACTCCTTTCCTTTCGGCAGATGCATTAGACTGTTTAGACATCCCAGCATAGTCATGACTTAAGGCGAAGCCTTTGTTTAATATTTTCGCATCTTGCTTCGAATGGCTTTCCTTTACGGCAGAAAAGCACCGCAGCGGTGGCCAAGTGGTTGAGCATCCGCCTCGCATGCGGGAGGTGCGGGGTTCGATCCCCAGTGCCGCCGGGTACCCACCGGTGATACAATGGGTACAAGCTTTCCCCTGGTCTGGTGCTCGGCTTATTTAGGGTGAAATGCTTGGGAAATGGGTCTTCGACCCCACCTTGAGAATTTGAAAAACACCTTGTGCCATGGCGCTCTTTGGCCATAGATGCCCTTGCGCCATAAAAATCCATCATCATCATTTACGGCTGAAAATTTCCGGCAATGCTTCTGACATCTTCTTTTTTTTGAGCTAGATAAAATCAAGTGCACGTCAGCACGACATGCCACTATATACCTTATAAGTTTTGGCATGTTAGAAAAAGATAAAAACCAAGGCAACAACAGCGTGTCAGTGCGCGTCGAAGTTCTAAGTTACCGAGTTGAGAAGTGCGCTAGTTTTGGTGTTTAGCGGGGCTGACACGGCAGATCTGTAATTACAGAGCACCGGGAAAGGCTTTTACCTTACGTTATAACGTCCGTTCGATTCGCCTGCACTCCCTGCGCCAGTTCTGTAAACTTCCGCGGCGGTGCCGCGAGCGTGCAACGCCAGTTCCAGCATTTCAGGTGCTGCTTGGCACTGGCTGCTTCCAAAACGAATGGCCGAGTGCTGGCCTGGTCGTCTGCTAACCTTGGTGTCGTCATCAAATTGCAGCCAGCAGCGTGGCGTCCATATAAACGGCCGCAAACATCCCGAGCCGCGTGAAGAATTTTCAAAGAGCACATCGCAGTGACCTGCTGCCATGAATCATCCTCGATGCAGCCTCGCGGCAGCTAAGCGAAACTCACGTTTGCTCTTTTACTGAACACGACTGCAGATGTGCACGCGCCGACTTGCGTTGTTAAGCGGCTGTAGCAACAGCGTGCATCATGCGCTGCATGCACGTGTTTACTTTTTAGTTAACGTGACCGTCTTCGATTACTAATATAACTTTATCAGTAGAAAGTAAAGACGCCGGTGACGGGCCCACCGCGAGCACTATGGTCGAGAGAAGCAAGGTGCCGGCGAGGGCCGCCGTCCCACCTCCGTCGCCGCCTTCTCGGGTGGCCAGTCACGTTCCATAAGAGTCGGCGGGCCCGTGTGAGGCACTGCTCTCAACGGCGATTAGAATAATTTGAGTATCTCCGCCGTTTATCGCAAAGCGCAAGCCATCGTCGCGCAGGCCGTCGTCTGCTTCCATGGCGGCTGCAGCTGCACCATTTCGGCACCGACCACTGAGGAGGTGCACAGTTTTCTTGAACTTTCCTGAACTGGACCTGCACAACGTCTGCACTTTTATGAAACGAATGGCATCATGCGGACGGCGCCATCTTGCACCACTGAAACGATTGGCGAAGTGCAGCACCGCGGGAACCAGTTCACATAGTGCAGGCGAATAGAACGGACCTATAGTTTAAGGAATAAGGACGGCGGTGACGATATGTTTAATAGTTTCATGTAATAGCAGCCGGTGTTGGAACGACAGTGTACGCGTACGCAAGGCTGCACCGAGCAACCCTTCGTATCTACGTTCACGACTTCGTATTCTGCGTACTACAAGAGCTGATGCTTGTGTAGCGTGACTGGCTGCCCACTGGCTTTTCAGCAGAAGAGTGTCGAAACATCTCTCGTAATGTCAGACGCTGGAAAAGGCGTTGCCTATTTTTAGCAGGGCGCAGTAAAGGTCACTTCGCTATGCTTGTGGTTCGACAGATTAGCTCGTCGCAGTAATGAACCATACATACCGCACATCGTTAATGACAGCAGCACAGTGGACACTGTCGCACAACCGGTCAACAGTTGTTCAAACCTGCTGGCAAAGTGCCATGCCTCCCGAGCTGATTACATAAGCATGGTCGTGTCGCAATGGCGGTGAGCCTCGGGGGTCCACGCCGCAGGAACCGCCTTCATACAAGTCGACGTGGACCGCACGTCAGCGTGAGTAATCGCCGCTGGAGATATGAGAGCGTCTAGCGAGAACGACTGAGCCGCATTGTGAGAGCTCCCGGGCGATTCGGGCTGAACAAGATTAGAAGCACTTCATCACGAAAGCAGACATGCCGTCGTCTGCGCCATACTCTCGGCGATTCCAAAGCTCGCGTTGCCCCTGCTAAGCGGCCGTGCAGGGAAGATGCATGTGCTACAACGTTAAGGATTTCAATTAACTACAGTGAGTAACGACTCTATCTGAATGAGTGATTGCAGTTCGAGACTTTAAGCGCAGTTGCAACTGCTCTCTGCACGATCTCAGAAGAGCCAGGGCAAATGGACAACGGACCTTCTGCGTTGTCCTGTTGCGCTGGTTCTTCTGAGGTCATGGCTTACCAGCTAGCCCCACAACAAGTGTCTCTGCACAAGCCTCGAAGGTATGAAATTGTTTTGAGGTAAGTGTAAAGATAACATTATTTTTGGTACCGCGCAAAGTGAAACTAAGTTCAGTCAGCGTAAGCAGAGTTTTGAAGTCGGCAACGCCCTAAAATTGTGAAGTTGCACTGAAAATATTGAGTGATATTTGTTAAACACCATACAGTATATTCAGAACCTTCAGATCTAGAGCTACATAAGACAGTGGCGAAGTTTGAACTGATTATGTTTAGGTGCGCCCGGCCACAGCCGTAGTGCTATTGTCGGCAAAAATTTCAGAAAGTGCCTTTGGTCAAAAAACTATTTTTTTTCTTTTAAACCACTACCTCCGATGTCAGCGTCTTCTAAAAACTTCAAAAGTAACTAAAACGCGTTGTTCAGTTTGTGACTCCTCCGGGATCAAAGCCATCAGCTGAAATGGTCTTGCCCAGCTGTAAAGTTTGCTTCCCAAACTTTCATTCGCGTCTTTGTCTGGCAATAATGACTTTATCTTTCCTTGGTCGTTTCGTTCCGCTGGTCACAGTTCATGGGCTTGTAGACATCTTCTGTTATGTGACATAATAATGTACAAGCAACTGCCCTCAACAAAGAGATTGCTCACACACAGACAAAAAAGTGGCTTTTTTTCTCCAAGCGCGCGGCCGACTTTTTGTGTCAGTGATAGAAGACATTTGGTGTCCAAAAACGTCCGACGTTCGAAAACGGCCGATAAATTTGGGCTCCGTCGATGGTACTCTTCTCCGAAAACGAGCTCAGGGAATAGTGTCCAGAAAGGTTGTTCAACGTAAAAAACTGCAGCTCCCGTCATCCGAAAACTCTCCGTGGACTAAGCTCAACACAGCGTGCCGGGAATTTGTCCCGCTTTTCTTGTCTTCTAACTCTTGGAGGGTCGCCGACTAGCGTTCTTTCGATCAAGAAACGGCCGTTACTCCTCACAGAATGACTACGTGCACAACACAAAACTTATAAAAAATTAAATGCAGGTGAATGAGCCTTATCAGCTTGAGCTTTACTATCAGCGAGTAACATCTCCCGTTAACTGTGTGATTTGGTGGAACTACTTACAGCGCATAGTGTCCCAAGGCAACTGGCGCCTACGAAGTATTAGAGCCATGATGAGATAGGATGGTCTTATTTGTGCTGACGCAAGCTGTAGAGATGACCCTATATAGCTAGCAGGCTCTAGAACTTGAAAGTATAATTTATTTATTCATTTATTTTTTATTTATTTTTACATACTGCAGCCCCATTCGGAGCTATAGCAGGAGTGGCAGGAGTACATATAAAACCAGGATAAGTTATACAATGCAATTAAACTAACAAGAAAACAAGAATTTAACAAAGCAGAAAGTCAGTTACAATTTAAGAGGTTAATCAAATGGCTGAATATAAGTGGTATCTGCGTCAATAAGTTCACGTAAAGGAAGGGTGCGGAATGAGCCAGGAAGCATATTCCAAGACTCGATGGTACGAGGGAAAAAGCTGTATTTAAATGCACTGTAATGAGCAAAGTGAGGAACGAAGTTAAGTTCATGGAAATGTCTTAAGGAGTGTTAGGCTGAGCTGGATTGATATAAATGACACATGAAAGTCGGTAATGAGCATGTCTAACGCAATACAGAAATATAAAAGATTTTAAACGGCGGCGCCTTGATAACGTAGTTGCAATGAAGGAAGGGCGGAAGTTGGTGAAAACTTTTGCGATACTGTTGACAAATGAAGCGAACTTCTTTTTTTTTTCGGAACACTTTCGATCTCGATAATGCCTTTTAACTTGTGAGGTTTTCACATAACGCAGGCGTAATCAAGTATGGAATGGATTAAGGATTGAGACATTAATAATTTCACTTCTTTTGGAGCTTCCGCCAAAGTAAGTCTTAAATATCCTAGTTTCATTGGGGTTCTGCTGCAGTTAAAATTAACATGTTTCGACCAAGATTGGTTAGAAGTAAAAATAAGACCTAAGTACTTATATTCCAGCACCCGCTCTAGTGCAAAAGTATGAAATGAATAGGTGAAAATAGAGGAAGAAGAGCCGTTTGAAAATGTCATGACCACCGATTTGCGAAAATTAATGCTCATTTGCCAGTCATTAGACCATTCACAAAATGTAGCAAGTGATTTGTTAAGACGATAATGATCCTCGGCATAATGAACGATGTCATACAGAACACAGTCGTCGGCATGCGAATTTTAGAAGTGATATTATTCACAGGTAATTAATGTAAAGTAAAACGAGTAAGGGTCCTAAGACGGAACCTTGAGGCACACCGGACGAGACCAAGGCCACATAAAATTCGCATGAATTGAATGACACGTACTGAGAGCGGACCGAAAGAAAATTAGATATCCAGTTTCTCAAACACGGGTTTTTTAATATGAGGTTCAGTTTGAACAAAAGATTACAGTGAATTACAGTATCAAACGCCTTAGAGAAACCAATAAATATTGAATCAACTTGATTACAACAATATAAGTTAGAAGGAATGTCATGAACAAATTCAGATGTC
This sequence comes from Amblyomma americanum, assembly GCA_030143305.2. Taxonomy (NCBI): domain Eukaryota; kingdom Metazoa; phylum Arthropoda; class Arachnida; order Ixodida; family Ixodidae; genus Amblyomma; species Amblyomma americanum. The sequence continues at coordinate 343,341 of JARKHS020029782.1, read as the reverse complement.
TCAGATAACCTGTAGGAACGGACAATTGAACAAAAAAAACAAACTTGGAGAGCGCTGCAGTCTGCTGGATAGAAGAAATGCGAAAGAATTCGCGGTTGACGTCTGGAACTTTTTTGCAAGTCATCGTCACCGCGTGGCACTTATCACGTGACCCTTGGATGACGTCCGCAACTTTTTTGCAAATCTTTGTTGTCTAATACCAGTATACACCCCCAAAACACTTTGCCGTCATGTACATCACAAAGCCTTCAATTCATGCCCCTCTGACGCGCTTGAACCAACGATCTTTCGCGGCATATGTTGGTAAATAGTTTATTTAGAGTATCGACCTACTGCCTGGTTTCCTCTCCTCAACGTATGAATGTGTGTTCCGGAATTTTGATGTGCTGGCAAAATGAAACCAGGTTGCTCGTTTGATTGTGTATGACGGGTTGTGGGATGCTACCTGGTTAAGTCGGACTTGAAGCCTGTCAGATTGGGTGTACGTCCATGCAGTAAAGAAATCACCTTGTGTGGCATATGGGTTGCGTGCCCACCTGGCAAGCAGATAGCCTGGGGTTGAAATCCAATGCAGAAGAATTTACTCTCTAGAACGAGGTCACATGAGAGGTACCATTTTCAGTGGGCACAATTTGCTGACAACTTCTGGTGATGGGCTTTCCTTCGCATGAGACATATAATGCTTTCGCATTAATAATACTATCGTAGATAACACATCGTTAAGAGAGGCGTAAGGCGGCAAATAAGTTGCCTGGCTGTATGGCTGGCCCCTTTTGATTACCACCAGACCTCTTCCTCCTCGAAGCAACGCTGTTATATCAACTGTATCAAAGGGAGAGGGCGAGGGTGCTGATTTATTGCGTATGAACGCTCAGTCTTCCTTAATTTAGATCAGTGACTCACCCGACGTCTCAGCGCCACAACTGCGGGGAGAATAATTGAATACGTACTTTTTCACTGCCCCTGCTTTGAGAACGCACAAGTGTTTCTGAAGGCAGCACTGGGCCGTTTGGACCCACGTCCCCTAACAGAAGATTAATATAGAGGACCGTGACTTAACTACTAATGAGTTGAGAACACCGTCAAAGCTCTGTTTAGATATGCGAGAGCCGCAGACCAGAGCTCCTGTTGCTAGAAACACTGCGAAGTTGGTTGTCTTTATTGCTCACAACGCATAAATGATGATGGCAACGTTTCATTCACGCGACTAACTAAAATTTTCTTCCCTCAGTGTTTCCTTTCGCTTAGGCAGGTAAGTGAACCGGGCATAGAAAGAAAAGCCACAACACTTTCCTTCGTTCCTGTCCTCTTCACTTTCCAGTAGTTTTTCTCAGTTGTTCACGCTACATATAAAATTCGTGGTAGAAGTACTCTGAAGAAAAAACCCTTCCCATGGTCCCAACTGTGCGCAACAACAAAGTAAAACTGCAAAGAGCTGGATCAATTCCAAATGCTTAGCGCCATCTCGGTGCTGTGTGCGTCTTCTTGTGGAGCTTGTTTCCCTGTCTTGAATAGCCTCTAAGATTGTTTCGCTATTCATAAGCAGCTGCCCCAATTTTACATATTCCTGCGCAAATATCGCCCAGAATGATTGGAGAATGTCCCGTTTTATTTGCGAAAAACGCGTCGGAAAGAGAGGACGAAAAAAGAGCACTTCGCAGCAGGACCTAATGCTTGTTTCGTTTCCACAGCCCGAAGACGTGGAAATTACGATATAGGTTAGGTTCTCAGAACTGTTCACCCTTGAAAAAGAGTAATTAATTCAGACGAAGAAACAAACTTCAACTATGCGAGCGGTAAAACGCTCGCATAAATGATTGCGCCTATGCTGCTTGTTGGCTGACTGAAGAAACCTGATGAAGCTGTTAGGCGTTAGATATACATAACACGTTCCTTTAAGTGACACCAACATGTTGGTTGCGCCTGAAGTGCGCTGTTAGGAGCATTTATTACTTTAGGCGACAACAGTATGCTTAGGTCACCAGAAATGCTCCATCAGAAGAAAAATGATGCAAAATTTTAGTGCTATTCCTAAGCACCAATATAACCCTATGTGGCATGGCGTTTACAAATGTGCACGCGACTTATCAAAATTTTTCAGAAGCATTAGTGGTATGTTGTAAACTAGGAAGCGCAAAATACCGGACTAGGGACAGAGTGAGAGGTATTTTTACGACACCAGTGGTGCCAGCTGCGTTTGAAATCTCTGCTGTACAAAATGGGGGGGGCGATTTCGTGCTTAGAAAAAAGAACCGGCCCTCAAGAACAAGAAATAAATATGGACGTCGAGGAGTTCTACGCAGTACACGAGAAGTGCTCTCTGGTGCTGTTACTTTCTTCTTCTCTCACGCGGAGGAGTGTTTTACTGAAGGTCACTGCAGCTGTGCTTTTGTTGCGAAAACGGCATCAGATGATAATGGAAATGATTAAACGACCATAAATATGCCTAATAAAAAAATTGGGTTGCTATTTCGTGAGCGTGGAAGCGCGAGGTGTGCGCGAATTCCCAGAATTTTTAGGCATTTATTGTTATTTTTGTAAAATAGGGGCATCAGATGTATGTACACGCACAGACTTCCAGATTTTTCGCGACCGTGGAACGCAATGGGTGTCTGAAAGGAGAAAAATAAAGGGGGGGGGGGCGCTGTGACTGGGGATGATACGTTGTACAAAATATAAAATAATCGCAACATGGCGTGAACAAAAACAACACCAAATAAGGGCGCGCTATTCGACTTTCATTACTGTGATTTATAAAGGCGGATGCCTCTGAAGGGACTTCATGACGTCTACCAAGCTAGCCGACATCCAAGGACCGGTTGTTGATAAGTTTTAATCCTTTTCGCAAGCCTGGCGTGGCCTCCGTGGACTTGAGCACACGGTCTAAGACTATACTACACTACGTAGCAACTGCAAGTAGCCACGCAACACACAACCGGCAGTCACAATTATTGGCGGGTAGATGAAGGGCGACACCTATGACGGGCTCTTGCACGTCCGTCGAAATCCCGCGAGAACGGGTCGCGCGGGTCTTGCGACAGGGACTAATTCCACCAGACGACGGCCTTTAGGGAGGTCGGCTGCAACCTGCCACGTACGTAACCCGCTGTTGCTAACCATCCTGTCCGGCTGGTCACCTAGGCGTGCTTCTCTGCCGTTGAGAGCGGCGGCCAGGCCCGCAGGGGCTTCCCGTCAATTCCTGTACACACGCTATGGCAAATGGGGCTGTGCCGCGCCGTGCATTTGACGCTGTGCCAAGGTCGGTCTATCAAGGAGGAGTCCTCCCGCCCTGCAGCATTAGTCCGGAGACGAGGCAGAGCGCAAAGGCGGAGATGAACCAGTGAAATATTGTGTGCAGGGTCATTGCGATTGCTTTGGTTTTTTTTTTTGCCTCGATGAGGCGGCCCTGGGGCGTGGCGGCGAAAGCGTTAAGTGCGTCAGGCGAAGAAGGCCGATGAACCTATTATTGCATCATGCGCGCTTTATTGATGCAAAACTTTATTTTTTGTTTTGCTGAAAGGGGTGCGGGAAGATGCACTGGAACAAACAGCGATTTCTTACGAGAAAGCGCTACCACATCGCTATATTTAGCTAGCTAATTCTCGGTGAGATCATTTCTTTGATTACTATTATACCTACGCAAATGTTTTTACGAAATCAGGAGAGCAAGGTATGAGACATGATTAAACTCTGCGAAAGAAACAGGGACAAAGACAAGAAAACACGTACACATACAGAGCGCAGGCTTCCAGCGTGTTTTCTTTGTCTTTATGCCTGTTTTTTTCGCGCAGCTTAATCATGAACTAGAAGTACCAACTGGCCCGTCAGAAAACCCTTCTTGAAGGTATGAGACATCGTTTCCAAGAAAATCTACTCGGTGTGACACTGAGCAGGGCTGAAAGTGGACGAATCCGGAAGTACGGACGGTGGGGGTACAGCATGAGATTCAACGGACATCAGACACATGGCTCCACGTGTGAACTTTAGGCTTAGGTGAAGTTATTGCCTCGATTAAACCGCGCTGCTAGTACGCTGGATTTATTCCGGCCTCTTAGGTCAAGCGAGGAGAACTTGTCGGCAATCTGGATCATAATGGCAAGACTTCATCCTGCGTTGAATCTGCGTTGTGGATCTGTGCCGATCTCCGTGTCGATGGAAGGGAAACAACGCGTCGACTGATATGCAGACATCGCGCCAGCTCTCACGCGCAAAGGCTGACTTCCCAAGCACTTCGTAGTTATGCGATACTGAGAGCCGTTAGTCAGCGCCATCATTCCGAAAATTCATAAAAAACATTTGTGGTCTTTAAGTTACCACGGAGAAGGTTTTCTTGCCGGAAAGACGGTTTGGCTTCAGGAGGTTGCGCATCAGTGAAAAGGAACCGGACGTCAAGTGTTTACACTGGATAGGGGCTTCAATAAATACCGGTCCGGCTGGGATAAATTTTGGTTTTGTCCGGTGCCGAGGGCTTTGTAAATACTCACAAAAGCGAGTAGACAAGTTACATATTAAGCTCTTAAGTGTTGCACTAATGTTTGTACACATGTACACGACTTAGTATGATCATCAGATGCATCTGTGTCTGGAGGAAATGGTTAGCCATGCCGTTTAATTCTGTCGCGTTTCGTTTTTATTTCTTTTTTACTATTGCTCAACCAGAAAGTGTGCCCAGCGGCAAACCCATATGAAAACTGTCAGCCTTGTGCTAGCGAGGCCCGATTCGCGGCATATGACTGTTAACTCTCTTGATACACATAAAATTGAACGAAGCATCGTAATTTCTGGATACTCTGATAGGACCAGGCACCAGTACTAAAGTGCCACCGTGCGCATCTTTTTTTATTCACACAGATTAATCTCTGGCGTTGGTTGAGAAAATAAGGCTAACTAAAACCTGGCAAAAATTACCTCGCAAATAACTGGAGCGGGCATGTCTGGGGAAAACAACGCCCCCATCGTAAGATACAGCATAAAACTTTCAGCACGCGCTGATTGGTCCCGATGCGGAAAGCTTGCGCGCAGCGGCCGGGTACCTGCCGCCATCTGGCGGCCTCTAGGCGATCTGCGCATGCGCAGTGAAGGCGCCCGGGCTCTCGGCAATGCGGTCACGGTAACGTTAACACGGTACGCTAAAGGTGCCGATTAGTTGTGACGAACGCATCTGGAAAAAAGCAAACGTGCAACCGCGCACGCACTACCACCGCCTGCCACCTCTTATATCATACCAGTTGGGAAGTTACGCTTCAAAAAAATGACTAGCCCAAGAGGCCACTTTGGCGGTTCCGTCGAAAAGAGGAAACAAATGTTTCCGCATATTGTTGCTATTATCTTATTCAAACCGTTTTTGTTTTCGGCTTCTTTTACCTCTTAATTTACCTGTAAGATTATTATGTCTACGGATTTTCGTTACGGCATCTGTTTGTTGCTAGGTGGTTGTGCGTTTACCAACAATCACAATAATTAGGTACAGTTTACAATATCGACCACGAGTGTCACGACAATGTGCGAATCCCCAAATTTTGGCCCATACAGGACGCAGTATTTTAATAATGTGATCAGTTGGGTGCGGACTGCCGCTCTGGTCGAGAAATTCCTTTGATCCCCCCCCCCCCCCTCCCCGCACTTACCAGTGAAGGTTTCGCTACCACCCTTGGCAAGTTTCGCAACTGGCAAGATCAAAGAGTTCCGGCTGGAGTCGCATCTAGTCCGGCCAGGTCACGGGGCAGGTGCTACGCCAACAGGCCGCCAAATCACGGCGCAGTTCCTTATCTAGCTACGCAATCAGGGTGTAAAGAGCTCGCCAGGCAGGTCATATGTGCTATCGTGTTTCGTCATTCTATTCCAGTCCAGCAGTGCGGCATGAGCGAGAGGCGCCCTTATGAAAGCGATTGACATTATGACAGTGTTGACGCTGCAACCGGCGCGATGTCCGCTCCAGCAGCCTACGCTTCAGGAAGCATGGGCCATTGGCGGAGGACGAAGGGAAAGGCCCCAAGGGTGATGCGGGCCGGGGAGCCCCAATTTCAAAGCTCGCTAATGACCCCTTCCGGACAAGGCTGGACTAGATGCGGCGCCAGTAGAGTGGCTAGCGGCGGCGCCACCGCGTCTAAACCGGCCACACTTGCGATTGGTTCATCTCGGTGTGTGTTTAAGGGAAGTGGATGATTTCGAAAAGGGGCCGACTGTGGTCACGTGACCGAGATGGGTGTGGAAGCGGCAGCTGCCGCGAGGTGTGCAGTATGCGTACCTAGTGCATTAGTGCCGGAGGACGACTATAGGTCTGAAGGATTTCTTTCATATCTCCGCCATTAATTTCCGCTCTCTTCCGAACAAAATGAGATGTGTTGGTTGGAGTTCGGCTGAGTAGAAGAACATGTAAATTGTTGGAGACACAAACGAACGTAGAGGCGGAACTTTGTGGCTAGGGTTCACACCCGTTAAATGAAACTGAGAGGGTGCTTAGTTTAATGTTTGGGGAAATCCCACAAGGTAGAGCACATTTGTAACAACGTAGTAATTATTGACTAGAATGTACCGAAGCAAGCGCAGCCATGCGGGTACAAGGGAAAGCCATAGAGTTTTCACAGACGGTTCTTGCATACATTAAATTGTTTGTTTCTTCCAACTGCTATGTGCAACGGCATCAAATGGACGCCTTCAACTATCAGGAGGAAAGGCAGAACGCATTTCTTGTCTTTAGTTCGGAGAACAGTTTCTACCTTCTGCAACGAGAAGGCATTAGGCCTAGCTACTCAGTAATTACTCTATCTGGGCAAGCCGCACGAATTGGAAGAATCGCAAAAAGTTCAGTGTTGGGTGCACATATGCAGTGGGAAAGTTGAAGCAAATATCCAATTTTCTTTTTTTTTTGCCAGGAAAGTTGAAAAAAAATATTGTGGTCTCACTAACAATACGAAATAAGGGGTACTCAATACTTCTTTCTATAAGAAATGATACGATTTGTTGTCATAAGGTGAATTTAGCTATGATGTATTGCCATGTATTGCCCATTTCTGCAGGTGTGCCTCAGGGGAGTATTCTTGGCCCGTTTCTTTTTAATTTGTACCTAAATGACATCATAAGCATCGATCCCACGACGAAATTTGTTATTTACGCGGATGATGTGACACTGTTGTTCACTGCAGCTAGCGCAGATGAGGTCATCACTAGAGCGAACAAAACTCTTGAAAAATTAGACATATGGGCCCAATTGAACAAATTAAAAATAAACGTTAGTAAAACGAAGGCTGTCCTATACCGTGCGAAAAACAAAATTATTAGCATAGACAGAGACATTAAGTTGAACAACTCAAAGATAGAGATAGTAAACACATTCAAAATACTTGGAGTATATTTCACCGAAAATATGACGTGGGACAATCACGTGAGCCACGTTATCTCAAAACTGTCTTGCATCGTGGGAGTAACGTACGCAAACAGATATACTCTATCTCCAAAGGTTAAACTTTTATTGTACAATGCACTATTCCACTCACACATAAACTATTGCCAACTAGTCTGGGGGAATACAACCAAAGGAAATTTGCAAAAAATTCTGACATTGCAGAAAAAAATGTTAAGAAACATTGAAAACGTCCCCAGAAGTCACCCTTCCCACCTTTTGTTCTCGAAATATTGCATAATGAAAATAGACAGCCTATACTCGCACGGCTTGTGTTCGCGTTATAGGATAGAAATAAAAAACAACACTCATTGTCTATTACGGTTGGCATCTCTTTGTAAAAGGACACTAGCTTATGAATATAGAAGCACACAGCCTTGGTTAGTAAAAACGTGCAGGACAGATTATGGACGACAAATGATAAACAGATTGCTACCACACTTGTTGAATATCTGTTACAGAAACGGTATCACTCCCGAGTTAACTTCAAAAAGAGAACTGAAATTACTGTTCATAGAAAACAATTCCTTCATACGATGGGGTATTTCTAGCATTTTGCATATGTACGCTGTACCTTTCCTTGAGCAACGCTTTTCTGTTCATGCGCATTGTTTTCTCCGTCTCTTTCCTTTACTTATGTAACGTTCTTGTTTTTTCGGGCTTTTTCCGGCATGTACTTTCGCTTATCACCGGTGAATCATACAGTTTAATTAGAATTGTTTTGTTTATTTTCCTTGTACAAGCCGATCTGACTTTGTAAACAAAGCATTTCTGTATTTTGATTTGTGTTGTTATTATGCCGCTCTGCCATTATTTTATTTTATTTTATTTTATTTTCCTTGTCCTCTCTTTTGTTTCTTGAATTTTTTGTAATCTGGGGAGCTGGGAGCTAGTCAAGCTGAATTTTCAGCTTTTTTTCCCGCACTCCCTCACTTCATGAGTGAAATAAAGAATTTATTTATTTATTTATTTATTTATTTATTATTTATTTACGTTGCCTCCCGAATGGGGTATTAGAAAGGTGGTGTTAGCAATGTGTTAAGCGTAGGGTCCTGTTTTGGGTAAACAGACGAACTAGGACCCGAATATTGCGCTTTCGATACCAGTTGATTACTTCAGTGAATGAACAGAACTTCTCTCAAACCGAATTTGAAATAGCTGGTTTCCTGTTCTACACAATCTCGGGACAGTTTCTAACCTGGAAAGATGTTGGCTTCATATATTCAGTAAGCAATGCAAGATAACTGAGCCTCTGCTTAGGTCGCCGTCATTCGTTTTACGGCAAAATGTTGTACTCGTTTAAAGTACGGTTCCTGTAGTGGTCAGTACGCTTTCTATGTTTGTATTGTGTGGAAAACGTTTGCGCACATATCGGGGCTTCAGACGTTTTATTTCTATGCAGCGCTGATATCCAGTATTTTTGAGTAATGAGTAGATTGGGAATGTGGGGTTGACATTATCCGATTTACAAAAAAGCATTCCTCGTTACGGCTTAAACAAGCACTAAAAAAACATGATAGTCTTTACTCGATCCTCGTTTTATGCGACCCCTGAAATGAACGTTTCGGTTTATTCGTTTCTTCGCTTGCCTCATTTGTTCGGAGACGAAAACCTGTTAATATATAATTTGTGAACACCTGTTGACTGTAACGAAATGAATAAATATAAGTTCCACGTCATTGTATTTCCAGTCACAGCTGTACTTGCACCTCTTACGGATAACTTATTATGTAGCGCATTGGCGGCGCTTGGGAGCGGGAGTCGCTGCTTTCAATTGAGGCCACTAGCTAAGGTCACTCTTAAGCCACCCTGACCGCGGCGGCTTCGTTTCGATGGAGACGAAACGCTAAGGCGCCCGTGTGCTGTGAGATGTCAGTGCACGCTAAAGATCTAAATAACAATAACTGGTTTTTGGGAAAAGGAAATGGCGCAGTATCTGTCTCATAAATTGTTGGACACCTGAACTGCGCCGTAAGGGAAGGGATAAATGAGGGAATGAAAGAAGAAAGGAAGAAAGAGGTGCCGTAGTGGAGGGCTCCGGAATAATTTCGACCAACTGGGGATCATTAACGTGCACTGATATAGCACAGCACACGGGCGCCTTAGCGTTTTGCCTCCATAAAAGCGTAGCCGCCGCGGCCGTTAAATATCCCCAGGTGGTCGAAATTATTCTGGAGGCCCCCACTGCGGCATCTTTTTCTTCCTTTCTTTTTTCACTCCCTCCTTTATCCCTTTCCTTACGGCGCGGTTCAGTTGTCCGCCGATATGTGAGACAGACACTGCGCCATTTCCTTTCCCTAAAAAAAAACAATTTTCAATTTCGCGTCAATGAAGACGTCAGTCTGCACCGTGAGATTATGCTAAGAACGGGAGAGGGTATGTTAGGATTGGTGCACAAAGAGCCGGTAAAAGACATCGCTGTTATAAGCGCGCGACTTCGAAACTTGGCATCAGATTACGTCTTATAAGCATATAGTTGTGACCATGGCCTACAGCTGTTCATGTGTACAGTTGTCCGAGTACCGGTCTAGAGCGCTCAGGTGACGTGTTCGGTGGCGGATTTTTGGCAGTCGCCGCTTCATGGCGTAAATAAAAAAATAATATTGTTTTTCGAGGAAAGGAAATGGCGCAGTAAATGTCTCACTCATGTCGGTGGACAACGGAAGCGCGCCGTAAGGAAAGGGAGGAAGGTGGGAGTGAAAGAAGAAAGAGAGAAAGAGGTGTCGTAGTAGAGGTCTTCAGAAAACTTCGGGCTTATATAACGTTTAAAGACCCGAGGAGTTAAAAACTAAATATGGGAATGTCCTTACTTAGTTTTTAACTCCTCGGCTGTGCGATGTCAGTGCACGTTAAAGATCCCCAGGTGGTCGAAATTATTCCGGAGCCCTCCACTACGGCACCTCTTCTTCCTTTCGTCTTTCACTCCCTCCTTTATCCCTTCCCTTACGGCGCGGTTCAGGTGTCCAAAGATATATGAGACAGATACTGCGCCATTTTCTTTCCCCAAAAACCAATTAAAAAAATTAAAAAAAAATGTCCTTACGCGATACGGTCTTCTTTCGAGCCCTAGGCTACTAGTAAACGACGCCAGTATGCTCCCCGGTGCGGCGTTCGTGTGGACGACACTTACATGAATTTGCTTCATCACGAAAGCATAAACTTGAATAGTGAAAGACTCTCAAAGTCAAAAAGAATAGCTTTAACTTTATTTCGGCATCATTCTGATCGCATCGTTCGTTTAAGAGTGCTAATAGCTATGCTCGCTATTACAGCACAGTAGGGAGCCGTGTTGTTGCTGGGTTTTTAGTAACTCATCACAATACCCGGAAAAGAAGTTTTGTGCAGCAATATTTCAGTTTTTCGTCGTAAAGCTTTTAGCTGGCGCTATTCATATCAGGACATTGAAAGAAAGAAAACAGAAAGAAAGAAAAAAGGAAGTAAAGCAAGCAAGCAAGAAAATAAACTTGTTTTAATAAATGCCTTTCAGCATAGAAACACTTGCAGTTTCTTTTACAAAGTTTCAGCCGGTCTGGACAGGCATGTCTTGAACCTTGCTTTTCTAAATTTAGCTTACTTCGTACCGCCCCCCCCCCCACCCCCCTCACCGGTTTCCCCTCATTTCTTCCGGAGAGTTTTGAGCGCCTGTTTTAGGCAAGAAATATAGCCGCACCCTTTCTGACCACAGAGAAGACAAGGCTTTTTCCGCAATACAAACATAGTCCACTCCCGAAGCCGCTGGTTGCGTAACGAAGTTCCCCAGGCCTATTTCTGTTTCGATCGGAATAATCAATTGTTCCGGCTTTTCGAAATGTTGCAACCCAGTTTTAGGTTAGCACGACCATCTCCTGACGGCTAATTTACAAAAAATTGCTCAGAACCTTCATGGAAGCTGGATTTCTTGGGAAACATTTGTAGGACGTCTTATCTAGCGAAAGTTTTCTTTTTTTTTACCGTCTACTTTCGAGCGTAAAATTGGTTCGACCTTTACAAGAGCTGACTCGTTTAGCAATTTTGCTCAGTCTGCTTACGGTCGTAATGAGCCTAAAAGAGTAGTTGTTTACTTTTAAAACATTTCCAACCTTAGAAGCCAGAGGCTTGATTCTTTTGCGCCGCTTATTTCCTCATATTACGGGTGCTTCTCGTGGATCCAATTACACTCCTTCGAAAGCATGAGAGAATTTTATCTTCGCAACTAGAAAACTTCTTCTGCTAGCTTTGTGATTTGTGACTTTTAAATACAAAATATCTTACCCGACTGCCCACTCCTGCACATCCGCAGACACATGTACAATGTCTATGTCTCATCAGACAAAAAAAATTCCTACAGTCTGCAGACGGGCCACCTCACTAAACTCTTGAACCAAGAGTCTTCATTTCGCCATGAGAGGTAGTATACGTTGCTTGAGCCTGCATATGTGTATAATGTATGTGTATGTGAATGTAATGTATGTGTGTATGTTTATGTGCGTATATACGTGTTTTAACTATTTTGGTTAACATCCTTGCCTTCCTTCTTCCTCTTTATTTCTCTCTCTCTCATATGCGAATGAGATATTTGTCGAAAGATCTTGGATTGCGTTAGACAACTTGAAACTGAAACCGTTTCGTAAGGTAGTGAATTTCTTTGCCCGGCAAGCCATCCTTTAAAAATGAGCGCCGACATCTGTGACCACAGGTTCTAGCTCGCTTCGTACGCAATCGCTAATGGAATTTCACACTTTCATTTCTGTTCTTGTAAAGTTGCCTAGTCTAATATGAATAATAAATAGCATGCAGTTTTATTCGTCAACACAGCCATGTGAAAATATGCCCTGCTCGTCACGGGTATGTATTAATCCGCTGGTGGACGAATAAAAAGTGAAAACCGTGAGGGCAATTAAGAACGGTTGTCGCGTCGATAACATCATGGCGCAATTCACAAATATGAAGTGGATGCGATATTATAACGCCCTGTTGTGACAGTCAGGAAAAAATGCGGTGACAATGCGCAGCTAAAGTGCGATTGTTCGCTGTGTGCTTTCCGACTGCCCCAAGCGTGTAATCTGTACCATAAGTGTGGCAAGGGTCCAGGAACGCCCAAGTACGCCCAAATAGCACTTTGCGTCACATCTGTACCCTCAGCAGCACAAGATGAAATTTGTTTTTAGAGTTCATTACATACAGATTGTTAGTAGTTTGAAATTGGGCTAGTCGGTAGAGTTTGACAAGGAGCACAAAGATACTCAGTATACATGATTTCAAACTGCTGACTCAAACAACGGCGTTTCCACCCGTAATAGTTTTAGAAAGCGCAACCTGTGCAAAGTAGTCTATATGCCCCGTGCAGCGTGCTTGAGGACAAGCGTCATGTCGTTTGTTCCTTACAGTGGAGTCTATATTGTTAAGCAGTCTTCATAGCTAGAGTTAGCAAAACAGACGAGGATGGAAGAAAGGTGAATGCACACACAAATGCTTTCTCTGTACGCCGCTTTAAGTTTACGAGGGGCTCAAGCATTAGACAGCGTGATGTTTTCAGTCGGGAGTTTTCGGTCGTTACATGCAACAAATGACTTCTTGGCAACTGTAAGAGTTTCGAGAAGCTAGGTTAAAGGCCTTAATGCCGTATTTCTGAATGTTTTGCCCATGCGAGTAGCACCATTTTTTCCCCCTCCATCTGAAGTAGCATGCAGCTTGATACAGCGATTTCCTGGGTGACGTGGTCATTAAGGTCTGTATCACCGTTTTTACATTTGGTTTAGGATGAGTCAGGAGAGCAGCAGTATAGAAGCGAAGCTTGGGTCACACAAAACAAGCTGTCCTGCAATCCCGGTCCTCCTAGTGTTGGTAAAGCTCGGCTAATGGTTTCAGTGAACCCGTAGCCCAATATATTTTCAGCCGAAAGTTTTCGTAAAGCTAAAAGTGACGCACGATTTGAGAATTGTCGTACAAGTGATAACAGTCAGCAAATGAAACACGATATTCGAGGTGTTCTGTGACATCACGGGCGCCATTTTGTAATCCAACGCGCAGGTTCAGCACGGCGAACCGCAGCAGGTGGGGTTAGGCGACCAGATCTGCCTTCTGACAAAGCATGCACATTTTTAGCGCAAACACGACAGGAACCGGAAAGAAACAAAGGAAAACAAGCCCCTGTTTTTCTTTGTTTCTTTCTGTGTCCTGTCGTGTTTGCGCTAAAGATATGCATACTTGATCAGAAAACCAACTAGCCCAACATCTAACTTTTACAAGATATGCCATCAGCCTTTCGCCGTGCTGCATGCACCTTAAAATGACCACCACTGTGACGTCAATGTATACTCCGTATAGCATCCTTTCACTGCGTCGCCGCTAGCTATGATCGGTCGCGGGCGCATAATTATGTCGCTTGATGGGCGTCGAATTGCGGCTTTCGTTAGGAGTGATGCTTTCAGCCAGCACACGACCAACTGACTCTCAGAAGTGTTGAATGTATAACAGATCTGCTAGCGACCGTCAGAAGGTTTAGCATGCTTATAGTAGAGTGAAGTCAGGAGACTGTTGTACCCTTAGTATTGAGTGATGCTTAGTCCCGCGGCTCCCCCCAATGTATTTTCCTTGCTTACAGGCATTATAAGCGGCCGCCAGAAAATTCACTGATTAAAAAAAAATGTGCCTTGGGTGCCGTCTTGCTTTCAAAGGATAAAATAAAATTGCACAAAAGGCGTAAATGACGAATTTATGGAAACACAAAGATTGGTGCGTCTTCTCGATTGCTTCATGCTTTTCTCTCAATGCCTTAGTTTCGTCTTTAGGCTGTGTGTTCCGAATGAAGAACGTGTCGCAAGCTGGCGAGATCCTACGGAGTGCGCGTCGCCAAGTTTTGCAATGTAGGTCGCCGCAATCGATGCGTCAGTGCTCCAGAGTGAAGAACATGGTTTCTAAGCTTGCGTAAGATGCTTGGCGTTAGGACAAACACAGTGCGTATAGTTTATCGTTTTAGCTTTTTCGACCCAAGCGACGCACCATCGCATTAGGCTATAGGGAGCTTGCAACTGCGCATTCCCGAGTTGACGTCGCAAGCGGCCGGGAAACGAAGCTGACTGTTTTCACCGACAGCCGTAGTGTGAAGGCTGCTGTGAATGCGGGATTGTTTTTCATTTTTGCCTTGAGAATCAAATCATGTTGTCCTGTCATCTTGTTTCATGAAAATGTCTGTAAAGCATATACAGCGTATGATATATGTGTAATGAATTAAGATGCATGATATGTGATTTTGTAGGATATCGTGAATTCTGTATTTTTGTATTAGATTTGTAAATGATCATGATCATATTTTCGCGTTATGTTCAACCACTCAAAAGGCCTCACCGCCAACATAATTTGTCAGTATTATTAATAATATTGCTTCTCTGGCACTGCATTATTCTATTTTTTTTCTGGCATGCTAAGACATCACCGTCGCAGAAATTTAGCAAATTGGGAGCGTGACATGGTAGGATATTACGCATCACGCAAAGCAAAAGTGACATAGCCATGAGTGAACAGTCCCGTGAGACTGTTTTTTATTCATTTCCTCCCGACAGTTCTTTTGTACCATAGCCATTACAAATCACAATGCTTCACCAAGATTTGAAGCTCACACGGCTTCCAGTAGTGCTACACGCGTGTAATAGAGTTCTTACGGTGATTTTTTCTTGTTTGGTGCAAAGATATATTCAGTTCAATATGCCACCTGTCACTGCGAAGACGTCGAGTAATCTGCATGTTTGATGTCGCCTGCTGCCGATTCTAGCCGACGTCTAGAAAGATGCTTCACAACTGCGCAATTTAAAAACACGTTAATACTTGCAAACGCTGCTTGCAGGTGCGTCTGTGAGCTTAAATTATGGAGTGGATCATGTTACACTGTGAGTGAATGTGTGCATGGATTGTGGCACTACAATGTACTATGTCCTACTGTGACTGAATATGTGCATAGATGGTGACATCTGGAGTGGACTTTGTTCTGCCGTGAGTTAATGTGTGCATAGATGGTGACTGCAAGAGTGGAATTGGTACTTTTTTAAGTGAGAGTGTGAAACGGCCCAGAAGGCAAGAAACAAACTGAACTAAACAAAAACAAAAATTTCGCCGTAATATCTTACATCGACAAGGTTTCACACGATTTGAATAAGGTTAGCCGACGAGTAATCTCGCCTGCAGTTTTGTCAGCCCCTAAGTTGATATCTCCGCTGTGCAAACAAACTTGTCCTCGTTAAGAAAGGTAGGATAGAACATTAGCTAGGCGTCAGTTTTACTAATTTCTTCTAATGTGAAAGGGACTAGCCAGTGCCCCTCTCAAGAATCTACCTAACCTTTCAAGTCTACGTAAACAACAAATAAAAATGACAAAATCAAGTAAAGCACTTATCAGAGGAAAATTTATGTTGGTTGCTTTGAAGGCGTATTTTGCAGATGGTCCTAATCACATGGACAGCATTATGTTGGGAGAACTGGCAGGTGCTTCAATATTCCCCAACGGGAGCACTACATAAACACGCGCGCGAATCACACGGACACAGCGCTTTGTATTGTAGCAATAAAGGCTGTCAGCCAGAGCTTAAACAATCGTTCATTGCTAGAACGCAAAGTGATAAGCTTAACTTGAAAATTGTGGCGAGGACCTGCAATTGAGCGAAGTGTTTCATGCTCTGCACTTTGAACCTTGTATGAAAACGTGCAAATATCTAAATTTCTGTCGTAAGTGGCACGCAGATGAGATTAGGCTATGTATGCAATTCTGACCTTCTGTATGCATCGCCTGTTATCAATAAAAATTCCTTTGGAAGTTCGAACTTTTCTTAATCTACCCAATACATCCAACTTTCATTGTGGTGGTAAAGCCATATTCTTAATAAATTCCATGTAGTTTTCAGCGCACTCTCAGTCGAAGCCAGGTAATATGAGACAAACTGCATCGCCCAGGCCCAAAGACGAATAGCTCGTCTGTGCGGGCACTGGATATGACTGGTGTCCTTTTGTAATTAGTCTCTGGGGAGTAGCGGTTCGTCTATCAAATGACTAATGGTGTTGCAGCGCAATTAATCCTAAAGGAGAAAACCCCATGGCAATTTAGTATTTTTTGACTTAGATTGTAAATAGCAAGTTCGGTTTGGCATGAGCCGAGGTCCGACACCTTGAGCATTAAATTTATTAGATTTTTAGTATAATAGAACACCGACGTTCGCAAAGACGTCATTGTCACTTTCGGATATAAATGATCTAACTTATTACTCCACGAGGAAGGTATGTACGCTGTATTGATATAACTTTAACCCCTATTCTTCTAGGTCTAATGCAAGGGCGGTGGAGGGGAGAAAAGAGGCACCTACCGTCCCTACGGGTCCTGGCAAGCCAGCTCGTGGACTGTGGCTCCGTGGGCAGCGGCAGGCCTGCGGCGGCTGCAGGCTGCTGAGGCAGAGGCGCCACAAGCAGCAACGACAGCGTCGCGACCACCAGCACCCACAACTGCTGTCCTGTCCTCCTCCGAAGTGTCAGCGGGCGAAGGTCCGGCTCAGTCCGGCCACAGGCCACCGCCGGGGATACTGTCCATGCTCGCTGCGGCGCCGACGTGGACGGCATCAGTGGGCCTGAGCCACGGGCGCGCGGCACACTACGCCCGGTTTCTCCGGCGTTTCCACCGACACGGTTGCCATTTCTCGCAGGAGAGCGGAATGCGGCTCCGAAACGTCGTTGCAGCGTCCACTTCTCTGGCTGGAACTACGGGCTCTACGAAGGACGCTCTTCGAAGGGATGCCAGAGCCACTTTTCAAGCATCAAAACGTCTTCCAAGGTTGGGCAGCACGTTTTTGGGATTATTTAGTAGGGTGTGCTGCACAGCTAAATCTCTGCAGGGTATCATCGCAGTGAAGAGGTTGTAGAGCTTGCAAGCTGCGTCAAGCTTTTGTTCCCAGCGCCCTTGGAAGCTGTTCGCAAATGTCTGGAGCAGACCTGCGCTGTGAACTCCTCACTCATGTGTCCGCCAAAGTCATCTACAGTTTACAAAAGTTACTTGGAGAGGAAATGAAAGCAATTACTTTTTGTATAATTCCTGATTTACACCTTCGCGATAAGAATTAATTGAGTGGAGTGACAACGAGAACTTTTCTGTGAACCATAGCAAGAAACAGTCTTGGCTAGTTTCGTGCAAACCGCCCCTCCCGCCGAAATAATTATTGATCCCGCCAGGCTGGTGCTAACCACGTGCTACTAGTGCAATCCCGGGGCGTTACTGATAGCCGCGCATTGCATTCCTGTATTTAAGCTCAGTGCTCCTACGTTTGACCAGTTGATAACTTTTGTTAACTCGGATTCAGTTGGAGATTGTAGAACTTCATGAAGAGAATGCATATCAATGGCTGCTTACGAAGGCTGAGTGCCAGGTCACTGGATATCGACGTCAGTTGTCTCTACAGAGCCCACGCGACCACGCAATGCGCAACGATACTAAAATATACTTTCCTTCTACTGAAAAGAAGTCGAACTTCTTTGTCACTTCAGCCAAGTCCACCAGAAAGCGTTTCGCAGAGGAGGAGGGCGAATTGTGGCCGTGAAAGCACAGTGCGCAAAAGCGTTTCTCTGATTTGAAACGAGGTGCCGCTTTCACAGCCACCCCCCAGTAAAAAGCACGAGGACACTTTCGACGACAGGGAGTCCGACAATCACCACTTCCACCACCACAGTGTTCTCCTCGTTGCACGCAGAGTCTACGCACACGCACCTACGTCAATGAGCTCCCGGAAAATTTGACGACGTCAATGCTGGTCGAAGAAAGCTCGCAAAAGAGTGATACAGAAGCACGCGTACTCTTCTCTTCGAAGGAGCGTGCTGCAGGGAACGGCGGCCGCCCCACGACGCCGGCGACGACTAACGAGCGACGTGCCCCGCGCGTCTTGCTCCCCCAGCGTCGCGCGCGCCTTTCTTCACCCTCCAGGCAGCGAGGAGCAGCGGCAGCGGATGAGGGAAGATGTCGCGCCGGGCGCCACCGCCTGCTTGGGGAGGAGGAAGGGCGACCACGCTGGTCTCTGCCAAACCCTACAGCGTTCGCCCTACTACGAGTCAGCATCCCGCGATGGGGAGGAGGTCTTCCCTCGCTCCGGACCCTTGGGGGAAAGCGCGAAAGAGGAGCGGATCAACTGGGGCGGGAGCGAGAGGAAACGAAGGGAGCAGAGCATGCGCAGCGAGGCGCAAAGCGAGTGGGTCCTCCTCTCACCTTTCGCACGATGCACGCGCGCCCGACCTCCCAGCCGCTCACGTCGCCATCTGATAGAAGCCGCGGGAACTTCCGCCCTTGCCATCCAGCACGCAGTAGCTGCTTACCGCGTATACGCCCTCTGTAGTTTCTCGTTTTTGGAGGGTGCATTTTCTCTTTTTAATTCCGCGCGAAAGAGCCGGTTCGAGAGGAAAATAAACGCAAAAAGCGAGCGAAAGGGCAGCGGCCGAGATAGCTGAAGTGATGCAACTTTCTGGCTTTCGCGCTTGAGAGTTTGTCTTATTATTTTTTCGCACTAATTCCTTTTCTCACTGGCTTGCTTACGTGCTTGCTTAAGAAAAAGTGCCAATGGAAAAGTTGTAGATGGCTTTTAAAAAGAGTTGACTGAAACGTTTGCACCGAAGTAACGTTTCCATAAAGCGTTTTTTTACTAGCCTTAAACCATAACTCGCACAATAATAAAAAAAAAGCTTCCAGGTGACAACGATGCCACTTCAACGTCCCGAGACTCGTTTCAGAAAATAAAATCCATTGTTTTTTTTTCTGACGGGCTCAGCCTGGTGAGCATTTGCGTGCACACTGGGGCAGAGATGTGAGGCAGCAGCTGGTCACGTCATAACTTCTTTTTAACCTACGTAAATAAACCTACGTAAATCGTACTACGTAGTAGACCTACGTAAATCGTACTTTGATTGAAACATCGCTGCTGGCGGTTTTTCGGGCCGATCCACAACTTTTTCATTGAAGCTTATGTTTCTGAAGTCAATATTTGAAAAATAGCTAATCAGCCTAAATTAATTAATTAACTTTGAAGAACGAAGAGTACTGCAGCCTAGTCCACGCGTCTCTGAACAGCTCTTCGTTGGTTTTACTGGTCAGCTGGGACATTTCTTCTTGTTTATAAGTTTGGTTACATCTAGTTGCGACACCCCCTGACATAATTTTCGCTATTAAGATTATGGTACTGAGCGAACGAGAAAGGAGAATTGTAGGCGCAATTGTAGTCATGAAACATTAGGGAATAAATTTTTCGCCATTTCGGCATTACTGTGGGTTAAGTACTACAGGTAGCAGTGCATTATAAGGGGATTAAAATCAAAATAAAAGTCATCTCTAATGAATCAAAAGAGAACACCCACTCATCATAATGTCAAACACTTTGGTTCTTTTCACTTAAGTGATAACGTGTGTTCAGATAGGTGGTTCCTTCATCTGCTTGTAAAGGATTGTGAAAGCAGCGCAAAAGAGGGCACTGACAAAGGAGCACGAAAAAGGCGGAATCAGTTACTGCTGACGCTTTTAATTTACCTGTAGAGGGTGCTCTGCCGCAGCACTACTGGCACTGAGGAAAAGCAAGTGTTATGACGAAGTGTACTTGCAGCACCAGAGAAGGAACTTAAAGAATGTGGGAGACGTGATATGGGGCTCTTCTAATGTCTCTAGTGCCTCGCCAGTGGCATATATCATAAAATGCGTGAAACAAGTGCTGGTGTTTTTAGTTTCGAGTTACCGGTAAGGGCGCGTTCACATCGGTGAATGGCAGTGGCCTTGCGAGCAGGCCGCGAGGTGCTCACTTAGGAGAACGAAAGTTTCTGCCAGCGACTCACACAGGGAAGTGCTGAGCGCTGTTCGCTAACTGGCATCCGATAATTAACAGTATGCAGAAATATGTTACAGAACTGATGCTGCCACTGACACTTATGATAATCATGAGGTGAGCTTTGTGCAAACATGAATTACACTTCCAGCTCATGTTGCCACTGCTCCGTCGATAAACAAAGACTACAACGAAGCAACTAATTAGGTTAGTTGGTATCACTTGCATCGTTTTAGAACTCCGTTGGACTAAAAAAGAGCATTAAATATAAGGACGACCCACAGACGAACAAAGGCAGAAGGCCCAGACATAGCCTACGAAACGTGCCATAGCCTACGCATATCCCGCAGCGCCATTGATTTCCTGAGGCGATTTCTTCCCTGAAATCACGTTATGAATGGACAATGAGATAGCGAGCGCCCTGGTTATGTCGTGTCTCGAAC
Organism: Amblyomma americanum; assembly: GCA_030143305.2. NCBI lineage: Eukaryota > Metazoa > Arthropoda > Arachnida > Ixodida > Ixodidae > Amblyomma > Amblyomma americanum. The sequence continues at coordinate 322,690 of JARKHS020029782.1, read as the reverse complement.
TCTCGACGGCGGATGCTCAAGTAAGACCGGTAACGCCAACTTCGTGATTCGCTGACGCTAATGTGGCCAAAGGCTGAACTGACACTGATGCTGTTTACTACTGACGAATTTGGGCGTGTAAATTAATAACTTACACGGTGACCTGTGAAATGTATGTTTTGTTTTTACTTGGCCTTTGTGTACTGATTGCAGCAGCTGTGTTTTCCGCTTATTGAATAAAGAAGATAAGGTGGACGTTACCAAATTTAATTGTTTCTGGAGATAACCTTTAGATATACTGCGTTGTTTGATAAAAACATTTCTTTGTGCATGTAAAGTAAATCAGTGGTTGTCTGTAGAATGTTGTGCAGGTGTATGAGGTGTTGCTGTTGCACTACGTTCTTTTACCGACGTATATCGATATCCACCTGTGCCACATACAGATTCAATGACGCTTAAGTGGCGCATAATATAAAAGTGATTAGGTTGTGCAGAGGATAAAATGAAATGCCAATGACAGCCATTTTGCCCCCTTGTATGATACTGCCGAAGGAATACATGCACCATGCTTGTTTTAGTAACGCTTAGGACAAGCTGAGTCGAGTGCCTGAACTCGAGTGTTTCGTGTTGGTTGTTAAACGGTTATCACGCCTTACTTTCCTCGTACCCTCTTTCTTTTCCATTAAAGTATTGAATTTGAGGAAACGAACCCGGTCGCGGTGGTCGCGTTTCGTTGGAGGTGAAACGCCTTTGTTGTACGATGTCAGTGGATATTAAAGATCTCCAACTGGTCGAAATTATTCCGGAACCCACTACCACGGCACGTCTCTCTATCTTTCCTGTGTAAAAGTTTATTTTTGCGCCCTGGTCTAATCACATCGTATGAGAGCTAATGCTTTTTTTCTCTCACCCAATTTCTTGACGTCCTCAGGCTTCGGATTCTGAATGGAGCCCCTCTGCTGTGTATACCTGCACTGCCGATAATTCTTACGACGTGGAAATGTGCGTTCCTGTGGAGCAATGTTACGGAGTGACAAAGGTCGAATAAATTTATGAAATTTGTGTAACGAAGTTCTTCGTAGCCATATGCACTGAATTTGTTGCTCGCGAGAAAAAGAAATTATTTTATGAGTAATTCCCTATTTAACCTAGCCGATCGCGCTAACCATTTAAGCACCGTGGTGGGTTTATCACAACAGGAAAGGTTTAACAACTTTCTCTCTTTAGATGGACACAGAAAGCTTTCCATTTAGTACAGGAAGGAAAGAGGGTATGAAATTGTGTAGAAATAGAGAGGCGCTGTGATAGAAGCTGCGATTAATTTCGACCAGCTAAGATTTTCTAAGCACACGGCAACCTTTTGCATTAAGCCTCCATGAACAACCGGCCGCCGATGCTAAGAATTGATTTCGCGTTCTCGGGACCATCAGGAGAATAAGGCCTAACGGGAGGGGGTATAGGATAGGCCAATGTATGCTTGGCGATCGTGAGCACGTAGAGGTGGAAAGTATGTTGGATGGGGATTGGGAGAATCTGACGCTACTAGGCCTTTTCTCCGAGTCCCCATTTCTCATCGGTTCGCCAAAAGAAACAGCTCTAGCATGAACATGTTGATCAGAAAGGAAGTGCGCAGTGAATTTCCGTCTATTAATTGCACTGACCTTAAACGGCCGTCAGAGAATGCTATTCGGTGTTGAAAAAACGCACCATAGTACCCGGCCATGAATAGTAACAAAGAATAAGGTCTTGTTTTTCGTCGAGGAATTTGGTGTTTGAGTCAAAAAGCATAGATAAGAGTCTTACACTTAACAATTTATTCATAACCTCTTCTTTTGTGACAATGATTAAGAAGAAAATAATATTTATGCTGGATTTCAGTGGTTTTTAAAGCTTTAATTAGGCTTTCATCTTAGAAATACGCCTGAAAACTGTGTTTCAGTTTTACCCCTTTCTTCAAGGCGTGCAAAGTACCGCCCCATTTGTCGCCCAGCAGACAAGCCTGAAAATTTGTCTTCGCTTTCGGACGCTGCCGAGACGGCCCCTCCGATGATTTTGTGCGCCTCGGTGGACATATCTCAGGATTTTTGTAATCTGCCTATCAGCTGAAAGGAGTTTGGCGACGCTAGCAGTTTTGCTGTTGCGGCTGCAGAAAGAATGAAGAGAAAATCCCAGAAGACTCGACTTTTCCCAGCTGAGCCACCACAACTGCTGCGAGCAGACAGGGGAGAGATGAAAAAGATTTGAGAGAAAAGACTAAAAGAACAGAAGCATTTCGCAGGAACAGCGACAACAGAAGTGACAACGGCCACCTCAGCAATAGAAACCCCTCTTATGTGGCAAGCAGCCTTAATTACAATCCACGAGAGCCTCTCTAAACTCCGTTTCATACATGGTAGTCAATGCTGACAAAATCTAGGGAGCCTGTTCACGCAGGCTAAGTCTCCGCCCCAGAAGTAGTTCGCCCTGCAACCAAAGTGAACAGAAGCATATTTCGTTTCGGCAAATCTTAAGTGCCGTGGCTGCCAACCTTCTGGACTTCGTTCTATCTCTTGCCTCATTTTCTTTCTGCGACGCGTGGAGACTTCGAGAAGTAAGAATGAGATATGGCGGTACGATACGCGGCTGGTAGGGGCGAATCGTTCTCACTTTGTCTGCGCCTAAAACTTGTTCACGCTCAGGCATACATATAGCAGAAGGCCCGAACAATGAGAAGATCACAGCTTCGAACATAATTTCCAAGGCTAGGTCTTCGTTTTATACCGATCTTTGTTTTCGTCCATACTCTCACCGTGGCTTCGCGAAGAACGAACAATACGTGGCGGAGTAATAAGGTTTCGCTGGAGCACTACTTCCGCATCCTCTGCGGCGTTGACTGCTATGTGTGGTACGGAGCACAGATTCCTGCCCCCAAGGGCGAGGAAGCCGACCGCCTTTTTTGTATTCTCTGGCGATCCAACTTACACTCCTCACTTCTGCAGGTTTTTTTCTTTAGCGTGTCCGACCATCCTACTGCCTGCCGAAATCGCCCCGAACCTTATACTAATCAAGAAGAGTCCCTGTTCTCCGGCCTCATTGCTATTCAATAACCCCAATACCCATACCCATTCACCCCAACGTGGTGGTCATGGCTAACCCCAGACCAGCTGACGGAGCAGTTGGCTTTGTAAACCCTGTTGCAGGATGTTGTCTGCGTTTATTGCTGTGTCATAATGAAGTTGTGCCTCTCGGGCGTCGCTATGGTGCTTCAAGGGGGTCGAACGAACTCGAGGTACGTGTGAAGAATTCTTCCGTGCGGAAGGCGGCGCCTACAGTGTGAACGCAATTCCATCGTGGTGTTATTCGTAAATCATCACCATCATTGTCAGTCTGACTACACCCACTTCAGGGTAAACGCCTCTCCCATATCCAGCTGCGGCAGATCTATCCTCGTAAGTTTCTTAATCTGATCAGCCCACGTAACTTTCTTCTCTTGCTACACTTGCCTTCTCTTCGTATACATTCCATTGCCCTTAACGGCCATCCGTCATCTCGCCTTGGAATAGATTTCCTGCCTAAGCCCATTCCTTCCTCTTCATTTCGACTAGAATATCATTAATCCGCGCTTGTTCCCTCACTCAATCTGTTCGCTTCCTGTCTCTTAAAGTTACACATATTATTTTGCTTTTCTTCTTGTAGGATAACTAAACCACGTCTCTTTCTTTGCGTCTTACTCAAGCGAGGGCTTTAAAGCTATTGTATTTCAACCCACTAAAGTAGAGCTGTCACCTCGAAAGGTCTCGCCTGGCTCTGCAGGTCAGAAGTGAGAATAAAAGAGGAAGATATGAGACAAAAGGGGAGAATGTGCAAATGGGAAAACAGGTAAGCAACGCGGTGTTTTTTCAATGAACTTCACACCAAACTCGCGGGAAAGATAAAGATTTAACACATTCTGACACCTCAGTAAGGAGCACCATCGGTAGCGATGTAGTGAATCTAATATTTCGCTGTGTTATTTGCTGCCAGTAAATGAGACTGCATCGACCTTTTCCTTTAACAGAAAAGATCAAACAACGTGACTTATATTTTGAAATAGCCGTATCAGTTAGAATTTTGTAAACCCGATTACTCTCACCGCTGTGCCTCGACAAAATTTTGCTTTTTCGATTATTTAACGTGCCTGGAGGGGTTTCTTTGCCTGCATGCTTTCGTAAGCGCATGTATTTGCTCACGATGCAATCAAATTTTGTCGAGTCACGTACAGGACGAAGATAATCGCGTTTTTGAAATCATAAAAACTGATATGGCTATTACTAACCACCGGTTACAAACCTCTAATTGCCACTAGGCGCATAGATATAATAGTTAAAAAGTGAATTATTAGAAATTAGTTAACCAGCTTACTGCCTAAGACGATTCACCGTTTCTCTGGTGTCCGCCAACACTGGTAATATTATGCGACATTTTTATCCCGAAAAGTCCATTTTTAAAAATTTTTGAAAGTGTTCGCTGAAACACCCGGACTCTGAGTGACCAATTACAGAGGAGCAAGTGGACGTGAAATGGACAGCGGAAACTTTACAGCTTATGAAATACGACCGCTGTAATTCTTTTTCTACATTCTTAAAAGAACTCTGCAGATATAGAAGGTGGCCTGTATCAATAGGGGCAGCGCGTTTTAATTGTCGAGACCTCTTTCTTGAAAAACGGAGATTTTATAAATTAAAAAAGACCAGAAAAAAAAATGCAGGTGTCGCCTCCGCCGGCTGATTTAACAAGTAAAATGCGTGCATCAATTTCCATTTTAGTCCACGGATCCGAAAGCCTACGCTGCTCCACCGTTCATTTCAAAATGAAGGCAACGCGTCCTTTTAACGGTAATGACTTCATGAGTATGAATCGGCTAGAGGGCAGGTTTTTAAATCCGCTTTTCTTGCCGACAAATGTGTCTTTTGCTGCCGGATAAACGTAAATAAAGCCAGAAACAGCGACATAATCAATCTGTACTGAGAATGGTAAATTGCATGGAGCGGTTTTTATTGCTTCCCTTAACGTATCAGCAGCTTCAAACACGGCTCAGAAGATCACACGAAAGCTTAGGTCGATACGGTATGCAAAAGCCACGATGAGCAATAGAAACTGATTAAAGAGCACATGCATTCTAAATACAAATAGGCTTACATGTAGTCCGTGTACTTCAAGCTTCCCAGCTTTTATTTCTTTTTTTGAAAATCGGTGTTTTTCGGCCAGTTGTGCGGTGCAAAAACCGAAAGCGTCGATTATCGGTAAAAAATATCAAAGTTTAGAAAAGGCGTACAAAATAATTCCCCATTTTCTTACCTAATTTGTGGCCATTCTATTCAATAAATGACTCTCTTCCTCCTCCTTACTGTTCGAATTGGTCTGAACGATTACTTTTATAACGTCGCGTGGTAAGAAGTCCTAGTGCTCAACTGTTCATGTGGAAAAAAGAATATTTAAACGTGGGTGTTCTTGCCCGGAAATTGCATAATTATCTAGCGTGACTACCTTGTATTGGACGTGATTATCGGTTTTCTATATACCGCTCTATATCTAACTGGGAGTGATGATTGTTGATGAAATAATAAAATTTAAACCCTGATCTTTTTGTTCCTGTGGAGCTTGTGGCTGGTTCATTTTAACAATGTTTGCTATGAAAGAAATCGTTGATTTTTATTTTGTAATCCTAAACTGCCTACAATGCCTGCTCTAGATCTTAATGTTATATGTTTGATTTTTTTCAAACGGACCTAGTACTGCCCTCTCGTACTCTAGCCCAAGAGCTCACTAAACCTAGAGAAGCAATTAATCTGATGTAAGGGGAAGCCTTAGCTTACGGTCAGATACCAGACTTTCTGCGCAATATGCAATATAATTCACATGCCTTTCCGATTCCAATTCTCTTGTACGGCGACGCCTAAATATTTAAATGAGCATGAGTAGGAATACACTGAGGTGCTACCACTGCGTCAGCCGGAACGTCCACAATATGATCGGTGCTCCTAAAGGTTCTGCTGCGAGCCGATAGATGACGCCACCATCTACGGTCCCAACAAACTGGCGCTCACCGCATCAGTTTGCGCCGCATCTCCTCGGTTGCCACTTTTAGTGGCATGAATGATTGAACAACGCGTAGGAAAAATTATTTGTGTTAATACAATCATTATCTGGCCGGACATTATGTGCTGATAGCATGAAAGTATCTCGCGCATAGTGGTGAACGCGACGAATACGGATCGACGCGCCCTCAAAGCCAGTGCACACACCTCCCGTTCGCTAGCTCAAAACGCGTGGCTTTCATTCAATGAAGAGGTTGAGAGAGTTACATTCAAGCAACAGGGAAGGAACGCCAGATATCTGCTTAAGTGTTATATCCTGCCGCTCTGGTCGCCTGTTTGGCGAAACCCTGCAACAGGAGCGGCCACGCACACGCCTGCACCTTCCTGACAGGAAAATTCTCAGAGCCTGCCGTAAAAATGTTGCCCTAATGCTTGTAGCTCCATCTTACAAAACAGCTCCGGCATCGTTACTTCAGCATAAAGCAGCCAACACGAAGGTAAAGAATGGAAAAGGGGCGAGCATTCGACATGTGGTGCTCCAGAGCAGCTGGAGAATTTGTAGCTCTTATTTAGGTAAAGAACGGATGTAATTTCGTAATAATAGTCATTATCACATCGAGGAATTTAGTTTAGTGATCAGCGAGAGGTGACTTGACCTGGTTACAACACCATACTAAACAGAGTAACAAGCCGCTGACATCTGCACTCTAAACACAAATACGCCTATGTTGCAATAAACAGGGGGCCAGCTGTCCTCTAGCGCCCCCTTTTGTAAAAGGCTGCGCACTGGAGGGCATTTTACTCTCTTTTTTAATAATAGTAATAATCCTTTATTTGTGTCACGGGAAATATACACGACACTGGAGGGCGGCAGTAAAAGCTGTCATGTAAGACAGCTTGACAGAGCCGCAGGCCCCCATACACTAAACAGCGTCACAGCGGTACACTGCTTTGTGTTTGGAGTGTGCGCTTTAAAATCATAGACAGATGTTGTGCCTTCATTGCCTACTTTCTAACGTTAATACCCGTGGGGCCACGTAGGAGCATCTCTTTTTCGCAGGGGCCTGCCAATGCAGTGCTGGCATTCCGAGTGGCTCTCTTCAACTGGTGCACCTTTTAGTGTATCTTGAGACAACCTGCTTTTAATGATTTAGAGGATCATGATGTCGAGCGTCTACATCACGATTCAAGCTGCGCACTTTGCTAGACGCATATCCTCTCACGGTGCTGATTACTGCCGTCGTGTCCCTTCTGGTAAAGTGTAAATGATAACTGAGTGGAAGACGCAAAGGTGTGATATAATCACGTGGAAATTATTATGTTCATTATTATGTTATAAAATATTAATGTTTTGATATAACTAATTGTGTACCGTGCTAGAGAGAAGGCGGTCAGATGGTTCTTGATAATCACAAAAGGAACTAGGAAAGGGAAAGCCTGAAGGTGCTTGGCAATTTTTTGACAGCAGGACTTGTATTCGTCTGGGCAAAGCGTTCATCACTGGCAGAGAATCAGGACAAGATTCCCATCTTAACGCCATTCCCACTTTATACCCTCCTTACCCTCACTGGGCCTTCCTCCTCAGAGTGATGACACTATTTAATCCCCGCCAATGATGAACCCTTTGCCCATACAAAGACAAGTCCTCCTCTTCTTCTTCTGGTAGGGTATAAGTGCTAACTCAGTGGAAGACGAAAAGGTGCGATATAATCACGTGGAAATTATTATGTTCATTATTATGTTATAAAATATTAATGTTTTGATATAACTAATTGTGTACCGTGCTATAGAGAAGGCGGTCAGATGGTTCTTGATAATCACAAAAGGAACTAGGAAAGGGAAAGCCTGAAGGTGCTTGGCAATTTTTTGACAGTAGGACTTGTATTCGTCTGGGCAAAGCGTTCATCCCTGGCAGAGAATCAGGACAAGATTCCCGTCTTAACGCCATTCCCACTTTATACCCTCCTTCCCCTCACTGGGCCTTCCTCCTCAGAGTGATGACACTATTTAATCCCCGCCAATGATGAACCCTTTGCCCAAACAAAGACAAGTCCTCCTCTTCTTCTTCTGGTAGGGTATAAGTGCTAACTCAGTGGAAGATGAAAAGGTGTAATGTAATCACGTGGAAATTATTATGTTTATTATTATTTTATAAAATAATTATGTTTTGATATAACTAATTGTGTACCATGCTAGAGAGAAGACGGGTCAGATGGTTCTTGATAATCCCAAAATGAACTAGGAAATGGAAAGCCTGAAGGTGCTTGGGAATTTTTTGACAGTAGGACTTGTATTCGTCTGGACAAAGCGTTCATCACTGGCAGAGAATCAGGACAAGATTCCCATTTTAATGCTATTCCCACTCCATACCCTCCTTACCCTCACTGGGTCTTCCTCCTCAGAGTGATGACATTATTTAACAAAAACAAGTCCTCCTGTCGAAACGTTGGCAAACACCGTCAAGTTTATCGCTCCCATGTTCTCTTTGTAAGCGTCTAACGATAAGTTTGTTAACACATGGATAACCCATCCATCAGAACACACTCTACAGCAGCAAGAACAAAATTCTATGGAAGAAATAAAAAAGCAAGAATTTTACTGTTTGCTTGATTTGTCCTGGAACCGCAGGTACAGAGCTAGCTGCTGGAAGCACGTTCGGTACGCACGCCAAGAGGAGTCTTGAGTGCTCATCTTTAAGCCGGGCGACGACTCATCGATCGCGCTAGCCATCTCGCGCTCTGTGGAAAAGAACTCGAAAAAATGCATCGCTGCCTTCCGCGAGCAGGCTACCAAGTCCGGAAGGAAGCCATCAACTGCGCTATTAACCAGCCAGGAATAGGCGAACCGGGGCCGCCAAACGTGCGTCGTCAGCGCGATGCATTCCTTCAGTCGCGCGTACTGTTCGAGGTCACGTGACAAATGCCTGCGGGCGCTCCTGCAGGACTAAGAGGAATTCGCAGCGTCTTTTCATCTCAGAAAATGACATCGCGGAACCGAAATATTTTGGCCTAGAAACGGCTTTTATATGTGCTCGTATTGCGCACATGCAGGGATGCTTGCAAGAACCAAACAAACAAAGCGAGTTGGAAAGCCGAAGTCTGAAAAAAAAAAAAACGGCTTGGTTCTTGTTGCTCAGCCCTTCAGAGTAGCTATAGAAGTCTCGAGTTGTAACGCGAAGGATGAAAAGAAGTTCAAGATGCAGCAAAGTGTTAGCTAAAGAAGGAGGCTGATGAGTGCGAGTACAAAAATCAGCAATAATAAGCAATGCTGTCGGACACTTCTCGAGAAGGTGCAAAACCCTCTGTGCAACTGGGCGTAGTCAATCCCTGCGCTTTTGTTGTGTCTCCTCGTTCGCTTTTGTCCTCGTTTTTTTGTGCTGCCAAGTATGAATCCACACCAACTAGCCCAACTTTCTATTCTTATTAATCTCCATCGATACACTCGGCGAAACCACGGCATGACTGCGTATATTATTTTTGACATTCATTTATTACACGGTGGTGTCCGTAGCGAGGATAAGCAGAGGAAAAACTCAAGAATCGGAAAAGTTTATCGGAAAACCTTGAGCCTATCAAACCAAGAAGGCAAATCGAAGAAGGCGACACCGATAAATATGGTGGTCAGTCTTCAGTAACAAGCCTAGGCTTATACCACGTGTTTCAGGGACGGTGATCTCTAATTTTAAAAATTGGGTTTTTAAATAAAGAGAAGCTTTTTGTGGCACTGTAATACCTCTGTTGGCGGATGTAAAAAAAAAGCTGGCGAATCCTGTTAACTAGTAAAGTGATGAACGTAATTCTAATATTTAAGTTTTAACAATTACCGATAGGCACCTCATTGCATTTGGAGATTTGTAGCTGCCCGTAAGTAATGATCACATCAGTTTTGAAGCGAGAAGCTTCGCTACGACAGCTTTTTGAGCCGTGAGCGGGGCCGCAAGTTTCACCATGAATGTGGCTATAGGTCAAATCATGAGTATAACTGGTGGTAGGTTCGACACATGACGTCAGCTACAGCAGCGACACCAGCGGCTGTTACACAAACTATCTCGACTTATACCTTTGACCTTGACCATCGGCCAAGCGGGAAAGCTTCTGCTGGAATCGCGTGCGTAGGGCATCAAAATGAGTTCTGCATAAAACGTCGGTGCACTTTGATGAGTTTAGCGGAACGCTAGGTGCGATCGATGCGACGCCTGCCGTGGAGACTGGAAGATGTGCGCTCCATCGCCGCGTTGCGGAAAGGAGGCATCCCAGGTGTGCTGCCTACTTCCTGCGTGACGTCGCACACCTTGACCGGGCCTAGCGGGAAAGCTTCTGCTGGAATCGCATGCGCAGGGCATCAAACTGGGTTCTGCATAAAACGCCGGTGCACGTTGACGCGTTCAGCCTAACGCTAGGTGTGTTCGATGCGACGCCTGCCGTGGAGTCGCTCGACCACAAACGTAGCCAGGGCGATGCAGCTTTTTGCTTTCGACCAGGGTTAACCAGAGCTTAACCACCAGCAATATTTTTTAGAACTGTTACTGCTGTGGCTCGACAAAATTTGGCGACATCGTGCTAAAATACATGCGCCTTTGAAAAGCACGCACGCAAAGAAGCCCCTCTAGTGCACGTAACTATTCGAAATAGCCAAATTACGTTGAACCTTGGCGCCGAAAGTAAAAGTTTTCAAAATTCTAAAAACTAATGTGGAGATTGTTAACGGCTGGTTACATATTTCTATTTGCAATCAGGTGCCTAGCGATAATAGTTAAAAGTTTCCTATTACAGCTTAGTTAATCACTTTAGTAGTCAACATGATGCGCTTGTTTTTTGAAGTCCGTCACCACCGGAATTACTATGCCACAAAAAAGCTTCTCTTAAACTGAAAATTCAATTTTTAAAAATTATCGATAACCTTTCCTTAAACCGATGGTATATGGGGCGCATTAATTAAGGGCCGTACTACATCCTCGGCGCCGCTGCGGTTTCTCCCCTTTTCCTAACATTTGATGCTAATTTTTTCTAACTGATTTGTAGGCTACCACTTCAGCGTGGAAATTTTTCGACCTTTACAGAGTACCATTAACACCACAAGTTTAACGTCATATCTATCAGTAACCGACACAAGATTAATTAGCTACGCATTTGCCTGTTTCCCAAAGGAAATCTAAGTTATTCCTCAGTTGTAACTCTACTCAAGCGGCTACCTGCCCATACATACAGCCCACGTCAGCCTTGCTAGAGAGGTCGAGGAGTGCATACCTGGTAACAAAAAATGAAATTGCACAGCAGCCCCTGATTTCTGGGAAAAGTGCTCATGTCTACTTTCTCCGCGTGTCTATTTGGCGCTACTTCCGTGGAAGTTTTGCCCTTGTAACCGAGCGGCTTTGACACGGATCTGGATTTGTTTGCAGAGAAGTTCAGCGCCCGAGCGCTTTACACAATGGTGACACGGACTGCACTTACCAAACCTTCTCAGTAGCCTAAGGAATGAAGTGTTTGTAAAATAAATGTACGTTTAACATCTCTCTGAACTCGCTATTCTTCTGCATATTGAGTAGCTCTTTCCCTTTGCGTGGTTATAAATGCTTTGATTTCTCGCATTTTGTTCCTCCCTTTAACCCTGCACCCGTCAAATTTTCTTCTTTCCAGAATAAAAGAGCCGGCAGGGAGTATAATAACCCCGGTAAATAAGAACGCGGCACTATAAAGATACAAAAACTTTCAGAAAGAGGTATCACGCTTTAAATTTATGTTGGCAATCTCGGCACGTTTGTGACTTTTATCGACGATGCTGAAAAATATGGCAGGCAGCTAGATCGATCAGCGAAATGTTTTTACAAACGCAGAGCACGTGGCTGTGTTGTGGGATGGTGTACTTTTTGGGAAGGCGTAAACGCACCAAAAATGCAGGTGCAATGCAGAGTGACTCGGGCGAATAAAATAAATCATAAACTTCGTGAATAGCCGCAGAGGACGCACCTTTGTATGGGTACAACATATCCCAAGTTAAGTTGCGAGTTTCCCATCTATCGAGCTAAGAGTGCGCTTTTGTGTCGAGGTTTGAACTAAGCAACCAATTTCATGCACTTTCGAAACATAAAATGCAACATAACTGGGGTTCCATATTCACCATGCACTCTCTGAACTTAAGCGACAAATTATTAGTCGCTTTTGGGATGTGTTCATAAATGAGACACTTTACTTATAACATTTTCAGTAGAAAGACGATAGGTCGTCTCTAGACAGCCTGCCACCTTTCTATTAAAACGCTTTGTCCAAGTAGCGGACACAAGGATTATGACCTGTTGGTACTGCTGCGCAAGCTTCTACGAATGCACGGTTGCACTATTACACACATGCGCTTCCCTTTAATATTTCATCATCATCAGCCTGAACACGCCCACTGCAGGGCGAAGGTTTCTCCCTTGCCTCTCCGATAATCATGTTCGCAACCGCCGCGGCCACCTTATCCTGGTAAACTTCATCTCATTAGCCCACCTTTCTGCCTCCTCCTGCTATGCTTGCCTTCTCTTGGAATGCAGTACGTTGCTCGTAAGGACCATCGATTGTCTTGCCTTCGCTTGCCCTGCCCAAGCCCATTTCTTCCTCTTGATTTCGGCTAGGATGTCATCAACCCGCGTTTGTTCCCTCACCCACTCTGCCCGCTTCCGGTCTCTTAACGTTACACCTATCGTTTTTCTTTCCAAACCTCGCTGCGCTGTCCTTAACTTAAGCGGAACCATTTCCGTTAGCGTCCACGTTTTTGCCCTGTAGGTGTGTACCGACAAGATACAGCATAATTTTTCATGCCAGAACCATTAAACAGACCTCAATTTTAAGTTAGCCTTCGAAGTAAATTCTGACTACACAGTACGGTTGCATATTCTGAGGTACTGTTGAACGCAGCGGCCGTGAAACAAGCCTCCGAGCAAAAGCAATGAAGTGTGCGACAAAATAAAACCCCCGGTGAAGCACCATTTACCAAATGCGAAGCAGTCAAGTGGGGAGGAAGGGTCGCTGTGCCGACGCTGATGCCTCTCCAACGACGTCGTCCCGTCTCTGGATGAGTGCGCACACGAGAGAAAGCCATTGCGCTTAGCCTGCGAGGAGTCGTATGCCGAGACCTCGGCTCAGCCAAACGCTGGCTTCGAAGTTATGGCCTAGGACGCTTCTGGCCCCACTGATAAGGCACCCGGAACATTATGAGCGTCTTACCCTTAGCAGACGTAAAACTTGGGCCCCGTACGGAAGTGAATCAGCCGACGGATTGACCGAGGCGCTCCTTGCCGTGGCGTACTTTGTATCCCGCGACGCCCTTCAGTGCTCGCTTGGAAAGCAGAAAATGGAACCAATCCCCAGCTACATTGAAGTGACATTGGAGCCCAAGTTTGTCATTCTGCTTTTGTAGGCCCTGCACTTGTTTCCGCGTAAGATTATACAGGCATGAGCGTGGGGATTACGCACAGTAGTTTTAGCCTTTTCCTTACTGCTAAAATTCGGGCGCGAACTGTTGAGACCGAGGTAAGAAGTTTGTCTCTAGGGTGCTAAGTGTTTCTTGAGGAATGTTTATATTATGACACGCTCAAGACAGATTATTTAACAAAGTGGCCTCCTCCACGATCAAAACATTACAATGGAGCTTCTTTAGACTTTCGTCTCCAAGTAATGGTCTAATCGGTACAGTTTTAGGATTCGCTTCAAGAGGTATGATGTCGTACGAATCAGTCTTGTCAGGCGTCGCAGCTCCATCAGCGAAATTCTCTGTGGCCCTTCATTGAAGGAGCGGCCAAGATCGCTTGCTCCACCACTGTCAGACATCCGCCTTAACTGTTAAGCAGCGTGGCTCCAATTGGCCAATTGCTTCTTCAGGCAGTTTTCAGAAGGAGTGGAAAGGGTATCTTTTTCACCATTGGCAGATATTGAGCAAGCTATGCATCTAGGAAGGACCTATCGTGCCGGTTCTATTCCCCATTGAAACTTCATAATGTGGAAGAGCGACTTGTGGTAGGAAGTGCTGTTAAACGCTCATTAGTTCAATAAACGAAGGTAGAACGAAACTTACTTCCCGTGATGTGAAAGGCTTGCAGAGTATTTTGAACTCTGAGGACTCTTATCAGGTGGCATGAAGCTTGGCAAAAGGATGGCAGACGGTAACTATAGTCGGTAATCATCACCTCGGTAATCATCCCACATTACCTTCCATCAATGGCAGGTAGTGTGTTACGCAGCTAGCCACCCTCCTGGATGTTCCCGCGGCAACCATCTTCCTGTTGTCCATTCCTGTCACATACCACCTGTCACACGCTTAAGCACGCCACCTCTCAGTTGGAGTGCTACAGGCGAAGACGCCGACAGCGAAGACGGCGCGCAGCGCAGGAACCGACGCCTAAGAGCTGCGCTCTGAAGCCTTGGAAGAGCCACTTCTCTGTACGAATGAATTCTTCTACCGTCCTTCCACTCATAACCATACTCTTACCAGCAAGAAATAGCAACGAAGTAAAGCCGGTGCCCTTCCTTGGGAAATAAAAACAAAAACCGTGCTGATTATAAGTACTAACACGCCCGAGCATCTCTCATCGTTACCAGTTTTTCATACTGTGCGGTACTCTTAGTAGAGGAATGAGTACAATAAGGAAAGGAATTGAACCTAACCCTATGCTAAAAATGGTACTGCTAATACATTTAAGTTTTAGTGCGAAAGCAGCACTTAACAGGTTCCCAACCAAGAATATTGTGTCAAGCCTCGGAGTAACTCGGGTAAGCGCAGATTGGTTCCGAGGAGGTCGACGCGCGAGTTCCAGCCGATGGGAGGAAACTCGGGTAAGTTCGCAGAAGCATCGCGCGAAGCGGGAGGGTGATATTGGCCAAGCCTAACATAGAAGCCCATGCACATATAAAGTAAATATTGCCAGGACTGAGTTTCGAGCCGGAGGGGCACGAACAGAGGAGCTTTGTTGGCCACTGCCCGAGAACACTATGCTATTGCAGCAGCCGATCTCGCCGCGCCTTAAACTGCAGCAAACCCTCGTGCTGTGCCTTGCGCATCGTAATTTTCACCAACTTCCGACTGTGGCGCTAACAGAGCAGATCAGCTTAACCTCGATAAGAGCTTAACCTGAGTCTAATATGGTCGCCAGACGTGCCGCCGACCCCGCCGATGAAACGAAC